>JACRUU010000009.1:6319594-6347094 GCA_030449085.1 Kryptopterus vitreolus | reverse complement strand
CAGATTAACATCCACCAGCAAGGAGAATTGATCACATTGAAGCTGAGGACAATCAGAAACCACAGATAGAGAACTGACACATGCTACAAACATGTTTGTGTATTAAAGGATATGTTTTCCATAGACAAAGTCTTGTTTGTCACATGAAATCTACACGTGATATAAAGAGTAGCACTTGGAATAAAACATGAAAATCATGTTTATATTTATTTCATACTTGATTTTTGACCCACACGATTTGAAACTTCCCGAGTGATATATTTACCTCATTTGTCATGTTAATATTTGTCTATATGTTCATTGTAAATGTGACGCACACATTAGCATATTCAGTATGGCTCATTTAGGCGCTACTACAATATTTTTCCTTTTCATACAATAAGCGGTCTAATTATTAGATGCCACTACTTAAACTCATTTTGGGATGTTTTTTTCTACATAATCTAAATGCAGCTTATGAAGCTAATATGATTTTCTCAGTTAGTTGAGTGTTCAAATGTCTTGCAGTATTAGTTCAATTCCAAATATATTTATATATTTATGGATAATCAGAAGTAGCTGAAAAAAAGCTACCTGAAATTATTTTCCAGCATTATTTCAAGCTTCCTGATAGGGGAAATGGTAGCTCAGGCATTAGGCTCTGGTTTGAGTTCCAGCATCACTGAGATGCCACTAGTGGGCCCTTGAGCAAGGCCCTTAACCCCCAATTGCTCAGTCTGCCCCAGCCGTTAGGGCTGCACAAGCCAGTGCACTCCTAGTGCCGGTCCCAAGCCTGGAGAATTTGGGGGGGTTGTGTTAGGTGTAAAAACATGCCGCAAATCTAATATGCAGACCATCCGTTGTGCCAAACGGGAGAAATAAATACATTTCAAGCTTCCTGACAGGTGTGTGAAAGCATATATTCAGCAAATTGCATTACTTTTGCTTCTATTCATCACAATATTACTCACTGATTATTCGCACTGCTCCATCAGATAAAAATGGCACTTTTTTTGCGCTCCAATTAGTTTCCTCTTTGATGGCTTTGGTTAGAAAACAGAAGGAAGTAACAGAAGGGAGGCTTGTATGTAGAAAATACAGAAACACAGGAAGCAATGTTGTTCTGTGCCCAAATCTATGGGGACATCATCAACGTTTTTGGATTCCAAGTCCCTATTTGCAGACAAAACCAGATCTTCTCTTGGAAATATGATCTTTCATAACAAACACTCCTCCGATCTGAGCTGCTTATTTAGTTCCATAGGCATGCATCCCACAGGCTCTTAGATGTGTAGGGCTTGTTATGGCACTCCCACACACACGTAGACATCACACACACAGCGAGAGAGCGCTAGCAGCCATGCCTAAGCCCACACAAGTCCAGTCAAGGAGAATTCTTCAGAAGCGGAGTCCGCTGTGTGTTGTGCCATGTGTTCTGTCCCACATGAGAGCATTAGAAGAACATAACCGTGCCGTAACGGTGCTTTATAACCGTTATCGAATGTAATAAGCCAGTATTAAAGGATGAAATACCTCCATATTCATTAGGATACAATATATATATGCATTTATCCTGTCAATATTGTTGTCAAAATTACCGTAAATTCTGGACTATAAAGCGCACCTGCATATAAGCCGCATCCGCTCTATTTGAAAAAAAAAACCCCAAAAATAATAAATAAGCCGCACCTGCATACAAGCCGCATCCGCTTTTGAATTGTAAATGTACATGTATGTACCTAAATAGATCCTTTCCTAACCTGTATTTTAACACGGTGTAACGGTGGACGCTGCACAGAGACGCGGAGATCCGGAATTCATACAAAACAGGATTTATTAGAATAAAGAACTCAGGGAAAATCAGGAATAGCTGAGTTGTGTATTGTGCTGTATTGTGCGTGTGTGTGTGTGTGTGTGTGTGTGTGTGTGTGTGTGTGTGTGTGTGTGTGTGTGTGTGTGTGCGTGCGTGCGTGCGTGTGTGTGTGTGGGGTGGGGAAAGAGCAGGGAGAGAGAGAGAGAGACACACGTGACACACGGCAGCAACTTTACTGATTAAAACGGGACAGAACCAAGAGAAAATAAGCGTTATTTACAGTATTTATCTTCATTTCTCCTGTGTGTGAAATCACGTCACCTTAACCTTGTAAAGATAGAGTTTGTCCTCCTTCTATCCGCTTCTACCCACTTATATCTGCTAAAGAGGAACTAGCGCATTCTTCTTCTTTGCATTTATTTTGTGTTAGTTTTGATTCTAATTCCGGTTAGAGTCCCTAGCGGTCGGGAAAAAATCTGCAGAAAAGCCGCACCTTATTATTAGCCGCATGGTTCAAAACCTAGGAAAAAAGTAGCGGCTTATAGTCCAGAATTTACGGTAAGTTAAAATTCATAGATTTTGCAAATAAATGACATTGAGCAAGCACTAGAAGTGGCTTTATTGTGGCCTTACAATGGCTACGGCTGAAGGTTTCACTATCCTAGTAAGGCGTCAGCGTTGCTGTAACAAAACCACTTCATCGTGCTCTGGTGGCCCTGAAACCAAACATCTGTGCTCATTATCACTCATGATGACATTACTGCATGACACGCACTTGAAAGTTCAAAGCAGACATGACACCAATTAGACTTTATTTGCTTTTTAATGAATTAATGTTTGTTTTTCTCTGGTATCCAGTTTCTCCTCAGATTGTGGTTCGTCCCCGGGATCAGATCACAGCACTGGGACGTACGGTGACATTCCTTTGCGGCACTAAAGGAAACCCACCACCTGCAGTGTTTTGGCAAAAAGAAGGGAGCCAGGTAAGAGAGGGCCGATGCACATTGTGAGAAAAGTGATTCATCTCTTGTTAATCTAAATTTATGTCATCTCTTGTCATCTCGATGTTACCGTGACCTAAAGATACCCGTTAACCCGTTAATCATCTTTCTAATCTGGATGTTTTTTTTTCTCCTGATATTTCTAAGAACATATTGTTTAAATTACCTTGAAGATTATCATTAGGCAGACATTAGACATTCTTCCTGTATGCGTCCTTCTCTGATGGTGTGTGTGTATATCTATCCATCTATATATATATATATATATATATATATATATATATATATATATACACACGTCTGTTGATGATGTAATACAATGGATTACTATCTTACTATCATTATACTATTTTACTATGATAAATAGGATTACTATAAATGTATTCAATCTAAACATGAAAAATATATAAACGTGACCTCACATAGACTTGTAATCAATAGTTATTCGGAATAATAGTATACTATTATTATACCAAATAATTATTAATTACTACTATCATTTATTACAAATAACTATTGAGTACAATTCTACACGAGGTCATGTTTATATATTAACTGTCTAGATTTAATACACGTGCATAGGCCAGACATATTTATTCGGGCTTCTCCCACAAATCATAGTAGCATTGCAGTCTGAGGTCAATACACGGGCAGACACGGTTATACACAGAAAAGCCATGATCATATACTGGAGAAAAAATCCATGGGGTCTTAAATGCACGGCTCATAAAGAGAGAAATGCAGAGGCCGAGAAAAGGAAAGAGACCGTCAGGCAACATGCAATGACCGAGAGAGGGAGAGACAGGATTTTGTTTAAAGTTAACCACATTTTTACATTTGTATTATGTATGGACTATATTGTCAACGTTATGTTGTGGTGGGATACAATTTGGCGTTTACATCGTTTTTTTCACATATTCGCATCGCTAAAAATGATTTATTTATATTATTAGACGCACTATTCTTTTATTATTTTCTAAATAGATAGCCGCCAAAATGCTCTTCACTCACGCTGTCTCAACATCACCGCTCCTACATGACTATGACACATCCCAACATTGCGGAAATACAGAGGCATGTCCTGAGAGTCGCATAGAATATAGATTAACATGAAAAAATGTAACATTAAAAATATTAGCCTGAACCAAAGAATTTAAAGGGATCTATCTGTACCTTATAGAACTGAACAGCATCACATTTTTTCCTAGTGCACTGAAATGCATTGTAATGACTCAAATTGAAATTGAATCACACTGCGTCGTAACAGGAGTGAATATTATCGCATCCCACTGGTAGCTGTTTTATATATACGCACATTTAATGTATCATAACGTTGGCTACCCAACAAGATGTGATTCGCAACAGTCATAGTGACAGAGATTCACATCCCTAATGTATGTATTTAAATCTTATCTCACTCCACTGCAACACGTTCGCTCTAATCCCTGTAGCACCGCCTGACTGGTCTCTTACAAGAAAGAAAGTGAATTAATACGATTAATAAGATGTCCAAACAGTGTCCGGGACGTCTAAAGACCTGCCAAAGTACTGAAATTGTACTTTGATTTTAATGAAATGTGTTTCTTTAATATGATATTACCTCACTGACTTTTTATTTTTTTTTAGATTATATTTAAACTATGACCCAGTGAACCAAAATCAGAGTGTATTTACTGGTATATGGAATGGAAAGGAATAATATATAATAAAAGTGCAATATAATGGATAAGCATCTGGATTTTTATAATGTACTTTTAAGAAAGAGGTCTTAAAGTCCTTTCGGGCAACGCATTTATTTCTGTGAAAATATACGTATATAAGAAAACACTGCTAAATCAGGAGCACACTCTTTTGCTTGTACATCTGAACTCACTCACAATGTGCTGAACGCTTCCACTCCGCTAACGTCGACCCCCTAATTCTCATTCTAGTGTACCACTTAGAGGGGACCTCCGCTGTTAACATAATAAAAATAGCTCTCAAAGATATAGATACCATATCAGCCATTTTCCCGAATTCAGTCATTAATTAGGTCACAATTTTTTTTTTTAAATGGAAGCAATATTTATATGTCTCTCTCAAAGCAGGACATGAACGCTCAGGGCCACATGCTGTGACGAATATCAAATATGTCATATTTGACGAATATGTTATTTGTCATATATTTATGTGACACATGATGGTTTCTGTAGGCACTAAACAAGCTTAAATGGAATAGATAATAGTAAATATCCGTTTATAGGGAAAGAGTAAGAACCTTGAGGTCATTTCACCATCTATTGATTTAGCCAGAGCAGGATTATGAACCTTCTTTCTCTGGATATGAGAGAGAGAGAGAGAGAGAGAGACAGACAGACAGACAGAGAGAGAGACATTGATCAAAAAGGGCAACTGGTATAGACACAAAATCAGAGTTTCAGACTGACAGTGGTCAGAGCCAGAGGGTAGGATGAGGGGGTCAGTGAATAATCTCCAAAAATGAAACAGGAACAAACAACACATACACTCTGTCTATCTGTCTGTCTCTGTCTCTCTCTCTTTCTCCTCCCCCTAGCAGGCTCAGACAATGGAACAGCTGTCAGTGTTGCTCCCTTCTGCACCAATACGGCTTCTTATCCTCAACCTTTTGTGTGTGACCCCTGTCTGTCTGACACCCTACACATATAAACCCCTTAACCACCAGATGAGATAGCCCTACTATTGTTCTTTAATGTGTACATAAATTTTAACAGTCATATGCATTTTATGTAAAAAAAAAAAAAAAACAACGATAGTACTCATTGGAGTAATGACTTTTACAACTGCAAATTCACCCTGTTTTTTTCCATGTTTATTTATTCATATCTTCTTTGTATGAAAGTGAATAAAACATAACTATTAAGGCCATGATCGATTAGATGACAGTTCGATTTGATATCTTTAGCGTTTGTATTTCGGGGATCAGGGAAGCGTACACATTTTCAAGCAGTTCATAACGCGGCCCAATGTGCCAATATCACACTTAATATGTACATATGTTGTGGTTGATGGATATTAAATACCTGGAGCCTGTGTATTATGCTATAATGCTCTGTAATATCTTTATCTGCTGGGAAAAAAAGGATAAGAAGCTTTATTGAAACGTGATTTCCTTTATGTTTTGCATTGTCAAAGGTGTATATATATATATATATATATATACACCAAAGGTGTAAATATATATATATATATGTGTGTATGTGTATATATATATATATATATATATATATATATGGTACCATAATTACATTGGGTCCCAATGTGACTGGAAACAAATGGACATCATTTTATTCTCATAAAGTGATTTTTATGTATATTTTTTCCCCAGATGTTGATGTTCCCCAGCCAGCCCCCTGCGCAGTCAGGTCGCTTCTCTGTATCACTGAGCGGTGAACTCACCATTAGCAACGTGCACAGCGAGGATTCTGGGTATTACATTTGCCAGGCCATCAGTGTGGCAGGAAGCGTCCTCACCAAAGCCCTGCTGGAGGTGGAAGATGGTGGGTATCAGCACCCTTGTAGTCCTGGTCGCTCTTTTTTTACGCGTGTAGCCGTCACATACATCATCCTTCAACCCTACACAGCACTGCTAACACGCTGATTGGTATTTTAATATCAGCCTAACAACGTTAAGCTCGCGCGTCTGTAAACGTAATTGTATTATTTGAGCATGACCTTATCGCAACGCGCTTTACCCGGTGTGGCTCATTTTCACCCGGAAAATAAATTAAAATCTCTTCAAAAGCCGTGCCAAATTAAAAATTCCGCATCCTCAAAGGGGCGAGCAGCAGGAGGCCGGGCGAGACGTAATCAAAAAGGACAAGCCGTCATCACACTATGCAAATAGCCCGACAACATGTGCCCACTCCCTCCTGCTCCCCAATGACCAATAAACTGTTTATGTATTATGTGTGTGTGTGTGTGTGTGTGTGTGTGTGTGTGTGTGTGTGTGTTTGTTTAATGCAGGCACATGAACATCTCTGAATACCACAAACCCGCCACCATTATATACCCGGCTAATGACACTGCCTAACTGAGGGCTTTTAAGTAGCTGTCAATGATCATACAAATCACACAGCGCCCCATGACAACACTATAATGAATTATTAAATGAAATTGGAGCTGGTTTTGAAATACAATATTTTTTTGCATCATTGATATCCTTCTATAATAATTTTATGCTACTGTACTTTTGATCTGACAGGCAGAAATCTGGAGTGAAGTCATAGTAAAATGGGTTTTGGGTGGTAATGAGCATGTTATTAATGAGGGTTGTTTAGGTGACAGATCTATGTTAAATCAAATCGCATTGCTTCTTTTCTAATTATTCGCGATTATTTCAATCAAGAGGCATTCTGTATCTTCTGGTGAGTATTCCGGTGTACAAGCAAAAGGCTGGCTATTTTTAAAAAGTGCCTAAGATTGATTTGGTTGTATTAGCATGGTGTATTTCACAAAAGCAGGTAGAACAGGACTTGGAACAAACACAAAGCGAGTGGGAATGTACAACAATTATAGAGGTTGTAAAACAGCACGGCACAAACCTCTTGTTACCTTTCAGTTTATCAAAGGCTATTTAATGTTTTTTGGCCATGAAATGAGCCATAACCAAATGAGCCCACTGACATATGAGAGCCACTCCAAAACACATGTATTTGTTCACTTCACATTACATAATTATGATGTTTCAGGTTCCAGCGGTCCAATAAGTTGGAAGTTTGTAATGTGGAAATGTAATACCACGAAGAATGTTTTGTTATAGTACCTAAAAACTAAACTTTATCCAAGAGCTTCTAAAGCACCCCTGCTTTTCTACCATGTCATAACATGAAATGTCATTTCTTTAAAGAAAGCGCAGCATTATTCACTGGAGCGCAGAATCTCGGACAGAACAGTGTTGTTTATGTTATGACCCAATCTCGGACCGAAGTGTTGTTTATGTTTCATTGCACATTTATGACCTCTTCATTTCTCCTACAGTAAGTGAAAGCGTGGTTTAAACATGACAAAAAGAGAATGCTAAATGCTGAAGTAACCGACAAAGTCAATTATTTATCAAAAGCCCAGGACCGACCCACGGCCCATTTTTCACTGTGAATAATTTATCCACCAAAGCTCAGGAATAACGCACGTACACAACACACTGTAGTGAAGCCACGCCGACACAGGGTGGCAAATGCTGCAGGTCGCGAAGTAATGCACTGCAGCGGCACTTCAGTTCTCATAATTCATTGTAAAAGCCAAGACGCGCATTACAACACTGCACTATGCAGATGGAGCATCCTCATACATCTGGCTTGCCGCCATTTAATAGCTCAGGGAAGTTGATGATTGCTGCTAACGATCACAGTTTCTTCCAGCTCCATCACACTGTCGCGCTCTGAAATCTATAGTAATGATTTAATGTGCTTAAGCGCAGTAAAAGGTTTTCCTGTCCTGCTTAGCGCTACATTATTTCAACTCGCAGGTTAGTGACCGGAGAGCGGATGGCGAAAAGTGCATCAGCAATAGCACTTTGCTTCTTCTTCTCGCTTCAGTAACTTCTGCTTAACTCTGTAGATAACCCAAGTATAGTTCCATGTGCCAATCTTACAGTCTGAATTTGTGTGTGTGTGTGCAGTATGTCCGTAAACATGCATTTTTTGTCCCCCCACACCATTCATATCATTCCTGTAATTTGCCAGGATGCATAATGAATATAAATGCTATTCTGTGCTCAGCATATCATAATACTATGTGATTCTTGTCTCACATGTAATTATCTATGTAATTTGCTTGATTTTAGCTCCATCCGATCGGGTCCCGCCCATCATCCGTCAAGGCCCGGCCAATCAGACGCTCGCTCCTGGAGCCACTGCTCAGCTACAGTGTTATGTAATGGGCAACCCATTACCCAGCATTCAGTGGGAGCGAGATGGGCAGAGAATGCTGGGAACTGACGAGCGCATCAGCTTAATGGAGAATGGCAGCTTGCAAATCACAGCCTTACAGGTACTTTACAGGAGCGAATATATGTGGTTTTTTTTCCCCACTTTTTTTTAAAAAATCTTATAATTGTAAAGACATCAGCATATGGTATTTCAAATCGAAAATTATTCGGCATGTTAGGCTTCACAGTTAACTGTCTTATCTGACAGTCACCATATGCCGTTTGCACGGCGTTGGAAAATCCATGTCTGTAGTTGGGCTCACCTGCAAATCTGTTGTGCAGTTCAGTCTGTAAAACATGGCCATGTGCGTGTCAGAAAGCATCAGAAATGACACAGACAGCACATCAACACAACAGGTGCGCTTAGCAATCCGATTTATGGTGGGGGTCAGGGGAGCGAGCCTTCATAACAAGAGCTGGTGAAGGTTGCAGCTGACTCAGCATGTCAAGCAGACACTTTCTATAAAATAATAACACACTTGTATACTCCTTTTTACAAACAGCACTCGTTCCTACGCTGTGCTTGTGTGTTAAATAAACAATGTAAACAATGATCTAAACAATGTTTTCATGCTATTTAGCTACAATTCACTGATACTAGATTGTATCAAATAGACTTTATTAATATTTAGCTAACATTTGATTGATATTTTACCTGATCTTCTGATATATGATTAGATTATTCTGATATTTAGTCTGTTATTCTGATATCTATCTAGATTATGCGATTCACCTACACTGATATTTAGCATATTCTTCATATATCTAGCTATACTGATATTTAAATCTCACTAGAGTATACTTATATTTTTACTTTTACTGATATATATATATATATATATATATATATATATATATCTGTCCAGATTATACTCAAATTGTACCTAAATGTACTGATATTTAGCTAAATTAGTAAATATATATAACACTGTATTTTGCTAGTATTTGCAGTAGCTTTATTATATTAGAACAGTGTTTCAACAGGGGAATTTGTTGCGACAACTCTAATTAACTAATCTTTAGTGCTAGGTCAGTCTGTGCCTGTGTGTGTGTGTGTGTGTGTGTGTGTGTGTGTGTGTGTGTGTGTGTGTGTGTCTACCTAAGGGATAGCAACTGCAATGAGAGTGGATGGCGGGTTAATTGATTGTGGCCCGGACAGATTAACGACTGTTCAGCCTTTAATTAAATTCTCATTCAATCGTATAGCGAGTCACAGCGTGAGGTCATGTAATCTTTACGTGCTACTGTACACTCAGCAATCCTTTTCGGTAATCTGTGGCTACCAGTGAGGGACAGATGAAAAGCTGCCTATTCTGTCATCTCGTCAGTAGAAACTACTCATTTCCACAGTTTAGATCAGAATTGTGAGGGTTTTTTTTTTGTTTTGTTTTTTTGGGGTTTTTCTTTTTTTGTAACTTTTTTTTCCTTTTTATCACACTAGAACTATTTTCCGAATCCCATCCATATATTTCAGACAGCAAAATGACATTTCTAAAGGGCTCTTTAAAAGAACGAGACGGAGAAATGTGAAGAAATCCCACTTTACTGGCAGGATCACCAGAGGCCATCTATAGCCTACTGTTCTGAAAGCACAGAGAGAGTAAGTAGAGAAGTCAGAGTATATGTCAGCCAGGAAAGTGAAGAGTGATGGGAGAAGGAGTTCGAGTAGAGGGGGGAAAATGAAAAGGAGAGATCTGAGAAGCAGTAAAAATATTTAGCTCCCTGGTGTGCTTCCACTCATGCATTTTTAATCGTGTGTCTTGTGTTTAACATCCACGGGTGCTAAAATAAATAAATAAATAAATAGATCGGTAGACACCGACCGGGCAAC
Organism: Kryptopterus vitreolus; assembly: GCA_030449085.1. Classification (NCBI taxonomy): domain Eukaryota; kingdom Metazoa; phylum Chordata; class Actinopteri; order Siluriformes; family Siluridae; genus Kryptopterus; species Kryptopterus vitreolus. The sequence continues at coordinate 6,336,523 of JACRUU010000009.1, read as the reverse complement.
GCATCACAGTGGAATTCTGGTCAAAACAATTTGGGGGGGGAGGTCTTATAGGGAAGAAGTGTTAGAACAAAGTGATAGAACAGAAGAGTGCCAAGATGGCTTCGGTTTGCGATTTCTTTTCCTGGTTTACTCTTTCTCACACATTCTGTCATAACTTCTTTACACTTCTCTCCAACAGCGGTAGCGAAAATATAACACCATTCCATCGTACATTGCCAAAAGTCACTGAAATCCAGGCAGGTGACAAATTAAAGGAAAAAGCAACATCCAGGTTTTTGGCCAACAGGCATCATTAGTACATTACACCTTGGCATCCTACAAGACTAGTGGAGGATTTACTTAAAAAGAACGTCAAAGATTTATTGGTCTGGCGCTGATCGGGCCCGCTGGCGAACAGGACGCTGCCCTTCAATTTTCATTTTAGTTGAAATCTGTTGACCGTAAAAGCCGTAAAAAGATTTACGTCATTTACAGCAGCACCGAACCAATTCAATGAGCTGTCGTTTTCTACGTATAGGCCGTGATGTGTTCCTGGAAAAGAGCGATTCCATTAGATTGAAAACCTTGCTTCGCAGGATAAGGGCGATCACTCAGAGTAACTTTGTAATGATTTGCAGTGACCCTTTCCTCTAATCTCAAACATGCAGCAAAAATAAAAGCTTACTAAATTACAGCATACAGCATAAGCCCCTCTTTATTGACATGCGGAAAATATAATTCAATTATCAATATGAAATTCGGGGCCACTCTTAATATGTCGAACAGATTTTCATTTTTATAATTTCTTTTAATTATATTCGGAAATCAGGGGCACGGTAGTTTAGTGGTTAGCATGTTCGCCTCACACCGCCAGGGTCCGGGTTCGATTCCCGTCTCGGCCATGTGTGTGTGGAGTTTGCATGTTCTCCCCGTGCCTCAGGGGTTTTTTCTCCGGGTTCTCCGGTTTCCTCCCCAGGTCCAAAAACATGCACGGTAGGTTTATTGGCACCTTGGAAAATAGTCCCGGTGTATGAATGTGTGTGAATGTGTGTGTGTGTCCTGCGATGGGTTGGCATTCCATCCAGGGTGTATCCTGCCTTAATGCCCATAGACGCCTGAGATAGGCACAGGCTCCCCGTGACCCGAGGGAAGATCGGATAAAGAGGTAGAAGATGAATGAATGAATGAATATTCGGAAATCCAGAAAACTTTTCCTCAGGTATAAAAACACATGCCTCGGGTATAACGCTATAAAATTACAAGATCAGTTTATTTCCGTCTTATTTGTTTAGCAATATTACCAATGGACAATCTTACAGAATTAAATAATTCACTAATTGATTGATTAATATCGATTTTAATGTCATACATTAGCCACTATGCACTCATCCATAAGTGCCCATAAGGTGGAAAAAGAAACCTTGAGGGGGAATCGGACCCAAAAGTAAACCCCCCCCTCCTAATTATGTCCATACCAATGTCCATATTTATATTCCCGGCATTGTTGAGGGTAACAGAAACTGAAGAGATATTTGCTTGGCTGGTTAAATATTTCTACTGTTATATATTCGGGATCCATTAGTATTGTGCCAAACAAATCTGAAATATACACAAAACAATAGTGCTAATCATTTAGGAGTTACAATCAGTTTATACACAGTCCCTTCATTTTCACAGGCACAAGATTAATTGGACACTTGAAAAAAAATCCTAAACAAGATTTTTTTATTAAATATTTGGAGGCAAATGCTTTTTCATAGTTAATTGCATAAAGTCTGGAAGCCACTGACATTAGCAAATGATTCCTCCCGGGATATTCGTTACCAGGCCTGTACTGCCACTACCTTCATCTGCTTGATTGTGGGGTCACTCTGCCTTCGTTTTTATTGCCTTTAGTAAGTAAATGAAAAGCAGGCTTAATTGGGTTGAGGACAGAAGATTGACTCGGCCATTTAAGACCATTCCATTTCTTTACCGTATGAAGCTCTCGGGTTGCTTTCACAGCATGTTTTGGGTCATTATCCATCTGTACTGTGAAGTGCTGACCTAACAGTGTTGCATCTGAGCAGAAAGTATAACTGTGTACACTTCAGAAAAGACTTCAGCAGTCACATCATCAATAAACACCAGTGACCTAGTTCCACTGGAAGCCCTAAATGTCAGTGCCATCTTTAATATTTGATGAGGGTGTGCTTTGGATCATAAGCCCATCCTTACACTCTACATACTCTTCATTCTAGTAAAAGTTGATTTTGGATTGATTTGTTCAAAAAGTCTTGTTTCAGAACCGGGTAGGTATTTTAAGCAGTTTCTCTTTTCAAGCAAATCTGGCCTTAAAGTTCTTATTAGAGTTTTTAGTAATTTGCATATTGAGGGAAATTCCGTATTTTATATACACTTTTGAAGGCAACATTTGATTGTATATAGGACTCTGATATATTCTTGGATAATGATATTAAATTTCTTATTAAATATGCCACATCTGGCTTACCTAGCGAGTGGCTTTTTTTGGCACTATATGACTGTTAAACCCATTGCTTTAAAGCTGAAAGTTTATATATTAATATCACATTCATTACTTCATTTCCAATCCACTGTGGTGGTGTAAAGAGGCCAAATTACAACCGACGCGTCACTGTTTGAAAGATCATGGACCTTACATTATCATTGCGAAAACAAACTAAAGCTCACTTCTTAACAGGAATGCGAGTTCCTCTCAAGGACCATGTTTAACCAGATCCCTTGGTGATGTATTAATCCAAAAATAATACACACAAACCTCATGCTACTTTATTACTCTGTTTCCTTTCCATAACGGTGCATGAGGGTTACAGAAAAGAATGCACACATGCTATGATCATAACTGATGTGTTTAATTAAACATGGTAGTTTTTAAGACCCCAAGTCAGAGTCAACACTGCAGTAGACTGTCTAGCAGTATTGTTCGGATGCGTGTTGTCATGCATGGCGGTGTGCACGTCTCTGTGGATGACCTTAGAGCTGTGAGCGATGTCCCGGTGCTGTCAGCACTATTAGATCTGTGCCATGAAGAGAAAAAAAGCGCTACATCTTACACTGTTGTAAGCAATTTCAGCCATGATTCTGCCCCTCAGCCAGGGAGTTAAAATTTAATGGCTCTCACCTTCTGTCTGCTTCCCTTCATCTCTCCCTCTCACTCCCTGTCTTTCTGAATTCTTCAGTATCCACTTTCTTTCTAAATGCACACACACACAAACACATACATACACACACTGTAACTAAAGCTACAGTATATTACTTCTATCTGGCCACTTGAGACTGAGGGATATCTGAATGCTCTTTGATCATGTGACATACTCATTATTGTTTATTGGTAATGTTATTGCTCTATTTGCAAGGGATATATATATATATATATATATGTGTGTGTGTGTGTGTGTGTGTGTGTATATATGTATGTATTACATCATTAAATTGCTATTGCTACTCTATTGAATTAATTATATGGACAATGGTATTATTCAATAAATTACTACTAAATGTACTGATTTTTTTCTGGTAGAAAAATATTTCCATCTGATATATCTATATATATATCTATATATATATATATATATATATATATATATATATATATATATATATATATATATATATATATATATATATATATATATATATATATATAAATCTTTTTTTATAATATTATCTAATTGTTACTTATATTCCATGAAAAAAAAATATTATTTTGTGTTTATCTGAAAGAATCATAATAATTATAGACTTGTTGTTATTGCATATATTTTGTTCAGTTTCTTCAATTATTTTTTTGGAATTTTTCTTAGATAAAATATTAATGTAATACAATGCAAGGATTGTTTAAGTGGTATGTTAATAAAACCTTTAGTATACGACATGCACTTTTTTTTTAACCGGAACAGTAACTTTCTTAGTTGTTAGTGATAAACAATAGGCAGGCCTGGTGCATTTTAAGTGAACAGATCAATCACGGTGCATGTGCAGTCACATTTTGCGTCCATGCAAACATTGACCCTGATGTTACTGTTGCTAGGAAACGGACTCGGGGGTCTACACCTGTGTCGCCTCCAGCTCGAGCGGTGAGACCAGTTGGAGTGGAGTACTTACTGTGAAAGGTAAACATTTGCTTCATTGCTGCATTTTTATTTGTGGCCGTATTTCACTTTTTTCTGGTGTCGTGCTGTGTTTTTTTTTTATCATTAACTGTGGAACGGCCTCACACAAACATTGTCATTGTCAATTTGTGCAGGAGCAAATAAAATTGCTTTCATTAGTACTGACTGACTGATCTAATTGGAGGAGAATGCAGTGTGAAAAACAACACTTCATAAACCACAATTAAATCTCGTCTTGAGCTCAGGGTTCTCTTTTGGCAAACTTTCCTATATAGCAGTAATCTTTGTTTACAAAGTCAGTCTTAAGTTAAATTGGAAAAAAAGGGGAAATAATTATGTTATATAAATACTTAGCAGTGACGCTTGTTTACCTAAGCCACTTCTTCTGACAATATGGGACACACATTTATTTCACTATTTTCCAACTTGTAACATAATCTTTGACATGAAAGCAGTGAATAAAATAACCTTTAGACAGTAATTATATGTTGACATTTTATTATGGTTGAATATTAGAAAGTCTGGAAGATACTGATAAATCATCGCCTGTGTATGTTACAGAGAGTGGAGATGTGTTTACTGCTCCTGTGTCTGAGCCGTACCAGTTGCCTGGGCCGCCTCACAAACCTGTCGTAACCGATGTGACGCGTAACAGTGTGACTCTGACCTGGCAGCCTAACGCCCATGAGGGTGGTTCAGCCGTTACCTCTTACATCATCGAGGCCTTCAGGTACAAGAGACATTTCAGACCATTCTTTTTGTGCCATTATCCATTTGTTTACAATATATAACATATATATATATATATATATATATATATATATATATATATATATATATATATATATATAAACATATATTATGGCTGTCAAAACTGATGTGTTAATAACGTATTCATGTTAACGCCACAAATTTGATTAGCACCTGAATAATTCTGCGCACATTTGTTACACATCTTTAAATACAAATTTAAATTAAAGAGGAGAAACTAAAACTGCAATACACTATTTATGTATTTATATTTATTTATTTAGATAGTAGTTAGTTATACATACATACATACATACATACAACAGGTATGAGCCACTCACTATGTCAGCGTATATTACCGTATGAAACCTAAACGCATCACCAGTTTATATGGAATGCAAAGAAAACTGCAACAGAATTATTAAAGGAGCAACGTACCATATTTAACTTTAAAAAAGTACTAAAAAATAACATGAATAAGAAATTAATGAATTAACAAGAAATGAATATTAAAAGAATAATTTTTATAGTGAAATAAAAATACAATAATGAATCATTTTACTTTGCAAGGAGGTTTTGAATGTACGTTATATATTTATAGCATCTCTCACAACAAGTTATAGTATTTAAAAAAAATGATACAGTGAAAACAGAAAAATAGGCAATTGATAAGTTAATTCAGGAGTTAACGTGTGGTAATAATAGCATTTATTGTCATTAAATATTTAAATATATTGACAGCCGTAATGTGTGTTTATCTCTATGCATGTGTGTGTATGTATGTATGTATATACTATATATATATATAATATATATATATATATATATATATATATATATATATATATATATATATATATATATATATATATATATACATACATACACACACACACCACACACACACGCACACACATTTTGTTTTGTTGTTTTGTTTTTTTTGCCCCCCCCCCCCCCCCCCCCCCCCCCCCCCCCCCCCCCCCCCCCCCTCCCTGTCAGTATTGAGTTTTATGTGTGGCAGTGTGGAAATATTGATTTTCAAGTATTTCCTATTAAGCTTAATGCAGTGTTGAAACTGATGGAATGAAAAAGTTCTTATTGGATGCCTTTTCTATACTGACAAATACAAACCCACACACATACACACGCCCGTGTCACAGAGGCACATATATTTACAGAGACATTTGTTCACTCCATTGCACACATACATTCACTGACTCCCAATTGCCTTGTCTCCTCTTTCTCTTTCTCTCTCTCTCTCTCTCTCTCTCTCCCTTTTTTTTTTTGCTTGCACTGGATATTATTGTCTCCTGCCAGAGGCAGCTCTTATAAGACATCCTTCATTTTTTATTAATTGAGTGTCAGTGTGACAGTTATTCTAGCCAAGCATGACAGACATGAGGAAGTATTGCCCCGTAGGTTGCCCTGTTATTGACCCCCCCTTACCTCTTCCCTCTTTCCGTATCCTTCCCTCTCATTGCAAATGCGCACTTCAGAGTGTGAACTTTAACCCGCATTTTGGCGTGGTTAGACTCCGTGCCTCTTTTGTATATGGTAGCCGCAAAATTCTGTGCACGTTAATTTGAACCGCGGAATGTGGGCTGAATTTCTCAGATAGACACGAGGGCAAGAATATATGACATGCTAATGAATTCAAATCCAGTCCACCCGTATGACTCTTAAGGCTATTGTAAGCCTGCTGTAATGGGGCTCGCTCTAATTACAGAGCTGAGGTCCTGTGGGCTTCACAGTGAGGGCTCATGGAGGTTGCATTGCAGGCTGAACAACAGAGAGCTGCTCACTCCTACACACACACACACACACACACACACATATGCACATAAGCACTGACACTGTGCTATACTCCACTCTCTAGCCCCTCGGGCAGTGGCTTGTGGTGCCACATGACCCAAAATTGATTCTTTATTGAGTGTTCTGGGCTTGAATGTAGTGTTTACAATAACATTTCCTTGCCTGTGGTGCTGAGGGACATATAGCAGAAAGAAAGAGAAGTAGATGAGAAATGGATGGAAGACGAGCTAAAGCGGGAAAAGGAACAGGGTAAATGGGGGAAAGAGAGAATGCAAAGGAAAGCTCCAGACACCTCGGTAAAGAAAGCCTTTTATTTGCAATTGCACCAGTTCTGTTCTATTCTTTGTAATTATAAACAAGGCTTCTTTATATTTTCTTTGTCTAGCTGCATGCATTCACACCGTAGGGCAAAAAGCAGAGAAAGAAGAAGGCGTGTGCATTTATTCCCAGGCAATGGCCAAAGTGACCTTGGATTTATAGCCTCCTTCTCTCTCTCTCTCTCTCTTTCTCTCTCTCTCTCTTTCTCTCTCTCTCTCTCTGCTGCGAGCTGAATATTTACGAGCTTCCCGATGTTCCTGCCTCTCTGGAACATTGCAGGTTGACCGCGTCTGCAGCAAAAAAGAAACTTGCATGGAATACGATCCTCGAACTGCAGAATTGACATGTTGGTTAGTGTGTAGTGTATAATGTATGTGTATAATACAGATGTGGAGTGTATAATATGACCCCAGTGTATTATCAAAACCTAGAGTTTCTAAATTATGATTATTCTGGGAATCTGTATTCATTGCAACTGCAACATGAAGGATGTACGGAATAAAAAGCGGCACATGTGCTAGTAAAGCAAAGTTTTCAGCACCAGGGCAGTGCTGCTGCCTCTTCGGGATGGGTTTTATTACTCTTATTGGAAAATAATTTGCCAACACTAACCATTTTTATTTATTAAAGAGAATGGAATTTTTTGTATACATTTTTTTCCTTGAAATGCTTCATTGGCATACTATAGAATATTAATAATAGAATAGTGCTTCATTTATTGTATAGTAAATATCTACAATATGTGACTAAGTGACAAATGACAATAATGACTTCACAGTTTCAGTCCTATTTTAGGTTTTTCTAATTTCTAGAAATAACTAGAAATATTCCTTTCATCTGCACAGATGTCATCAAAAAAGTAATTAAAAACTTTAAATCTGAAAATTTGTTGATTTTTCTCAGCAGTTTCACTTCCATTTTAAGTACGCCGATTTCCTTTTGTTGTTGTTTGTAATCGTACCATGCCCACGTGCATGAGAATCGTTTGAGGAACACTAATGTTCCTTTATTTTTAGTTAAAGTAGTTTCTAGGAGCCACCCCCCCCCCACACACACACACACACACACACACACATTTTATTATAAATATGGTCTATTTTCAGAGGCAAAAATCACTCTCAGCGACACGTACACTCAGCTCAAAATATGCTTTGGCACTTCTTTTAGTGTAATCATTTGGTTCAAAGATTTTTGGAGCCACTAGGTTACATGGTTCAGTCTGTGTCATGTACACTGGTTGCATTTTGCTATTTTCTTCTTGATGTGTAAACCCTGCTAAAAAAGAAGTGTCACAGAAAACTGAAAACTGTCACAGAATCACAGGAAACTGTCATACATCCACAATGAGCAGCATCATTCAGTAGAGCATGTAATGGATGTCTCAGAGCTCAGTGATGAAAAGAATACCATCTTGTGTTAAAGTACGCACACACACACACACACACACGGATTTAGATGAATACACTGGAGTAAATGTAGTTTGACTCACTGGTTTAATACCGAAGACATCATATGGTCGGTTTGCTAACTGTGTTCACATTAAACGGTCAGTCTCGTTTCGCAATTGTGAAGGTCAGTGATTTGTGTAATTTAATAAGCTCTCCGACTAATAAAGATATATTTTTTTTTCCTCCTAATGCAGCCAGTCCGCGGGCAATACATGGCAGACAGTAGCAGACCTTGTGCGGTTTGAAAAGCACACAGTGACTGGCCTCTTCCCCAACACCGTCTACCTCTTCATCATCCGAGCGGTTAACGCCTATGGACTTAGCGACCCCAGTCCAATCTCCGAGCCCGTACGCACTCAAGGTGTGTATTTTTGGGACTTTTCTTATCGTGCTTGATAAATCGATGTTTATAAAACTGTAGCAAATTGCAGGGTGATGGATTAATTTAAGGTGATCTTAATCCTGCAGATATGGTTTAGCACTTGATTTATTGTTATGGCGTGTTTCGAATGTGCAATCAGGTTTGTGATTCGAAGGCACCGCACTATAATGCATTAGTATTCTGTTGTGTCTAGATGTAAGTCCAACAGGGCAGGGGGTGGACCACAGGCAGGTTCAGCGCGAGCTCGGGGAAGTGGTGGTGGAACTGCAGCAGCCTGTTTTACTGTCTGCGTCGAGCGCTCGGCTGACATGGACGGTGAGTACTAACCAGACCTTCTCTTGGTATCCACAGTGTATAATGTATAGTGAAGCATACGAATGTGAAGTTAAATTCAGACAGCGACAGAGAGTCCATGGCATGTCGAAGACAGAATAATTGGCTCTGCTCTCAGGCTTTCCTCTCTTTCTGCACTGTTACGGAATTTATTGGCATTTGTTGTGTACAGTATTGCAAGGCCCACAATGCACTGCAATAATGCCTTGCAAATTAGCTTTCAAATTTACACAACACCGATCAGACATAACATTATGACCAACATAATATTGTGTTGGTCTCCCTTTCGCTCCTCACGCATTAACGGCATTAACTTCTTCAGAGCTGCAGAAGTTCATCTGTTGGACCACTGTTGCTTCGTCTGGACATCATTTTTGATAGATTCTGATTGCTGCAGACCAGGACCACCTCACAAGATAGGAATTTGTGGAAATGCCCTGACCCGGTTGCCCACACATCACAATCGATCCATACACTTGGCCATTTTTCCTGCAGACGATATGTTGAGGACAAAACGTTCACATTCTGCCAAATATATCCCACCCACTAACAGGTGCCACGATGAAGAGATAATGAGTGCTATTCACTTCACTGGTCATAATTTTATAATGTCTTAATTAGGGCTGTCAATAAATTAAAATATTTATTAATCGCATGGTTGCCATGAGTTAACTCATTAATCACATATTTTTCTGTTCTCAATGTACCATAAATAAACACACTTCATGTTTTTAATACTGTGACTAATTCGGACAGATGTTATAAATATATAAAGTGTATTCAAAATCTCTCTAAAAAAAACAAGATTAACTTTTTCATATTTATGTGACTCTGGAAATGATTCTTTTAATATTTAATTTTACGGTTTTACGAAACGTGCTTCCATATTTATGTGGTATGGAATTATGTTCCAGTTTTTTTGTTTGCTTTTCATATATATATATATATATATATATATATATATATATATATATATATATATATATATATATATATATATATAGTTTAGGTTATATAGGGTAATGTACGGTAATAATGCAGTTACTAGGCGTAATTTGGGAAAATGTAGGAAGCGTGATTGGATGCACTTTGTTGTACATCCACTCAAATATATTGCCTCGTTTATATCCCATTCTAACATTGCAAGCAGTAAGCACTGCTGAGGAAAGGACACTGCTGAAGGCCACGGACTGAAGTTTCTTTATTCATTTGTGTTTTTTAATTTGTCCAGAATGAAAAGTGCCTAGAGAAGTCTTGGTTGGCCGGGTCTCGTTCATTCGCCAACATAACGCGGAGTGAAGGAACAGATCGCTCAGATAGTAATACACATTGGGTTAATAATCAAATTTGTGCTGTTACAGCAAATTTGCTGTGTGTGAAACAGTCAAGCTCGACAACAATAAATAAATAGCATCAAAGCATTTTAGTGTACATTTATTTATGATGTACATCCATTACACACACACAAAAAAACAGATATTGGATTGTTAATTTGGTGAAAGTGTATTTTCATCCCAACGTCCTTTTATGTACATTTGATGTCTCATCTAACCAAAATCTGCAGGTTGACCGCCAGTCTCAGTACATCCAGGGATATCGGTTGCTTTACCGTTTGACCAGCGGCTCCTGGCTCCAGCAGGATGTGAAAGCAGCCCCTGAGCATAGTGCTGTCCTTAGCAACCTGCTCAAAGGCACTGAGTATGAGGTCAAAATCAGACCCTACTTCAATGAATTCCAGGGTATCGACAGCCACCCACTTATACTGCGCACTCCAGAAGAGGGTGAGGCCCTTACATTCAGTTGCTTATGTAATGTACTTTTGCTGTTTGGCTAAAAAAAAGAAAAAAAGACTATATATACGCACAAGAGATTTGAAACAAGAACTACAGGGTTTTGGTATCAAAGGTGACTTTTGAATTGTTCTTTGAAATGTTTTAGTCCCGAGCGCCCCTCCTCAGGCAGTTACTGTGTCAACAGTCATGCTCAGCAACAGTTCCAGCATCAGCGTTTCATGGCAGCCGCCTCCTGCCGAAATGCAAAACGGTGTCATCCAAGAGTACAAGGTAAACAAATGGATATAGTATATATAGCGTGCACACGATATAATTCTCTCCACAATTTATTCCTGGAACACAAACTATTTTGAAGATGCTTTCACAAGTGAAAACACTATAGAGGTTCTGGAGCCTTTGTAATATTGTTATATTAATAAAAGTGCACTCGAGTCTCCTATTGAGTTTTTTTTATTCAATGTACTTTCAATGTTTCCTTGATATACACGTAAATAATATACACACTAACCCTTTCACAGGAAACGGGATTGAATTCAGTACACTGTATATTAATTCATATTCTAGACACTGGATTGTTTTTTGCAGTATTGCCGTTCTTATTAAAATAAATTAGTCTCTCTCTCTCTTTCTCTCTCTCAGATTTGGTGCATAGGAAACGACTCCCAAGCCCGATACCACATAAATCAAACGGTAGATGGAAATACGCTTTCGACCGCGGTGAAAGGTCTGCTGCCTGGCGTCCTCTACCAGGTGGAGGTGGCAGCAGTGACGAGTGCTGGAGTGGGCACACACAGTCAACCAGTCTCCGTCATTATGAGTGAGTGGCTACTAAATCACTTATTTATAACTCAATGTTACAGAATACATTAAATTTGTACAATTAATTTTTAATATTTACATATACATCTGGCAGACACCCTTATCCAGAGCGACTTATAACTGAGCTTATTGAGGGCCCACTAGTGGCAGCTTGGTCGTGGGATTTGAACCTGTGATCTTCCGGTCCCGAGGCCAATGCCTTAACCACTGAGCCACCACCTCCCAATTCTGCTCAGCAAAAACAAATGAGACCTATGAGACCAAATGAGAAGATTTTTAAGATTTCTTCCTAACTCTTCCTTTCTTTTTCCGCTTCTCTTCTCTCTCCCTCAGAGTTGCCTTCAGAGCAGCCCGTCCCGAGTGGGAGCGGAGACTCGGATCAAAATATCAGTCTTGCTGAGCAGATCACAGATGTTGTAAAGCAGCCTGCCTTCATCGCCGGTATCGGAGGTGCATGCTGGGTAATCCTCATGGGCTTCAGCGTGTGGATATACTGCAGACGCAAGAAGAGAAAAGAACTGAGCCACTACGCCACGTCGTTCGCATATACGCCAGCTGGTACACAAAAGCACATTCAAGCATACAGTACTGTGTGTAGATATATATATATATATATATATATATATATATATATATATATATATATATATATATATATATATATATATATATATCACACACACAAACACACCATATTCAAACATAAATTCTGAAATCATCTTTTCTCTCGTAGTAGGTTTTCCTCATGGGGAAAGCACAGGAGTAAATGGAAGGTAGGTCTCTGAACACAGTTAGCGCTGTTGTGATGATGCTCAAAGAATATGAGTTAATATTTTATTGTTTTCCAGGCCTGGTGTGTTGGGTTCTAATATCGGGAACTATCCGTGGTTGGCGGATTCCTGGCCCACTACAAACCTCGTGCACAATGGCAAAGATTCAGTCAACTGCTGTACACATCCAAACACGACACAGCAGAGAGATACTACAATGGTGAGAACCTTGAAGTTACAAAGTAATGTAAGGTAAAAAGCCATCAAAGGAAAAATAATGGCATTTTTTCCCTTACATCGTTTTTTTGTCTTTTTAAACCCTAATGTCTATACTTCTACATGAGGAATGGCTGTGAAAAGTTTTGACACGAGTGTTTGCTGTCACTGGTGGATAAAACCGAAGATTCGAGAGAGAATCAAGGCACAAAAGTTGGGGAAAAAAAAAAAAAAAATATATATATATATATATATATATATATATATATATATTTTTTTTTTTTTTTTAATGTATATATATATGTGTGTGTGTGTGTGTGTAAAAACAATAGAAAGCAATGAGTTTCAAAGTGGGGGCATGGTGGCTTAGTGGTTAGCACGTTCGCCTCACACCTCCAGGATCCGGGTTCGATTCCCTGTCTCGGCCATGTGTGTGTGTGTGGAGTTTGCATGTTCTCCCCGTGCCTCGGGGGGTTTTTCTCCGGGTTCTCCGGTTCCTCCCGGTCCAAAAACATGCACGGTAGGTTGATTGGCACCTTGGAAAAGTGTCCCTAGTGCATGAATGTGTGTGTGTGTGTGTGTGTGTGTGTGCCCTGTGATGGGTTGGCAGTCCATCCAGGGTGTATCCTGCCTTAATGCCCATAGACGCCTGAGATAGGCACAGACTCCCCGTGACCCGAGGGAAGATGAGTGAGTTTCAAATCTTGTAAACCCATATTTTATTCACAATAAAACATACAAAACCTGAGGGAAAAAAAGGTAATTCAGAATTTGATTTGTGCAATACACAAATCTTGCTTGGTTAATGTAAGTGTTATTAAAATGAAACATATTTTCCAGGGTAATTTTGTGAGTAAGATGATTGAGGTATAAATATTGTTTAGTGTCTGCCCATCTTGGAGATGGCCAGAGCTTCACCATATCAAACTGTGGAATTTTGTTGCTAAACATAAAATCGCAAAATATCTCAGAAAATAGAAATCGTTTGAGCTCGCTAACTCAGTTTCTTTGCTGCATTTAGACGCTGGAATTTCCAACTACCTCAACCAGACTGAGAAGTACAGCAACGGCTCCAACGAGGGCCCCATCTACAGCACCATCGACCCCACTGCTGAAGACCTACGCAGCTTTTCTGCCCAGTACTCCCAGCACACCACACCCTATGCTAGCACTCCCATCATGCCTTTTACTAACCAGGCGCCCTGCAGCCCTGACCAAGATACTGGCCACTGGATTAACCAACCAGGAACATCCAGTGTGCAGTACGCTCAGCCTGACCGGACTAAAGTTGAAAATGGTACACATTTTTATATATATATATATATATATATATATATATATATATATATATATATATATATATATATAATATATACATACATATATTAAACAAGAAATGCACTTATTTTGTAACGATGATAATTCATTCTTCCGATAGCTAAACAGTCAAAGTCAAAGTCCATGGGGAAGGCAGTCAAGACCCCGTCCCTGAACTGGATGGAATCTTTACCACCTCCACCCCCATCTTCAGAGATAGAACACTGTGTAGACGATGACGACGATGAACACATAGAAGACATGGGGTAAGAGGATTACAATCTGATTAGAGGTGGTGATAAAAATAAAATTTTTATACTAGTTATTATTCATTCAAAATGTTAAACAGTCTCATGGTCGCCGTGAATTACTGACAAACAACAGCAAAGAACGCTACGCACAAGCCTTGCAAAAGATTGCATCAGCCAAAACAAAGTACAAATTGCATTTTTAGAGTACACTATTAAAGTTGAAGAAGAACTCTGTTCATTGTAATAAATGTATGTACCAGATTGCACTAAAGCCTTTAGATCTCAGAGGAATCTATAAATAAATACAGGGGTTAAGAAATGAAACTTGCAGTACAAAGTATAAGCGCATTGAATATTAAAATAAATATTGCAAGTTCGAAACAGAAATATTGTCCACAACTATGAGTGAAATTGTTCATTTCCTTATCAGTCAGATCAATGTTAGGCATCAGAATCATGTGGTTGATGGCTATTGGTAATTGTCGTGATGGAGAAAATATTTAAATTTATTTAAAGACAGAATTTGGTTCATAGCTCAATCTGAAATATTTCCATATTAAGAAGAGATTTGAACTCCTCTTTCTCCTGCATACAATTAAAAAGCCCGAGACATTTTGATGGATGTTGCTGTGGAATGAAACGGTGACTAAAATGAAATCACAGCTCTCTGCGAGACCGGTGTGAGACAGATTAAAGAAACACAGGTGGTGTGAACAGGCTACAATAGACCTGGACTATTTTTAATAGAGGCTTCTTTCCTTATAAGTGCCTCAGAAAGTTTGTGAATGATTTGGCAGGAATTAATTTGCTGTGTATCTGAAAAAAGACTCACGTAAAAAAAAAAAAAAAAAGTTCAATTGCAGTGGTTCGATTTTTTTTTTCTCGGAAAGCTGTGTAAGGTTTTTTTTTTTTTTTTTTTATAACTTCCATTTTCTGGCGTTCTTGTCCTTGTCTAAAAGTTATGACATTCGAATTTGACGTGTATCAAATTGCAGTCCACAGCATGTTGGCTGGATGAAGGCCAATCTGAAATGTCATGTTTGCTACTTATTCTAGCACCAGTTGCTCCATTAGCCGTGCTGCAAGTGTTATTGGGCTTGACAGGGCTCTCAGTGGAGACTTAACGAAGTTAGAGGCATACTGGCTGTTTCTGTGGTCTGCCGGCTGAACGCTCCTGTTCTTTGCTCTCTCCCTATCGCGTTACGTTCAAGTTAGCCCGAAGAAGAGTTAGCTTGAGCTGCTGAGTGGCCTGACCACAGGCATGTATATCTACAAGTGGAGACAGGAGGCACATTTACCGCTCTCCACTTCTGCTCCACCTGAACTCAAGGGTTTGCAGAAGAGGCAAAGTCGCGTTAACCACAGACCTTAAACTCTAGCGGTGGGGTGTTGGGGGTGGGGGGGCTTTTTCTCGTCGTGTTTTCTGCTCACATATAGCAGGTCCTTTGGTAACCACGATTTTTGCCAGCTATAGGTGCAGCCCTTCTCGTGTTCCTTGCTTCAAGCAGAATAGAATCATTCCGCACGTCAACATGCGCAGCTGCTTTTTTTTTCGAAACTCAATTTCCATCCCTAGCCTACAGTGAAGTTCTCCAATTTGCGATGAACTTGAGGATAACGCTGCTGACCTTTCGCACGGACCCCCGAGGTCTTTTTGGGAGAACATGGCTCTGATTATTGCATGACGTTGATAGCTTTATCCCTGTGCTTAACTCAGAGTTTTTGGCACAACAGTTTAGCAACATAGTTCTCATACCTGCTACATGAACAAATCACAGCCGCTTTGAAATGGACATATTCAGGATCCGTTTACTGGCCTAAGGACAAAGCAGAGCGTGTCACTCAAGAAAGGTATTAAATGATTACCTTTCCTCTCTGACTTGGAAGTGCGTACAAATTCGCTAGAAGCCACAGTGCCGAATGACCTTGGAAGTTGATATGGTGGCCACAAGGAACTGATTGCTTGCTGATTAATTACCAAGAAATAGCAGTGATGCAGTAGTAATACCATGTTTTCTCTTCATTCACAGCACAGACGAGGAGGACTGGTGTCCACCGCTGCCAGAGAGGACCTATCTAATGGACGGGGTAGCTGAGGATGGGCCGTGTCCTCCTCCCAGAGGAGACACCTCATCTCCGACCACCTCCTACAGCCACCAGTCTACGGCCACTCTCACACCGTCACCGAGAGAGGAAGCCCGTCACTGCAGTGACACACCGACTCGCCTGCACCAGGCCGATCAACACCAGGCAGGACGGTGAGACTTCATATTGCCCTTTATTGTGACCCAATGCAACTGTTTGAGTTTGGATTTTTATGTGGGCGTGGCCTAAACCAGAAGTTATTTAGTTTAGTTAGCTAAAAGGCTGGCGTAAATCCCTCACTCCAAACACAAACAGAGCTTCACAACAGAAAATATTACATCATATGAACTAGGAAGGAAAATGGAACTTGACAGTTGAAAACATGTCTAGGATTGGTTAAAATATTTATGATCGCTACAAATGAAATGCAAATGCTACAATGCTACACATTGTAGACAAATTATTTTATTATTTGCTTGATTATTTTATAATAAATTATTTATAATAAATTATTTTATAATTT
>JACRUU010000009.1:6214594-6314594 GCA_030449085.1 Kryptopterus vitreolus | reverse complement strand
TTTCCCGAGAAGCTCAAAACTTGTAGCACCTGACCGATGTGCTAAACTCACTACTCCACAGATGATGACTTGGTCCCTTACAACAAGCACAACATTCTGTCCCGTGGTCAGATGTCCAGCAACTGCTCCACGACGGGAAGTTCGTCATCGCGGGGCTCGACGGGATCCAAAGGTCACGGAAACAGCCGGAAAAGGAACGAGGTGAGACGCTTTGGAACTGAAGATATGCATCTTATAACAACATAACTTGGGATCTGTGGGTAATTATTTAAACATAACCCTGTAGGGGCCGTAATCTGTTTTGAATAGCACTAAGGAGGAAAAGCTCTCAATCAGTAAAGCTTTAATTGCCCCATAAGCCCTTAATTTCTCCAGCTAATCTCACACCAACACTATAATTGTAAGTAATTAAGCACAATACATAAACACTACGTGCTCTTTCTTTTCCTACTATGATCGAATCTGCTCCCATTTTGTGTTAGTTTGAGTCTCAATAGGATCCTAAGGGCTCTCGTTGCACATCCTTTTTTTTTTTTCATTTCGAACGGATCACAGGGTCGTTATAAGCGGCGAGATAATTTCCCATAGCAGGGCTTTTTTAAGGTCACGATTTAATAATGAATATAAATATAACAAAACCAAGGTCTTTGCATTGAGTGCGTAACAATTTGTACTTGAATTTTAAGTTTCTTTCTTGATCCCACTTTAGATGTAACCTTGGTTTAAAAAGATGCCGTGTGTCTCCTCAGTGCACCATAAGCGAAATATTAATAATTACATTTACATCACAAACTTTGCTGCAGCTCACATCAGTTTATGTTGCTATACTTGATTCGGAAAACAAAAGCCCTATAGTGTTTGTGCTGCAGACTCCGTGTCTGACCCGAGCTTTGATCAGCACCATAGAAAAACTCAGTATAGCCAAAAAAAGAACACACCCATAATGCCATCCCAGTGACCCCAAGCCCTTCTTTTTATGATCTTAAACGTTTTTTTTTCTTTCTTTCTTTCTTTCTTTTCTCTTAAGCGGGGGGAGTCCTGCCATGGGAAACAGGGCATAAACCCGTGTCCTTCACACAGACCCCTG
Source organism: Kryptopterus vitreolus (assembly GCA_030449085.1). Lineage (NCBI taxonomy): Eukaryota > Metazoa > Chordata > Actinopteri > Siluriformes > Siluridae > Kryptopterus > Kryptopterus vitreolus. The sequence continues at coordinate 6,313,507 of JACRUU010000009.1, read as the reverse complement.
TCTCAGATCTATTCCCCCCCGCCACCCCTCTCAGGTTTCCCCTCCGGGAGCTTTAAAAGCAGCCCCTGACAAAAGAGGGCTGTGTGTTCCCCGGGGGAGGGGGTTTCGGGTTACCCTTTTCGTCATCGTTATCTTTCCCAGCCGCACAGGGCGCGTGAAAAGGTGCTCAGTTGCGAGGGGCTTCTCACAAGAGACCGTCTCCGATGAAACGATAGCCATAAATAAAATTTCATTTACCACATGATTCCCTCATGAATAAAATATATCGCATCAGCCAAATTATCTGCGTCTGTCGACATGTTGGGCAAGAAGCGCGTTCTATTTTCTCCATGTGGAAAATGCGGTTTTATTTGTACAGACGCTACAGGTACACTAGGAACAGACATCGTTACAAAGCTGCTTTGCTAAATCCGGATGCAGATCGAGATTGCTAATGAGCCAGTGGTGAGTGTGTCTAGGTAAAGAAGTCTCTGAGGTGTAAATCCCGTCCTGTTCTGGGAAACCGGATTGTGAGATTATAAATCACTACTCGCGTGCATTTTGAATAAAAATCCCTATTACAGCGCGCTTTGATCCGAATCTCCCGTGCACATTAGACATAAGTAAATTCAGTGTTGTCACACAATTGGGATGCAGCTGAGCCTCTTCTTGTGTTTGGTTTTGCTTCCCGGAAGAAAATTAAAAGCTGGTTGTTTGTGAAATGACAGGCAAGAAAAGAGTTGTTTTTTAACTCTGATTTGTCTTCTTTGTTTATTTATTTATTTTTATTCTAATCCTATTTTCTTTTCATTTTTAGGAGCCGAGATAAGCGAATGCCAATAAACAGGGGAAGGAAACAAAAAAAAAACAACAAATAAATCCCCTTCGGTCAACACAACCGCCAGTATTCCCTCATACGTCTCGTCTGAAAGAACAGACGAGCAGAGAGGAAGATGAGCAGATCCATTATCAGCCTCATCAGATACAAATCATGGACGTTTGATTGCGTTGTTATTATTATTATTGTTATTTATGACTTTCATGGGGCCATTTGAAATCCCATTGTCACTGTAAATAGTCTTCTCTTTAAGCTTTTTACACGAGGGTCCAGATAGAGAGAAAGAAGAAATATATTGTATTTATAAGAAAGAAAACAAAACGCAAAAACAAAGCGTGTCAAAACGGTCTGATATAAAAATAATAATTGTATCGTCAGAATGTGCCAACTGCTTTTTTTTTTTTTTTTTTTTTGTAGAACTGTACACAGTACTTTTTTTTTTAATCCCATTCATGATATTGCACTCTTGTTGTGTTGAAGAGCAACAAATGATAAAAGAGCACAATGTGTGTTTGAGCTAAGGACATCGATAGCTTTTCCTTTTCCCCTACTCAAACAAACATCTGACCAAACTCCATACTGTGTTTGTCCATCATGGAAGGCTGTCTCCTTTTTTTTTCTTTTTTTTCTTTTTCTTTTTTCCTACAGGACTGCTTTAGTGACAGTGTGAAAATGTGTCCACTCAAAAATCGGTTCCGCTGACTAACTTTTTGGTAGTCCTTGCTGTTTTGTAAAAATGAAATAAAAACACATTTGGTGAATCATATGTGGAGTCAATTTGAATTTAAAACAAATATACCTCGTAAATGGACCAACACTAGACAAGCGTGTGGACGATTCCGGGCGCGGTGAGGATGAAAAGACGGGGTGAAAAAATTCCTTTAAGTTTCAGCCAGTTCAGCTCAGCTCAGGGAAACAAGGCACGATGCCACCAGGACGGCGCTCCGAGCGAGGAAGAAGCAGAGGAAAGGATTTAAAATGTGACAAGAGGAAAAATGGTTGAAAGAAGGCACATAAACTAGTGAAGAGTAAAAAAGTAGACAAAAGGCAAAAGAAAGGGACATGGAGGAAGAAAAAAAAAAAGATTCTCGCACAACCCTGAGGACATGGAGTGAGAGATCCGAGACGAGAACTTGGGAAGAGAGAAAACGGAATGGAAAGTCGGAGGAAGGTAACTGAAGGGTGACGAGGAAATGACGGAAAGAGGAGGAAAAGATTCCCGCTTCCACGGGAGACTTGCTGGCCTGAGATGACATACAGAGAGACAAAAGATGAAGGCCGATCTTAAGAGGCTGTGTGTAAAGAGCTGCTTATCGTCTTACAGATCTTTACTTTATTGAAAGCTTTTGCATTTGGATAGATTTCCTTGCACTTTGTGTGGATTCAATCTAGACAAGACTCTTAACTATCATTGTTATTTATTCCACTGATGTATTGCTGACTATCATGGCACTATTAGTCAGTTATGGGCAAAAGTCTGACCTTTAGAAGCACACTGGAGCAGACACACACACACACACACACATATATACCACAATCCCTCTCTCACTCTCAATAGAGGTTTCCTTATCCATAAATCACAAGCTCATTCATTAGTTGTACGTCGTTGCGACACGCCCATCAGGGCTGGAGGGGGGAGCAGGGGGCAGTTAAAATACCGCTCGGCAATTTCCATGTTAATTACCCAGCCGAGAGATGGATGCTTTTCACTTTATTGTCCGTTTAATGTATGCAAAGTGTGTGCGATTGCAGCATGAAAAACGAAGAGGCGATTGTTCTGGAAGCAAAACACGCTTTGACATTTGGCTTATTTGATCATAAACATTGGTTTCGATTGGATAGCACGCTAAACAGACAAGACGCAGGGCCGTAGCGGTGGCCAGCTGCACGGACGAGTGGTGCGTTATGGATAAAATGAGAGCGAGCCACCTAAGGCCTTGACAGTTGCCAAACATAATAATAATAATAATAATAATAATAATAATAATATTCATCCAGAGATCGAAAAATCACAACACTGAATATATATATATAACCTTCCTCAAACTCTATAAGTCATCAGCACACTCGGACCAAGGGATTTTTTTTAAAAATGCCTTTTTATATATATATTAAGTTTATATATTTAACATAAATTTAGTATCTTTATCCTGGTTCAGGTTGTCATGAAGATGAAGCCTATAGGAATGCGAATTACATCATTTTTATTTGCTCTAAAAGTACCTTATTGAATGCGTTTTAAGCGTTTAATACTATAATCAACATGGGCAAGGACAAATATAGAGGCTTTATGCAAATGCATGTTTGTTATAAGCAGAAACAAAAAGAGAAATTATTAGTGGGGGGCAAACGGGGGCATGGTGGATTAGTAGTTATCATGTTCGCCTTACACCTCCAGGGTCGGGTCTCGGCCATGTGTTCCCGTTTGCATGTTCTCACCATTACTCAGGGGTTTTTCTCCGGGTTCTCCGGTTTCCCCAAAGTCCAAGTTAATTCGCATGTTGGAAAATTGTCCCTGGTGTGTCAGTGTGTGTGTCCTGTGATGTCTTGACATTCCATCCAGGGTGTATCCTGCCTTAATGCCCATAGACGCCTGAGATAGGCACAGACTCCCCGTGACCCGAGGGAAGATCGGATATAGCGGTAGAAGATGAATGAATGAATGAATGTTTCAAATGGATATTTAGCACTTTTTCCACAAGAATGGTTGCCAGATGTGTGCATCGTGGCGTAATTTAATACTCGATTTGAGACTTTAGCGCGTTAGTAAAGCAATTGATAGGCGATTAAAATGTATTTATCTGACTAAAGAAAGAACGTCGCGAATAAACGTGTGTTGCTTTGCATTCTACCTCTTTCATATTCCTTTATATATATTTTCAATGCAAATGGTCAAACAGAAACACATTAATCATGCATTATATACGCATTATATTATACAATGTCGTGAAATTTGTTTTAAAAAGTAATAGATGTTAAAAGTATTTTATCTGCGTTTGGCATGCGTGGTCTTTGCCGTGTCTTTTTTTTTTCCTTTTTACAAATGGTGCAGTCTTTAGTAAGAGACAAAAGTTCTTCATGGAGAATACAGGAAAATTACACTAGACTCGTTTTGGAAATTTTCAAAGACATACGCGCACACACACACACACACACACACACACACACACACACACACACACACACACACACACACACATAGTCAATAAGTGTGAGAAATGTGGTTAATGTGAGCAATATCCAGCAGATGGCAGGAGGAAACTGGAGCCTTTCCAGCTCCCGTTCTCATATATTTATTTATATCCAGTTAAACGGCAGAGACTGGTTTAATAATTTCTCATTAATCAACAGACGTGATAATAAACAGTTCTAAAATCTACTCAGGGAACGCATTAATTACACTACAGTGAGATGAGGGGATTGAACCTGAGGCTTTTAGAAGATATGACTCTTGAATCTAATCCTCAGGAGCAGATATGGGTCACTGAGAAGGTTTGCTCCCGAGGGTCCTTTGCTCCACATCGCTCATATTTGTCCCACGTTATCCTCCTGCAAGAAAGACGGATCCGGCCTGGAAGCCAAGCTCAGCTGGAGGCGGCTCCGCAGAGAGGAGCTTCGTTTTCATTTAGGAAGGAGACAGAGACAGAGAGAGGAGATTATTACGCAGGTGTTTGCACATTAACGAGCGTTTAAATGGGGTCATTTGAAGGGATTCGGTTTATCACTGGGTCCGTTATTCACACAACAACAACAACAACAACAACAAAACTCAGTTTACCGGGTGTGTAAATAGTTTCTGAATAGAGTGAGTAGAAAAAAAAATACTAGGGCATTCATCTCGTTTACATGATTGTTACAAGTATAATAGTGTGTGTGTGTGAGAGAGAGAGAGCATGGGGGAAAGATTTGAAAAGTGATGTTGCAAAGCAAAGTAGGTCAATAGATTACTAGCAGGCTATTTGAGGATGCCTTTTTTGCCATGCCATGTATTTTCAGTGTGTGTGTATGTGTGTGTGTGAGTGGGCAATGCCAAACATGTGGCCATGGGGAGTGATTAAGTGGGACAGAATATAATCCCTCCTTGGTGTGTGTGTGTGTGTGTGTGTGTGTGTGTGTGTGTGTGTGTGTGTGTGTGTGTGTGTGTGTGTTGGACGGATGGCTTGTATGATTTAACACTGTTTGTTTGTAAGAAAAAGGATTAGAGGGTTGTAACATTCCCTGCCCCTAAACTCACAAACTCACCCAAAAGGCTACAAACGCCATGTTAATGTGTTCACACACACACACACACACACACACACACACACACACACACACACACACACACACACACACACACACACACACACACACACACACACCACAAACTATTGTTCTCACAAGAGAGGAAAGCTGCCAGTCACTCCTATCACCAAGGCACAGTTTATTTGTATTAAAAGGCTTTTGAGTGAACACTGGAATTAGTAAATATATCAAATAGAACAATTTAGTTCGACATCATAAACGCATTTAAATAAAAGTTAATTTAGGGAATAACGTCATCTTAGTCGTAATCGTGTCAATAATTCTAGCGGGAAACACCGAAGCTTTTTAGTTTGTCGGCTTTTGTTCAGTTGATGATTAACAAATACAACACAAGTACATATATTTATATATAAAAAAGAAATCTATAAATCTACAATAAAACCTTAAAAGTACATAAAATAAACATATTACAAAAAAAACTACTTTCGGATATTTCCCGTCCTATTCAGATGTCTATAACGTCCCAGCGTTTGTGAGACTGTATATTAAATAACAGTGGTTTATTTACATTGTAGATTTGAGTTAATATTTTGCTGTACAGGCATGTTTTTTACATGACTGTTCTACACCATTTTTCATACAAAAAAACAAAAAAAAAGATTCCAGTCTCTATACAACTTTTGTTTCGACACACACTGCAGCAGACAGAGAGAGAGATCATCTCTGCGAGGTGTTTTTGTGCGTAGGCTCAGCTCTCGTGCTTGGGGACGTCTCTGCGGACGCTCGAAACTGGGCCTTCCTCTCTCCCACCCAGGCTGTGCTCCAATCCCACATGGCGAGAGGGTCCACCTCCCCAAAACATTCCCGTGGGGGGAACAGCATGCTCAGTGGAGACCCGGGAGGCGAGAAATCTGTTTTCACACACACACACACACACACACACACACACACACACACACACACACACACACACACACACACACACCATATGAAAAACCTTGATATGCCACTACTGCATTTCTCTGTAAATGACATGGTCCTAAACAATTCAATAAATTGCCCCGATCCTTCTTTCACAGATATGTCCGAGCCATTTCATTTTGAGAGAGAGAGAGAGAGAGAGAGAGAGAGAGAAAGAAAAACAATTTGGTAAATGAGAACTTTGCACCACCCCATTGAGAAATGTGATTGATTCGGTGACACAATAAATGGTGAAGTCAGCCATTCAATTTCCTGAGAGCCACTATTGTTCTCATGACCCCCCTCCTCTCTACATATCCTTCAGCTAAAGCATCAAGATACGTCCTAAATTATTAGCCGTCTAATCTTTAGAACACTGTTTTCGCCGCTATCTCAGAGTTGGAATGAGAACGCGGATGTACGCTGTATGTGCTGGGGTTTTATAAAAGCCGGGCGAGGAGATAAGTGGACTGGCTGGAAATGACTATAAATCATATTCGTGTTCAGAGAGCAGCACAAAGAGATTATTAAGTGAAATGTACTGCGGTTGATTCCATGGCAGTGACACAAACGTCTTCAAATAGCCTTCCATATGAAATCTAACCCTGTGCAAAAATGATAGAAAAAAAAAACATTAATGGCACTTCGCCATCTAGTGGACACTGGATGCAAATGCGCTTATTAGAGCTGCGTAATGATTTGCGTCCTTCTTGTTATTGTGACCTCAGTTTTGTTTTCGGGTAATTAAACGCTACAAGATTGGAATTTGCACGTGATAAAGATGTTTGATTCGGTACAATATGATGCTTTAAATAAACGCTCTATTCAGATGTTTTAACTGCATTTAAGTTAGTTTGTGGTAAAAGATGAATTGCCTTGAAAAATAGGAAATAAAAGTGCAACGATCCAACAGTTTGTTGTGATTCTGATTAATCCTGTTCATTTTTTTTCAGTATATACTATTGAAGGTTAACTAATCGTAAAAATAGCAAAATGAATGCATCCACTGAGTCTAGATCATTCACCTATTTAAAAAAAAAAAAAAAAATATATATATATATATATATATATAATATTAATATTAATATAATAATATAATAATATTTAGCAAATTATTGGTCAGAAAACTTACAAATGCAATCCTGAGACAATTTACAACCAATAATCAACACATTTGGTCAACACATTTCATCCTTCGATGAAAAACTGTCCACGCCCTTACCCGCGAGGCCCGTTAAACAAGGACACCTGTGCAAAATAAGATTAATGAGTGTGGTCTTTTGCATTGAGCTGCATCAGGAATGAAATGAGAGCTGAAAAAAAAGACATATGGACAGGTAGGACACTGTGTGTATGGGTGTTTGCTTAGAAAGTGGATGTGATTATGGCAAAACAAAGCTGTTTTTTTCCTGTCAAAATGTCATTTGCCTCGCATTCTGTCGTCCCTGAGCCGGCGAGGTCTCCACAATCCCATACACAGCTACTATAGGTTTGTTTTTGAATGTCCAATATTAGTTATCAAGAGCACTGAAAGCTTTGTGAGTCTGGTGGTATTTATTTTGGCCCATAGTAGATCTATTAGTACTATTATATTATTATTGTTCTCTTATTCTAGACAACTAACAGTATATTATATTACTAGCAGTGATTATATTATTTATAATAGCAGTAGTATCATGTTATAGTAAGACAAATCATTCCTGAAATAGAACTATAAAACAAATGAAAGAAACGCATTTCCTTTTATTATGCATTTATGATGCCGGTATTATCACATTTAAAGCATTTTATTAATAGAAGCAACAAAAAGTAAAATGTTTTTAATGCCATTCGGGCCTGCATGTCGAAATTTGATATCATTGCAGACATTAGTGCTCACTTGCCTGATAACGTCCCACTCATCGACTCGGCAGTCATGGCCATGATGCGAGCGTAGTTCACGTCGTTCATGAAGGAGCCATCTGAGGAGCTGATCATGCTCGTTCTGTTACTTGCCGTGTTGTCCTCGGACACGGACCCCCAGCCGTTCCACAGCGAGCCGTCCCAGTCACTGCAGCAGAAGGAAGGCGTGCTTCTCATCGCTGTCCCCTGTAGCTCTAATGCCTGACACTCCGGCTCATCGTCGACATCGACCCGTGCCTCACACTCGGACGGTTCAGATGTGTACCCGAACGTGGATGTCGGGGAATAGGGCCGAGGTAAGGAAGAAGACTTTTCACTCAGGGTGCTGATAAAAACACACAGTCACTAAATGAATCCCAGAGCATTGTATGCTTGCGCCTGTATTCTCTAAAAAAAAACACTTCTGAAACCCAGAGGAAGCCCAAGAGGATGCTTCAAAAAGTGTTTTCACCTGTGTCTGTGTGGTTTAGGACCGAGCTTGAAGTACTGCGCATGTGCTTTTGTGCTCATCGTGTCATCCAGGTGGTCCCCAGTGGACAGAGAGAAGGAGGTTGTCGAGAGACGGCTGTAGGAAGGACTGTGTTGAGAGGGACAGCCAGTAGACGCCGCACACACAGACTGCAGAGAGCCGACATCCACCGTCAGTTTAGTGGACCGACTGGACCTGAGAAAAGATTTATTTATTGTTTATAATCCAAATTACAATACATTTAAAGGTATTACATAAAGAATGTATAGATATTCCTGATTTGTGATGAAAGTCATAAAAGGCTGTCTGGAACTGGATCCGCTTTTTTTCAGTGCTCCGTAACTAATTACTTTAGCCATTTTAAATGTTAAAGTTAATACATTAGCTTACTACTTAATACTTACTTAATACTTAATACATTTTTACAAACTTAATGAATGAAAATCAGAGCAGGTTTGTCTGATACTTTGTTTATGAATCATTAGCTGATATAGAATAAAAATGTCAATCCAATTTCCAATCATTATTATTGTACAATTATCTTTTTTTTTAATTGAAAATGTTTTGTCTAAACATCTGTATTATACGGTTCATAAATATTAATATTTATGGTTGTTTCATGGTGTCACTATGTAACGTAGCGTAATTAATTTGAAATGGTTAAGATGACTCATCTATTTATCCATTCAGAGGTCTCCAGTCTCTCTCTGTCTTTCTCTCTCTCTCGTACACACACACACAAACACACAAATAAACACATAGATGTACACACACACACACAACACACACACACACACACACACACACACACACCCACACACACACACACACACACACACACACACACAAACACACACACACACACACACACACACACCACACACACACACACACACACACACACACACACACACACAACACACACACACACACACACACACACACACACACAAATAAACAAATGAACGCTCACACTGTCAATCACACCTAAAACCAAATTAGCATAATTAATCCTACATCCTGCGTGTTTTGTAGAGGGTGGGTGAGACAAACCGAAGTAAACACAAACGCAGATGTGGATGGAGAAAAAAAAGGAAGAAAATTCTACATATAACACCCTGTAACTGTCGGCGAATGCTACTCACGCACCATGACAGGACATTAGTAATTCATTGTCCAGTATTAATTTCATGGCAAATATAAAGTATAGGCAATTTAATCAATATGATATGTAATGTATTGTGTAAGTTGTTATATATATATATATATATATATATATATATATATATATATATAAACAGACACATTTATGTATCTTTCTACAGAAAAAAGAATAGTGGTACTGTGCTGTGGTGACATTCTGTCTGGCATCGTGTCATTACTTTTCTGGAGGTTGTTATCAACCCATACTGTGCATGAAACCCACTTCCTCTGCCTCTGGTCTCTAATCTAGTTTCTGGCCTTTTGGACTACTTGGTCTTTTGTGTCTGTGAATTCTAGGCTGCATTTTAATTTGACACACATCCAGACTTTCTAATGAATAGAGTGGAGCAGCAAGTCAATTAAAGTGAGCTGTAGGCTGAAAATGTTTCCTGGCCAAGAGCAAGACTTCCTCTTCCATTTATGCTTAATGACAGGGCATGGTCGCAACATCTCTCCTGTGAATATTGTGTGTGTTTGTGTGTGTCATTTAAATGGATGTCTGTTTGCTCAAAGAAAAAACAACTCTGTCCTTCACCTATTAAAATATGCAATCCAGTGTATAAAATGATATTCCATAAGAAGAACGATAAGAAACCAACGTAGACAATTGGTGGTTAAAGACAACTTAGTGATAGTGAGTTTTATATTATATATATATATATATATATATATATATATATATATATATATATATATATATATATATATATATATATATATATATATATTCTTGTTATATATCATCTTGCCACTGTAAATGAAGCCTCTGATATTTAAAGCTGTGGTGAAAATGGTAGAAAAAGATGAATGATACAGTAGGCAGGTAGATGAACCTTACTGGCTAGATGTTGATGAGCACCAAAGGACATGACAAATATTTTACTGATATAAAGAAAATGTTTGACTTTCTAATTAAAATGAGCGATTGCAGCTTTATAGCATCTCACACCTACTTATCTCAAAGCGGCTTTTTAAGCCCCACATCTTTTACAATCTCCACTACTGTTTCTATCAGACTCATCAATATGCTGAGCAGATTGCGGGCCATGCTTCCATTCGAACCTATATCATGATTCCACTGAAATCTGTCTATTTGTCAGTTGTGTTCATTTCCTCAGACACCACACACTCATGTAACCTTGGTCCCTAATCAGACAGAGATAAAGCCAGAAGCGGGATGGGATATACGCTAGGTGGATGTCCGTGTAAGCAGAAAAAAAAGAATTCAGCATGTTTGAATAGAAAGAATATATCGACCCCGAGGATAGATATGCCACTTTAATTAACCGTAATTTAATTATAAAATAAATCTGTTCTTCAATCAAACATATCTCTTCAGACTTAGCTCTTTTTCTAATTATAAAGTGACCTTCGAATAAATATACAAATTCAATTCATTGCAGGGCATTTCGGCTAATCAACCATTTATTCTTTATTACGCTTTGGGGAGAAAGATAGTGATCTGTTCTTACCCATCCTCCGAGCTGACACTGTGGTTGTCCTCCATAGGCAGAGGGGGAGGAGTGGGGATCATATCCACCAATCGCAGTGAGGCAGAGTACTGCAGGATCCTGGGAGAAGCGAACGGTTTCATGTTGCTAAGCACGCCCCCTACAACACAGAGGAGAGATCAGCGGTTGGCATTATTTGTTCATTATACTATTTATTTGTAATTCTTATCCTTATTCTTCATTCCTATTTCTTTAACACACTAATTTTTCCATTGATTTATTATAAATGTCTCCACTATTTCTTTTTTCTTTCATGTCATTGCCATTGACATTTGTATATGAATTTGTGTAATGCGTTACGATTGCACACTTGAAAAACCACAAACACCATTTTTACACAGATGAAGCAAGCATAAAAAAAACACTACAAGCATTTCACACACACACACACATCACACACACACACACACACACACACACACACACACACACACACACACACACATATATTTGATGTGTGTGTAAGACATATGTGCAGTTGTACATGAAGATGGAAGTGTACCTGAATTCTGGCTGAGTCTGTGTGGATGGATATTGGATGTGTTGCGTAGCATCAGCGCTTGTTGATGTACAGGCACTAATGGAGCACTTTTTACCGCATGCAGCTCTGGAGACGGCATTTAAACCGGAAAAAAAGAAGGAAAGAAAAATACAAATAAGAAATACATGTGTGATTATATGCTTCCATGCTTCCATGATAGAATGTCTCATATATATATATATATATATATATATATATATATATATATATATATATATATATATATATATATATATATATATATCAATAATGAAGTAAAGGTAATTTGTTACTGTGCTTATGTAGCTTTTTCATGTATCTCTACTTTACTGAAATATTTCGACTTGGGGAGTCTTTTATTTACTTTACTTTCACTACATAAAGTCAAATATCTTACTTTTCCCTCAAATACATTTTGTATAATCAGCAGTTAACAGTAATTGGTCAAGAACACAGCAGGGCAGAGTGCGAACTCTACTTTGAACTTGTTTTACATACATATTTAACACGAACATACAGTTCAGTGAGTAATAATTGATAGTAATAAATGACAGAAGAACCCTTTTGGCCTTATTTGTGTTAAGCAGTTGAAAGAAAGGTTTTGGGCTCATGGTAATTTTAATAGATCGGTTTTTGACTCATTTAAATCATTGTATAAATAGATGGTGTGCTGATGGTAACATTAGTGCCTTTTCACATAAACCGAGTTGATTAAGCAAGATAATAGGACATCATAATAAATCATAGTTCTTTGAACTAAGTACATTTGAGGGCAAATACTTTTGTACTTTTGCTCAAGTAAAAGTTTAAAGAGAACATCGTTACATTTACTGGAGTAACCTGGCACATCTCAACTTTAACTTAAGTGCGTGTTTGCAGTGTCGGGGTGTAACTAGTTACATGTAACATTGAATTACAAAACAAAAGTAACAGTAATCCTTTACAGTTACAGGGGAAAAATCTGTAATTAAATTACAGTTACTTTAGAAAATGTAAAATCTAAAAAGATTACAAATTCCACCGCCTAACAACAAAACCCCCCCTCGACAAAAATTCCGTTCCCACCACACCTCCCATCAACAATTTAATTCTGAAGAACCTCAGTTTTGAAAAACATATTCCACTTTTTCAGAGTGCCACCTAGTGGACAAATGAAAGTAACCAAAAAGTAATCAAATGTAATCAGTTACTTATATAAAGTAATTGAAAAGTTGCACTACTTATTACATTTTGCAATAGGGTCATCTGTAACCTATAACATTTCCATTTATCTACCGAACACTGCGTGTTTGTTACAAATAGTTTAATGTGTCATCCCGTCTCCTTCTACATACTGAACGTTCCTTTAAAGTCATCACACTTAAACCCACATACAATACTCTTCTATGCACTAAAGAACTACTTCATGCACTGTATGTAATATAGACATGACTGTTTCTGGCTTTGCTGATATAATTGCTGGTTGAAAGTCCCTGAGCCACAAAGGAATGCTCTATTTTTTTTGTTGGCAACATGTTTGTTGTGTCTCCTCCTGTGTTGCAAGGAGACACCACAGCAGCATAGATATGAAAATGGTTAAATCCAAATGTATAAAAAGTCTTCTACTTGGTAAAAAAAAAACAGATACAAAAAAAGTACAATTACGTTTTTGCAAAATGATTTATACAGTATATCAGGTTGTTTCCGGGCATGGTGGATTAGTGGTTAGCGCGTTCGCCTCACACCGCCAGGGTCCGGGTTTGATTCCCGTCTCGGCCATGTGTGTGTAGAGTTTGCATGTTCTCCCCGTGACTCAGGTTTTTTTTCTCCGGGTTCTCCGGTTTCCTCCCGGTCCAAAAACATGCACGGTAGGTTGATTGGCACCTTGGAAAATTGTCCCTAGTATATGAATTTGTGTATGAATGTGTGTGTGTATGTGTGTGTGTGTGTGTGCGTGCCCTGCAATGGGTTGGCATTCCATCCAGGGTGTATCCTGCCTTAATGCCCATAGACGCCCGAGATAGGCACAGGCTCTCCGTGACCCGAGGGAAGATCGGATAAAGCGGTAGAAGATGAATGAATGAATGAATCAGGTTGTTTCCTGGAGCATCCTTGTATATGAATAGAACAGCAATTTGCATAACTAAATTTTTCTTGCTTTTTCTTGTTGACATTAAAGTGGGAAAATGGAGTTATACTATAAACTATCAATGCGTTCAAATGTTGTTACTGTATTGTTTATTCTTACCTTTGTGAAAAAAGATATTATTCATTATTAATTATTTATTATTAATTAATAATTATTATTAATTAGTCCAATTATGCATTTAACAATGTGATTTGTGTGTGTAAGCTATTTAGATAAACAAGTCTTGACTCAGTAAGGTGGAGATGTTATTAAAAAGCAATTCTATTCTTTAAGAGATGTCAGCATTTGATCAGCTCACCTCTTTTAAAATTTTTCTCCCAGGATTCCTTTCGAACACCCATATTAGGCTGAGCAGGAAGAGCCCGTTTCCATGGCAGCATTTGGCGCTCGTTGGCGATAGCTGACTTGGCAGAAGGTTGCGTAATTCGTATCGTCTCCGAGTTGTGCTGCTGAGCATCGAGGTGAGACATTTTGGGACATCGCCCCGGACTGTTAAAGGTCTTCATGGGTTTACCGGTCAGATCCACATAGAAGGTGCCATAGACGCCACAGTTGTCTGGCACAATAGGTACAGATAAGTCTTTTTTTTCTGTAATGGCCAGAGCTGTGGACACAAGACAGGGAGAAAACAAAGACACATTTATATTAGAAACAAGCCGCTGCATATAATTAGACTTCAGCCGAATCTGGGATTTGTCCTTGGACATGGCCTCAAAGAATGCTCTATTAAAGTATCCACAAGTAATATTTGTGTTAGGGGAGAAGATAAAAAGTAAAATGTTTACAGCTCTGGTCATATGGAACATGGGAGCCCAGTCTCATGCCATTTTGTGATATAATGACGAAATATTTGTCATGGACACAATTTTCCCTCTTTGTCAACTGTCAAGAGGTTTTATTGTCATTTCAACCATATAGCTGACGCAGTACACAGTGAAATGAGACAAGGTTTCTCCAGGAGGAGTAGACTAAGTTTGTCCTAGCTACATAAAGTGCATTGTGTGCAACGTAGTGCAAACACGAGACAATGCATAACAACAACATTACACAACATAAAATAAAATAGGATACAAAAACACAACAATGACCCGTCACTGTGAAGTAGTGCAAAGTTTTGTGACAATTGTAACACAGTTTGGCTGGTGTGCAAATGAACAAATAGAGCAGCAGTAATAAAAAGTGGATGTGCAAAATGTGCATGTAAACAGTAAGACTGTGTCTCTCAGCATGATTTTTCCTGTAATGTGTTTCAATAGGAAGTATCTTTGTCACTGTATAGTTTTTTTTTCCCCCTCGTTTGTTATTGATTTTTTAAATCTTCCAGCACTATTACTCAACATTTAAGCAGGAGATTTTATCCTTGTTTTTATTGTTTTTTTATCTGGTTAGCTACTCGTTATTTTAAACCGTCGTCCAGTCAAAATACAGTAAATATATATCCCCCATACATTTATTACATTATAGCGCTAACCCTTACCCATAGATTATACTTTCTACCTTCTTCTGTAATAAAAATGGGGGGGGAATACATTTGCCATTTTCGTCAGCATTACCCATGATCCTCAGCATGATGGAGACAGTTGTGGAAACTGACATGAATAAAAGAGGGAAATTATTAAACACGAATCAATAAATTAGAGTTTATGACTATATCCTGGCTATATCAAACATGTAATCAGTAAATGTTCAAGAAAAACATGTTTTATTATAATTATGCATTAAATCTATTGGGGGATAGATTGATAATGCATTGTGTTCTGGACTGAAAGGTCGCAGGTTCGAGTTCCAGCACCGCTGCCGAGCTGCCACTAGAGCGCCCTTGAGCAAGGCCCTTAACCCCCAATTGTTCGGTCAGTCCCAGTCGTCGCACAAGCCAGTGCCTTGCTAGTGCCGGTCCCAAACCCGGATAAAATACGGAGGCTTGTGTTAGGAAGGGCATACATCGTAAATCTAATCTGCAGATCATCCACTGTGGAGCCCCACAGCAGGAGAAGCCAAAAAAAACCCCAACATTAAATCTACTGCTCTGTTGTGTACTATTTTATGAGAATCTATGTACCCTATTTGGACTGAAGATTTATTGTATTTATTCCTGTGTGAATTGGGGTGTGAACCTGGAAGTTGCATTCGAGTGTGACGCAAAACATCTGGTTCGAGGAATAACACCTTAACATCCGAGCAAACACTATGCAGTTCAATTTCAGTGGGAACATTCAGCCTGACATAACTGCAAACAGGTGAACATAATTGCTATTTATTATGCATAAGATTCTAAACTGTAAACATGTAAAACAAAAAGTAAACCAGAGGACCAAGCTAGAGTATCCAAACAGTGTACTATGGATATTTTATTAAGAAGATCTGCCCTTGAGGTTTATTCATATCCAAATTCCGACTGTTTTTTTTAATGTAGGCCTAATTTGGTATGTTTTTTGTTAGCCTGACACTTCGCCTAATTATCTTTGTAAGTAACCCGCATTTACACCACCCTTTTAAACCACTTAAACAGAAATCTGAACTCAATAATATTCATGTCACTCTAACTGGGACTCAACAGACAGATTTCAAATCAGACTTTTGCTTTCCCACAAGAATTGGTCAACGTGAAGGTGAGCCTTAACTCGAGTTTAATTGGTTCTGACTCACTGGTCCTCTTGAAATCTGGCTGCTCCTGGTTTTGTGTACACAGGCTTTGGCACTGTTCACCACTCAAGTCAGGTTTCCAAGGTCCTGACATCCATGGATAATCAGGTGCCGCCATCCTAATCCACAGTATAAAAAAGTGATGCAATTTTAGGAGAATATATAAGTTTTTGTTACAAAAATCAAACCAAAGCAAAATGTAATACCTGTGCTTGATAATGAGATCCTCACTAGCAAGTCTATATAAACCTAAACAAAAAGCAGGAAAACACTGCCTTGATGATTGATGACTTGATGACCAAAATTCCAGTGGATGTAGATGTGTATATGTTTACCTGTTTTGTGTTGTCTTTCTCTCAGACTGGCGGGTCGCACATGTCTCCGATACAGACATGCAGCTGTCACCATCATTATGCACCACAAGAGGGCGCACACACTTCCAATAAACAACGGCTCCCTCATTAATGCCAACACATGAGGCATGTTCAGGGAACTTTCAGGACCTGGAACTGATTTCTGCTTTAACTCTGATGGAATGAAAAATAAAAGGACAAAAGAGAGAAAGTAAAAAGCACACATCTAGGTTAACAAACAAGAAGACACTGAAACTGATTTTAGAAAGACTGGAATACACCAGTTTTCTATCTAGTCAAACCAGCTAGATTAAATTGCAAGCACTTCATTGTGAAATCAGCATGATATAAACGGTACCAATGAGCAGTTTGTATGGATTTGTCTGAGCTCCAACTCCGGCACCGTTTACTGAGGCAACCCGAAGCCAGTAAACCCTGCCAGCCTGCAGTGGCCTGATATCCAGAGTGTGTGTGCCACTGTCCACGGTCCAGTTCATATACTGCTGTTCTTCTTCCTCTACACACCACACCTGAAACACACAATACAATCTACATCCATCTACAGTATCAGATGCAATGAGCCATTTTTCTGCCATCTAGTGAAAAAACTAAGAATGTACTGTATACAAATATTAAAGGAATACTCCAGCATTTTATGCTTAATCTTAGATTGTTTTCCCTGTAGCAAGGGAAAAAAACAAATGCATACACTCAAACATATCAGTGGTGGATGAAGTATATATATATATATATATATATATATATATATATATATATATATATCTATATATATATATATATATAGATATATATATATATATATATTATAGAGAGAGAGAGAGAGAGAGGTGTATAGATAGATATATAGATAGATAGATATTTTTATATATTACAAATACAGTATAATTTTACAGTATATTATTATATATTATGAATATATGCTTTAGATTTTAATACACACACACACACACACACACACACACACACACATATATAGACAGATAGATAGATAGATAGATAGATAGATAGATAGATAGATAGATAGATAAAATCATAATACAAAGATAGTAAAACGAGCGTTTACATGTGTGTTACCTGGTATCCCTGAATGATTCCATTGTGGGCCTCATAAGGCGGAGGCTCCCAACTCAGTTGGGCCGAGTCATTGTGTTCAGCAGGCATTGTTATGGACACTTCCTGTGGAGGAGCACTGGGAACTGAAAACAGCCAACATAACTATTAAAGAAACAATTACATATTTTAATGTCTAACAAACACACACTTGGTGGGAAAAAAAACGTTTGTAGACGCCTGATCATACAGTTCTAAGTGCTTTTAGTCCATACAATTACTGTTACAACAAACGCCACTATTCTAGGAAGATTTTACGTCTGAGATTTGATCTCATTGAGTAATGCCATTTACAATTCAGTCAGCAATACAATTATAATAGTATAATAATCTAATAGTGATTAGGTCTATTTCCCTATCAGGCTCAATAAATATAAACATGAAAAAACAAGTAAATCGGTATCTGCAAGTGTAGCTGGGACATTATTAGCATATTATTAGCTAACATATACTGTAAAAATGTATTAATTGCATGTATTACCCATTCTGAGAACATACCAGTCTCTGGGACTCTCAAGTGCCTTGTGTTACTTTCTCTTCCATAGAGTTGGCTCCCATAAGGACGGACTTTAAACTCATATTTGTAGCCCCTTTTGAGAGGGCCGATATGGGTCTGAAGCACAGGGTGGGCCACTGTCTGTGCCGTCCAGTCAGAACGGGCAGGCAGGAGAGAGCGGTACAGTACCTCAAACCCCTCTAGGTAGTGTAGTTGTTGAGTTGTTGACTGAAGCTAACGAAAGAAAGACAGAAGAGGACTTCAGAAGCGAGGCTTGGATGGCTTCAGCAGAATCAGTGAGATCCTGAACAAATTACCTTCCATGTGACTTGTGAGATGTTCGATGCCATTCTCAGAACAGTGACATTCTCCAAACTGATGCGCAGAGCAGATAGTTCTTTATGAAGGTCTTTCTGGCTGCTGCTGTCTAAAGGAAAAGTACACGTACAGTTGTTACAGTATACTACCTCAACCTCAAATAATAAATATAATAAATAAACCTACAAAACTTACAAATAAATATACAATTAATGTAGTTCATTCATGATATATAAACCGACTATGAAATATATAAACCACAACATACTTTATTCACAACAACGATACTGTAAATTTTATTTACAGTTAGTTAGATTTTTTTGTTTCAACGTCAACTGAAATTACATTTTAATGTTGATAAATGTGTCCACCATATCCAGAAATGCATCTGAGTATTCTTAATTATGGAAGGGGGGGGGCATTTATCCCACAGAGACCCACCAATATTGATTTATATCGGACGGTCAAACTCCAAAAAAGTTACATTCAAATATACATGAATAAATAAATAAATAATAGTGTGCAATAAGGCTTTCATACAGAAGGAACATTCTCACAATTGAATCATTAATACAGATATAATGAGGTTCATAGAACGAAATAAGAGACAATAATTCAACCGGACACTGAACGGGCAACGAGATCTGTGAAGAAAAACCCAGTCACATCACCAGTATCCTGTACAACACAGGACTGGAGGCATCGACTGTGCAGAATAACAAACTCCTACAGAAACTTTCTGTCTGACATGACAATGGATAGAAAAGGCCATCCAATAGTATTATAAAATACTAATGTATGGACAAAACAAGGATCTAAAAACAACAAAACTTCACCGGGGCTTTTACTAGTTAAATCCGTTAAATACCTGTAGATAAGTAACCTGAGTGAGAAACTTCTTGAAACAAACGAAAGCTGAGTTACAAGTAAAAGAAACAAACAGAGCTATTCCAATACTTCATCTTTTCATAACAAACCCTTTAACCTGTAAAACAAAATGTGTCCTTGCCATACTTATATCTTACTGTAATGTACAATATGCACTATGTGCTATAAGATCATAGTGTATGATGACTAATATTCTTTTACCTTCCACATAAAGCTGAGCACTGGCTTTAGACTCGCCCACATCATTGACTGCAGTGCACGTGTATCTCCCAGAATCCTGCAACGTCACGTAGTGGATCTGAAGACTCTGGTCTGGATTAACCAAATATCTAAAAACAAAGCAAAAGAAAGAAAGAGCACATATAAAACTTTATTACATAACATTAAAACACTTGTCTATCTGTTAAAACCTGAAGAAATGTGTCACTAGAAGCGACATCAAAATATGCTGGTGTCTCTAACCTGCCATTGGGTAAAGGTCCCGGGTCTTTGCTCCATAGCACCGTAGGCATCGGGTCACCCTTAACATCACAGAAGAAATGCGCAGACTCTCCCAAGCTCACAGAAACATCTTGGGGTTCACGGAGTAACATAGGCTTCTCTGGAGAGCAAAAACACAACTTTCCTTCCATTCTTGGATAATGCACTTATTTTTTTGTAAATATAATATAGCAAAATGGTGCATTTATTACATGCATTAATGACTTAAATGTATATGATTTTGTGTCTGAAAAAATTCTATGAATTTTTTTTTGCTATATCCATCACTACAGCCAATCTGTTCTTTATGGCCGAGTGGCCAGACGGACGCCTCTCCTCAGGCCAAGATGCATGAACAAAATATTTCTCGAATTCCAAGTGGACTTTTGGTTGTCGTGCACCCAAAAGCAGAATATTCCATCTGGCCACTTTACTATAAAGCCCAGATTGTTAGAGCGTTGCAGTAATGGTTGCTCTTCTGCAATAAGCATAAGCACAACATGATCTTTGGAGCTTAACTAAAGAGGTCTTCAATGTTTTTATCCTTATTGCTCTGTTTGGCCAAGCTCTACAAAGAGTTCTGTCTGTTCCAAATGGCTTCTGTTTTGAAAGGATGGAGGTCAGTGTGTTTTATGGAGAAATGTCAGTAGCCTTCTTAAGATCTGTGCTTCAACACAATCCCATGTTTGAGCATTGCAGGCAGTTTCTTCGGCCTCTGACATGCTGTTTGACACCGTATAGACAGGTGTGTGGGTGTGTGCCTTCGCAAAGCATGTGTAATCAACGGAATTTGCCACAGGTGGACTTCAGTCAGAAACATCTTGCTGAAAACATCTTAAAGAGAAACCAGAAAAACTGAAAGTGCATGTACTCGTTTTCCTGTGCAACATCAAAGAGTGTGAATAGTTATATATCTATATAATTTTTTTTGTTTCTTTTAAATAAATTTGCAAAGTACATGGATAATAATATTTTGTATTTATGTTTCTCAGTTCTACAGTCATGTTCAGGGGGTTGGGGGTTCGATTCCTGCCTCCGCCATGTGTGTGTGGAGTTTGCATGTTCTCCCCGTGCCTCAGGGGGTTTTTCCTCCTGGTTCTCCGGTTTCCTCCCAGTCCAAAAATATGCACAGTAGGTTGATTGGCACCTTGGAAAATTGTCCCTAGTGTATGAATGTGTGTGTGAATGTGATTGTGTGTGTGTGTGTGTCCTGTGATGGGTTGGCATTCCATCCAGGGTGTATCCTGCCTTAATGCCCATAGATGCCTGAGATAGGCACAGGCTCCCCGTGACCCGAGGGAAGATCGGATAAAGCGGTAGAAGATGAATGAATGAATGAATGAATGAATGGATAATAATATTTTGTAATTATGTCTCTCAGTTCTACAGTCATGTTCAGGGTCGGGGTTCGATTCCTGCCTGTGTGGAGTTTGCATGTTCTCCCCGTGCCTCAGAGGGTTTTTCCTCAGGGTTCTCCGGTTTCCTCCGGTCCAAAAACATGCACGGCAGGTTGACTGGCATCTCAGAAAATTGTTCCTAGTGAGTGAATGTGAGTGTGTGTGTGGGCCCTGTGATGGATTGGCAGTCCATACAGGATGCCCCAAGACGCCTCCCCGCGACCGGAGGGAAAATCGGATAAAGTGATAGAAGATGAATGAATGAATTCTACAGAATACAATTGTGGGGAAAAAAAGAATATTTTCTGTATGCACTACATGCAATATTGATGTAAGTTACTTTTATTTAATGCTACAGGTACTGATACTGTAAAATAGCAACATAACTATATATATATAAACTTTGTTTACCCAGAACTGTTAACCTGGCTGCTGTGCTTTCTCGGACTCCAACAATGTTTGAGGCCACACAGATGTAAACTCCAGAATCCTGCTTCCGGGCTGGCGCTATTATCAACTTCCCATTGAGCTCCTGGGCAATAAAGAATGATACGAATCATAATCACCATAAATAACTTCTATTAGGTCTATTAGAGACATGGCTTGTTAACATATCAAGCCTCACAGTGAAGTGTTCATCTGTGGTGTTGATGAGGATGCCATCTTTCTTCCAGGTGATGTTAGGTTCAGGATGTCCCACAGGTGGGCTGCAGTTCATCACAGCCACCTCTCCTGCAGCCACCTCCACGTCACCGGGCTGAACGCGAAAGTCTTCGCGCAGAGCTTCGAATCAAAACATCCTCATTGCATTTCTTTTCACATATTTTACATATTAATCATTGTTATTTCATTCCATTCTATATGAAATCGTTGTTGTGGAGGCAAAAATATTCAAATAGCTTATATTATTAGAAAACAAAAAAAGGATCAACAAAAGACAAACAAGTTGATTTTGTGTACAATGTTCTTGATTTTATAATTTCTGTATTCACTAGTAGGTTAAAAAAAAAGGCTACTACATTTTACTGGCCTAATATTTTACCAGGCAGCACGACTCGGCTGTTCTCAGTCAGCTCTGAACTGTGAAATGCACTGAGCAGCTGTGTGTTTGAGCTCCAAACACAAAGTGCTGTTACTGCTCAATTACTGCAGTGTTTGTCTGAGGGAGGAGGGCAAACTTTGACACCTGACCCCAACTAATCTTTCTGACGATCTTCTGAGGCTTCCGCATCTTCGGGCATAATTCTGACCCTTAAGCTTTAGGGCTGTTTGAATAGTAAATGATACTGCTCCAACTAATCAATTTCTGTCTGTCTCCATTAAGCGCAGTGGCATGGAAATGGATAACAAAGCCTTTCATGTCTCAGTAAGAACAACAAAAATAAATAAATAAACTCTTTATGTTGCACATCCTGGTCACAACCACGAAACGCAAAAGATGAAGTGCTAATAATAATGGATCAACAGAATTAATTACCTGCTATGTACAGAGAGGCATTCCTGCTGATCACAGATCCGGCACTGTTTCGAGCCAGGCAGGAATACGTCGCTTCAGGAGACTGACTTTTCTTCCCGGTCACCACGCTGAGGAAAAAAAGGCTGCCCTCTGGAAGAATGATGGGCCGTGACTGACTGTCCATCTTGTCAGGTTCCAGAGGGATGCCATTGCGGAGCCACTGGATGGAGGGTTCCGGGTTTCCTTCAGCTCGGCAGGAAAGCGTTGCAGGACTCCCTAACCGTACCACAACATCGGATGGGTGGTGAACTATCCGGGGAGAATCATCATCAGTACGCAACCTTGAACCTAGAAAAAAAATGAGAAGAATTGTAATCCGTGTCCTTATGTTGTAAACATTAATGCCTCGACAGTTGAGGCTCTGGGTCGGAAATGTAAGGTCCCGAAGACAAAGGGTTGCTGTTTCTTGGCTGAAGAAGTGTTTCCTAAAAAGCTGGCGCACGAGTTTAGTGTTTGAGATGTTAAGCACAGAATCCTATGTGTAAATCTCAGCACCTCTAAGTTGCCATGTTTAACACTGTATACTATCCTCTTCTCTTTACAGTCTTGTACACATCTGGAAAGGAGACCAGTTGCTGGAGTTTTGGGAGAGGAATGTTGTCCCATACATGTCTGTTACTCAACTCAATGTCTATTGTCAAGATGCTCTAGAACATATATATTTCAGCATTGAAGCTGTTCATTCCATTCCGTGGTCTCCAAAAAAGAATTTCAAATGATCTGGCCATAGAAGAGTGTTCAACATAGCCTGTGGCAATTTTAACCCCTTGTTTACAATCATATATAAAAGTGAATGTGGAGGTGGTATCCCAGTGGTTAAGGTGTTGGACTCTGGACCATAAGATCACGGGTTCAAACCCCACCATCACCCTTGAGCAAGGCCCTTAACCCTCACTTGCTCAGTTGTAAGTCGCTCTGGATAAGGGCGTCTGCCAAATGCTGCAAATGTTTTTTCTTTCAAAAAGACACTACAATTGCACAATTAGTGCCTCCAAGATCATCCATAGTACGTGTCAAATATGCATCAACTGGCATTGGAGGAATAGATACATTAAATTGGCTGTTTTCAGGTTGGAAGCAGTTTGATGCGATTTCATGACAGTCAACTACAAGGGGTTAAATAAGCATTGACCGCTGTGTAAAAAGCTAACATTCCTCAGATTTATAGTGAATAATGAATATAGGTTTCAAATCATTACATTCTGTTTTTTTGGTGCACCAAACATTTTGGAACTGGCGTTATATTTGTTATCTAAATAGTAAAGTTATAAAAACTGAAGTAAATCTTCCGTGCTTGTCCCTGTAAAGTGATATGTTTAGAGTTTGAGCGTGAAAATAACCCAACCTGTTAAAGCCGGCTGTCTCCATGAGGATTAAATATTGTTGACAAAATTCTATCTGCCGAAAGCCAGAAGAAATAAACAACATTCTATTCTTGGATGGCATCGTAACTCTTGTGTCACAAACCTGGTGCTGAAGACCACTTACAGACCAAAATGAGGAAATGGGTTTCCTGTGAGGATCTAAAAAGCCGCTGTTTTTTTTTTTTTTCTCGTGAGGAACAAAAGGCCTTCACTTACAAACACAATCAGACCCTAACAGGATATCCATCACCTGTGCAGAGAGCATTCCGGCACAGACACTGCTATTACTGGCCTTTTACAATGACCCCTTTATACCCAACACCAAAACACACCAATCCTGTCATTACGGGAGAGCACGTTTGAAACAATGCAACACACTTGACCGAGTTTTGCTAGCTGCTATAGAATAGAGGAACTTTTTATTTGTTCTTATTAGGGTCACAACCTATGGTTTACTATTCTCCACTTTATAGTATTTTATTGTACATTACCAATTCAGAAAAGTGTGTAAAATGTAATGAAAAACAATGCTATAACATGCAAATCTCATAAACCCATATATTATTTACCATAGAACATAAAGAAACATATAAAGGAAAATGTACAATTTTAAGCAATTAAGTAATTTGACGCAATATTTCTCAAATAATTTGGGAGAGGGTGATGTTTAGTGTTCTGTAGCATTACCATTCCTTTTAATGACACTCTGTAATACAGCTGGGAACTGAGATCAGATGCTGGATTTTGGACTAAATACAGGATTGCAGCTACTTATCAATCCTGGGTCTTCTTTGTCGTATTTTTCATTTAATAATATGTCAAATGTTTTCAGTTGGTGAAAAGTCTGGAACGCAACCAAACTCTTCTACTTTTAAGTCATGCACTTTATTCACCGCACAGAGAGATTTCTTCAAATTTTCTGAATCTTATGACGTGTACTTTACTATAGAGATAATTCCGATACAATCTGCTGTTAAGGAAAATCATCCTGTTGCACAAATTGTATACACTGTTTTTTGCATACTAGTTAACTTCTGCCCGTTGTTATTTCTGATAGACTCTACCTCTCGAAGATACTATTTTATATACCCATTCATGTTACTAACCTGTTCCCAATTGACCTAATTATCCAGCTGCGCATGTCCCAACTATATTAATAACATTCAAATTACTGTTATTACTTATTTTTCCTCAGTTTTAACATATGGAATGATTTCTAGGTACTGTTGTAACAGCAAAAACAACAACAACAATAATAATACTACTAATAGTAACTTTTCTAGTTTGCAGATCATAGCGTTCTGTTTGTATTTGCATGTTACTCAGTGCCCCACATGGTTTAGAGCAGGGGTCACCAACGTGGTGCCCGTGGGCACCAGGTAGCCCCCAAGGAGCACATGAGTAGCTCTCAGGCTTGCTATAAAAAGTGCACAACTCATCAGTGAGATGCGTCTATAATGTAAAATGTAGTTAATTCGTTGTTGATAGTCACTGTCAAGTGTATTTACATAGATAAATGAGTAATAATAATAATAATAATAATAATAATAATATATAACTAAAGGTAAATTTGTTATTTCAGAGGAGTATTTCAAACTGGTAGCCCTTTATATGACTCGGTGTCCATGTAGTAGCTCTCAGTTACAAAAAGGTTGGTGATCCCTGGTTTAGAGCATGGGTTGAATGAGCTAAACACTTGTTTGTCAACTTCACAAGGCTTCCGGTCACTAGTGACGTGAATGCAGCACAACAATGTAGAGTGGAATGTGCTACATTCTTGGCATAACTGTCATCAACTATTAAAAAAAATCTATTGTCTCATAAATGTGAGTTTCCTGAGCAAGCGGAAATAAAGGACCTAACCTTGGTATTTATGTTATGAAATGAAGGAATATGGACACATGTGGACAAAATATACAATTGAAACATTCATTCATTCACACACACATTCATACACTAGGGACAATTTTCCAAGGTGCCAATCGACCTACCGTGCATGTTTTTGTACCCGGGAAAACCAAAGAACCCGGAGAAAAACCCCCTGAGGCACGGGGAGAACATGCAAACTCTACACACACATGGCCGAGACGGGAATCGAACCCGGACCCTGGAGGTGTGAGGCGAACGTGCTAACTACAATTGAAAAATCTTTTTCAAATGAATATCTAAACAATATATAAGATGTTCTTGCCGTGGGATTTACTAAACCTTACAACAACCTCAGTAATCATCAGTAGGGATCAGTGGGGTTTGATCAAACGTTCCATTCAATGACATTCATAGCGCTTCATTGTTATTTTTCCTTACATTTCGTCTAATATATATATATATATATATATATATATATATATATATATATATATATATATATATATATATATATATAGATATATATATATATACGTTTACAGCGCCTTTTTAAACCCACTATTTGAAGCATGAATAATACATTTAGGTATAAAACACTTTCTGCTCACCTTGCAGGCAATGAATCACTGCAGTAACCAGGTACACCCTGAACATCGGCGCTGCTCGTTGCGGGCGCAAAAGCGAGAAATGAAGTTTGGCCAAAAGGTTTAACGCATCGCTCGTGTCCCTTAATTTATCCAAGTCTGATCGATGTACAACAACATTCATAAATCCATTAGAAGTTCGGAGAGCGGTCTGTCTCTCTCTCTCTCTCTCTCTCTCTCTCTCTCTCTCTCTCACACACACACACACACACACACACACACACGCACTGTTCAGCACATCTGTTAAAGATAGCGCCATCCGGCTTTGGGACACTCCCCAAACTGTTAGAAGGGCGAGCGCAATGGCGTCTATTAGTCTCAAATCAGCAGGCATTATTTATACACTTTTTTTTTATCAGGTATTTGTTATGAAGCTTTCTTTTAAATAAAACATCCCATAAACCTTACTCCATGATACACCCTGGGATGGAAATACTTTAAAAAATGTACTTCATTATTATTCTTTTCTCTGTACTGAACACATTATCCAGATGAAAACTTCTCATTTTAATAAATGAATTCAAAATATTACATATTTATTATTTCTTACTCTTTCTGCCCGCTAATCCTCTTCATCTTTCCCGTTAGGGGGCGCTACAGCGGACCGTCCTTCTCCACACTCCACACCCTGTCCTCTACATCCGCATCTTTCAAACCCAACTTCCAGCATGTCTTCTTTCACTACATCCTTAAACCTCCTCCTTGGCATTCCTCTTTTCATCCTGCCTGGCACCTCCATCCATCAGCATTCTTTTCCCAGTTTACCCCGTCTCTCCATTACCTCCTCTGAAGGATATCTCCAAAACATCCTACATGATACACCATGGTAAACTCATTTCTAATCCTGTCCATCCTCATCACACCCAGTGAAAATCTCAGCATCATGCCACCTTCAACTGAACTGATGTAACTAAATTAGCATGAATGATTTTGAAATCCTGTGTTTCTTATACATGAAGAAACAACGTCTATATTATATTTTAAAGAAGAATAAAAAAAAATATATCTTTACTAATTCGGGATTCTTGTTCAAATTCTCTTGCCTTTTTCTTTTCCCAACTAGGTAACACGATGAAACATTCTCACAACATTCTTATGACACTACATCACATTTCAATACTACATGAGCATTGTAGCATAGTAAATAGTAAATAATGAACTATGTAGTGTGCCTTGGCATGAATAAATTCAAACATACCTAAAGACAGTATGTTCAAGTGATCATATTATTAATATTAGTATATCATCCACGCTTTTTACTATGCACTTTTTTATACGTTAAAAGTGCTTTAAAAATTCATATACCATCAAAATTGTGAGTCAATACATAAGCAGGTTATATTGGGGTTTTGAATATAGCACAGCCCTGTACTTTAGCAAAAACAGGAAAGCAGAAACTCTCTGCACCAAGACAATACATGGAAATACCTCCAGTTCCCTGAGCACTGATAACGTTCCCATACCACAGTTACTGTATGATGTGGATTGTTGACAGATTGATTTATGCCTGTTAACAAAAAAAAAAAAAAAAAAAAAAAAAAAAAAAAAAAAAACAATAAAACAACAAATTGATGCCAATTAATTCATATTGAATTGCAGGCCAAATAATGGTTGTTTCAACATTACATGCTAAATGGATGCAAAATGGTTCCTTGTAACCATAAAAAAAATATCTGTATGTCAAATTAATATAATGTGTTAAACAACATACAAAATAAATCTTTAAATATGTAATCATCATTACTAGTAGTATTTTATTAACATTTTTATTTTTGATAATATATACTTTTACATGGGCGGGGGGGGGGGGGGGAGGGGGGTGATTTCCTATGGACTGGCAATAGGAGTGCCCTAACAGGTGGCGCAGACTGAGCAATTCGGGGTTAATGGCCTTGCTCAAGGGCCCACTCCAGCCCAGAGCCCAATGCCATAACCACTGGGCTACCACCTCCCCCTACGTATAAATATATATTATCAAAAATAAAAAAGTTGAAAGGTTAATAAAAAAAAAAAAAAAAAAAAAAATATATATATATATATATATATATATATATATATATATATATATATATATATATATATATATATATATATATATGATACTGATACTGATACTAATACTGATGCTGAGAGAGAAATGCGCGAGACAATTGAAAGTATAAATGTGTCAGAAGAATAATAAGCATTGGCAGTTCATTTTCCATTGAGAAAGTCCTAAATAAAAAAAGGGTTTAGTGAGCTGTCTATTGTATATTGAAAAGGCATCAGCTTCATTGATAGACGTGTATTGATCCAGAGATCACGGCCCTGATGGCCAGTACTTTGAGAAGCCTTCAGAAGCAACAAAAGAGCAGCAGAGCGCTGAACGAAAAAAGACTCCTAACAGGACATAAGGAAGAATGATTTATTTAGAAGCTTCAAAAGATGATATATTAACTCTGACCTGTTTAACGGTAGTATAATATATTCAGAGCAGAATACTGCCATGTGAAGATCATCAACATGCTAATAGCAACTTAAATACTCTTCACGATGTCTTCCTGATATTGAGATATTATTCTTAATCCAGCCAAACTAATCCAACAAAGCACAATTAATGATGCATGAACTGAATTTATCTGCGGCATTAATTATATTGGCAAAAATGAAATAAATGCATATAATTAATGTTTTCTAAAAGAAAAAATATGAGTTAAAAGTAAAACCTATATAATCCGTAAGAAAATAAATAAATATGAGAATTACATGTATAAACATATAATTCTCTAGAGGTTTAGTGTTGAATGTCTACCATAAAGCAAAAAGATATGCAGAACAATATGTCTAAAAACAGTTTTATAGACTGTTCCATAGACTTAAAGATTTATTTATTTATCTTCACAATCCCTTTTTTAAGGTACTTACATAGAATAACATTTTAAACATCATTTTAAAAAAGACATGTTTGTAATTGAGTCATGCTAGCCCCTAAAAAGCCGTTCATGTAGTAACTTTGAGGAAAAGAAAAAAAGTCATCATGAAAAAGAATTTAAAAAGTTGCATTGATTTCATGCACTAGACCCCATGCTGGCACATAAAAAAAGTTTTTCTCCTCAAAGCTGTTGTATGGACATAACCGTGACATTCTCGACAAAGATTGGAAAATGGAATTCATCCGGAATAGAAGCAACCCAAGCAGCTGGTAATCCATGCATAACCGATCATCTTTTCAATCCCTGTATTATGATGAGCACCAATGGAAAACGGTCTAAAGCACAAAACTTGACTCTTTATCAATTCGTGAATCAAATCTTCAGACCCTTTGAGTAGTAGCAGAGAAGTAACAGGTCGGCGGTTTGGGCTTTACCTTTTCTGCGGTGACCCCTGTCCCTGCGTGACGGATGTGCATGCGCCAGGCGGTAATGTCCTTTGCCCTCTGCCTTCTCTGACCTCGTAGCCACCTGCAGCTGGTGCTCCTCTGGTAAACACGTGCAGTGACACTTGCAGCGACCTGACGCTCGCACCGTGCAGGTGCACAGGAATGCCAGCCAGAGCAGCCATGCTGAGAGCTGCATCTTTGCATAGAAACGATCCCCAAAGGAATGTTTGTCTTTTCTGCTCTTGCAGCGCTCAGGATTTCCCTAGAGTGCCATCCCAGCAGTGAACAAGCCCAAATCAAGCTTTAGCTGATCGCTGCCAGCAGACCTGTGCTAAGCATTTTGGGGATTGTTATAAAGAATTTTCTTTATGCTCCAACAATGTTTTTTTTTTCACTACTTTCACTCCCTCCCTCTATCTTTTTCCCTCCCTCCCTCCCTCCCTCTTTCGCTCTCTATCCCCCTTTCTGTTCTCTTTTGGGAAAGAAGTTGGACGACACAATGATTGAAAAACAAGTTTGAGACCCCATACTGGGAGTAAGGAGGAGAGGAGGAGAGAGACGGGGTGCTTGTCTCCTCCAACAACATCTGTGTCATTCGTTCTGCACGTCCCCCAGATAGAGAACAAGGCTGGGATATGGGGCCAAAAGGGGATGGGAGGGAGGGGGGGAAACTTAATGGGAGGATGGGCACTATAATGATGAGCATCCGTTTAATTAATTATACGTCTGCGAGCGATCAAATCTACCAACATTTTGTCCATTAAAAATGTTTCATGCCCATACCCTTCACCTCGGACAAGTTGACACAAGTCTTCTTGTTTCATTCTGAGAGCTTACCACTTACTCAGAAAAGCTATAGAGAGGCCAAGAGGGAGTGTTTTCAAACAAAACTGACCTTCCCCAATGGCTTTACTGGCTTGCCTAGCATGAAAGGCATTGCTTTTGTTGAGACCCATTCAGGGTTTTCAGACTATTTCTCGATCTCAAACTCGCCTTTTATCTTCTCGGAGCAATGAAAACGTCGGGCTGAGCAGCTGAAATCGCCAATGCAACTAGGACATTTTTTCCTCCTTGTTCAAAAGAAGTTGTTTCACCATAAATGAATGCCATTTAATTTTGGGCCTAAACATATCAATTAATCTGACAGCAGGAATGTTGTGGCTTTTGATTGCTGAGGGAACGACGTTCTCAAAAAAAGGCACAAAGAAACCATTTTTCGTTTTTTTTTTTTAGTCCCTGCCACCCCCATTAGTGGCAAAACAGTTTGGGAAGGGTTTGCCCTGGGTACAAAGAGCCAGGAGAAATTTGTCCTCGCCTGTTCACACAGTATGGGGCTCAAACATCATCGTGGCTGAGTGGTCAGAATCAAACAGGAGGTAGAAAGCGATTAGTCTCATGTAGTCAGACCCTGTGTCACTCTCTCCGGGCCCGCTGATTTCCTTCACGGTGAACACAAGGAGCATGCTGGGCAACAGGGCTGACCTGTTCTACGCTTCAACTCCCCAACTTCCTAACTAAGGTTTTGACTGGAGACCACACACATTTTGCTGCAAACACATCTACATTTAAGGAATTTTCAGACGCCGTTATACAGAGCGACTTACAACTGAGCAGCTGAGGGTAAAGGGCCTTGCTCAAGGGCCCATTAGTGGCAGCGTGGTTCTGGGATTTGAACCTGCGATTCTCTGGTCCAGAGTCCAATGCCTTAACCATTAAACTACCACCTCCACAACACTAGGTTTTTACAGGTAACATTCTGTTTGGCCTGGCAATATGATTATAATGAACTACTGAGTTCAGATATTGTATGATCAAAGACCATCCATCCATCCATGCATCCATCCATCCATCCATCCATCCATCCATCCATCCATCCATCCATCCATCCATCCATCCATCCATCCATCCATAATAATCCATCCAGGAATAATTGACAAACAAAGATTTTTGACTAGGCTCAAACTATGATGCTAGATTCTCAAGGCATATCCAGAATTGCAAGTCTTGAGAGGAATTTCCATTTGCCAGTGGTTAAGACCAGAGTTGGGACGCAACCAAGCACAAATACTTCACTATTTATTTTTCAGACAATTTTTACTTTCACTCTTTATATTTTTTTTACACAGATATCTGTACTTTCATCCATTTTTGTTACTTCAGTTTGAAGTGAAATACTTTATCAGTTTGAAGTGAAATACTTTATCAATATTTTAGACAGGTGAGTGTTTTCTCAGTGCACCATTTTCAGCCCATCAATCTATTTCTTGTCATGAATATAGTTAAAAAAATATAGTTAATACTTCGTACTTTGACTGCAGTGTGAAGGATTTATGTACTTTCATCACCTCTGGTTAATACCTACAAAAGTGATGAACTGGTGACTGAGTCACATGTGCTCAAGACTCACTGGTGCATATAGGGACCATGAAGACTAGCCTGCATGATCTGATCTACAAAAAGAGCTACCATAGCACAAACTGAAAAACATTGCAGTATATGAGGTTGTGTTGTTGCACACTAATCAGAATGCATCTGATGATGAAAGCGCTAATAAAAGTCATTTGAGACTAGAAATTGCACAATGAAATAATGGAAAAAGATGACCTGGTCTGATTAATCAAATTGTATTTTCCATCATTTAGACAGCCAGGTGATTGTTCATTACTAAACTGAGGAATACTGGACATAGCACCAAAATACATTATGGTGGAGAAAGCAAGCTGGTGGAGGCAGTGTGATGCTCTGGGGAGTGTTCATCTTGGAAACAGTGGGTTTTGAGGGACTTGACAAAGAGCTCAAGGTGTTGACTTGGCCTCCAAATCCCCCAGATCTTAATCCGATAAAGCATCTGTTGGATGTTCTGGACACACAGAGCCAATCCATGGAGGCTTCAGGTCAAACAGCTAAGGTCTTGTGGAGGCCATGCCCCTAAGGGACATTATCAAATAGTTGTTTTTTTCTGTTTAACAAACTGAGTTTTTCCACAGAAACAAATAATAAATAATGAATGGTATAAATGGAGCGTTTTTTGTGATTTGAACCAGTGATCTACCACAAAATTAAAGGATATGATTAGGGAAAGGCTCTCTGGTCGAATCATAATTTACAAATAAGATAAAACATTTGAAATATCCAAAAAGAATATTTTGGATCTAATCAGATATTTATACATCAACTATCATTGGTACATCGTCTACCACCCCTATCATTACCTCACCATTGAATGCCATTTAATTCAGGTCTACACTGAGCACCATTTCCCTGTTAAAAATGTCAAACGCCACGCTTCATGACACCTCAGGACACCAGGACCGGGCAGTGGAGGTCTCTAGCTGCCTGCACTGACCCATCAAACAAGGCCAGGAGTTGGGCCTTTGAGATAATCCCCTCTGTAGAAAGAGACCGAGCAAGATCGAAAGAGTTGGGGGGGTTGAAAATGGGAGGTGCAGGAGGCTGTGACAGCACCTCAAGACCTCACACAAAAGGAGTAATGGTGCAGGACTGAGAGGCAGTGAGAAAATCCACACTTGTATTGCCAAAAATACATCAGCTATTGCCTGGGTAACCATTACATGCCCAAGCCTTAAGCTTTAAATTAAGGAACGCCACTAAAGTAAGTTCATCTTGAGAATTCAAAGCTTTAAATTAAGGAACTCAAACTTACTAAAGTCCTAAGTTCATCTTGAGAATTCCACACTCAAACTTACCCTGCCTGTTTAGTTAGGGCGTACTGTTAATGTACTGTATAGCAAATATGAGTGATGCAATAACCTAGCTGAGATGAATTAAAGGGACATGATGTCAGAGAGAAGTTATTCCTGACAGAGCGTTTTTTATTATTTTTTAGAAATACATTAATTCTATCTATCTATCTGGAATGATGCTGCTGAAAAAGATAAACAATTGTCATCTAGTTAAAATAATTTAAACTAAACTAAAGTCTATCAAGAAATCATTAATTCTATCAAATACTATCTATCTATCTATCTATCTGGAATCTATCTGCTATCTATCTATCTAGATTATTAGATATCTATCTATCTATCTATCTATCTATCTATCTATCTATCTATCTATCTATCTATCTATCTATCTATCTATCTTTCTGGAATGATTCTGCTGAATAAGATAAACAATTTTAAAGATTAAAGAATTTAACTAGATTATTAGATAGATATGTATGTATGTATGTATGTATGTATGTATCTATGTATGTATGTATCTATATCTATCTATATCTATCTATCTATCTATCTATCTATCTATCTATCTATCTATCTATCTATCTATCTATCTATCTATCTATCTATCTATCTATCTAACATATCTAATATATCTAATATATCTATTGAGGCCAAGCAAACAGTATTGGAATTAGTTTTGCGAAGCCCAAATTGCTTTTATATTTTACTTTTTTTTTTTTACATTTTCAGCATTTTCATTTTTTAGGTCCAGAGTAATTATTTGGAGAACTAATTATTTGTTTAATACAGCAGAGTAAATGACTTAAGTAACTAGCATAGATCTGCTCCCTTAGCCCTCCACATGAGATCCATAGCTACACGTTCTCAGGGTTAGGATTAGGACTAAAAGGTCGCCGAAAAGGAGGCAGGAGCAAACTCAAAAGAGGAGGTGGGAGCAGGAGTTCTGCTTGAGTGGATCACAAAAGAGCATCTACTCCTCTCCCACTCCCACCATCCCCACCCCTTTTCTCCATCCCTCTTGCTATCCCACTTTTTTTTTTTTAACCTCCTACCCCAAACTCAGGCACCCACACCCACATCCTAGGCTAACACCTCTCTATCCCTGGATCTCCATTTCCCTCTGTTCCCTTTCCTCTGTCTCTCTCACGTCTCTTTGTATGTCCAGCTGGCTGCACCACAAAAGCTCCCGCTCAGACTCCCAATGAGCGCTGCAGCCTTAGTCGCATTGTTCGACTCATTTTCCCACTCCCTGGAGAGAGCGCAGAGTCACAGCCAGCATGAAAACCCAACGCAGACCTGAGTCTCAGTGTAGAGAATGAAAGACAGAAAGACGGTAGAAAGAAAAAAAACACTGTATATGCACAAACCAGAAAAGACTAGAGAGTGATGTTATACTACAGATCAGCATCGTATGCTTTGTTCTAGTATTACCCAGAAACGTGCACACAGTCTTAACCTATAGAGCTGGGAATAAGGAATGAATTATTCCTTAATGATTCCTTAATGTTTCATTTATTATTATGTAATCCCAAACGATCAGAAGAACTCATCTGTCCCTTCCTACTCTTATTCCTCAATCTAACCATTGCTGTACCCATCCATCCATCCATCCATCCATCCATTAGCCCTCAGAAAGCCTCAGTGTTGAGATGTGGGCTGGAACTAATAGGATTGGATTTGATTCATTAGATTCTCTTTCATCAGACTGGTTGGAATTTCACTGCACGTCCTTCCCAGATCCCTGATCTCCTTCGAATTTTTCTTTAAAAAAAAAAAAAAAAAAAAAAAAAGAAAAGAAGAAGCTGGTGAGATGTGGGGCATCACATAATTGAGGCCAAATATCAAATATTTACCCCTTCCATTAGATAAGCTGTCACACATGAGGACAAGTCTATTATAGTGATATCTGGAGATATCTAGATCAGGTAGTAACATGATCAGGTTAGGTCCAAAAAACATTTCCACGTCCCATAGATATAAACGCATCGATATCTGCAAAAACGTTTGCGCTCCATGCGACGACTTTTTTTCCATAGTAGGAGAAGAGAGCAGCTTTCCCTTCAAGCGCAAAAACAGTAGGACTTTCATTTACTCCATTTCTCATTCCGGAGTTAGTTGGCGAACAACATTGAAAGAGTCTAAAAGGATGTGAGAGTTGTTTACCGACTCAAGGCGATAATCTCTGGCAAATCTGCCAAACCCGCTCTAGGCAGTTAGAACCGTGTAGCAACAAAGAGAATGAATGGTGCCTGAGTTAGTGTCTCAAAAGATGCGGACCAGCCAAATTGTTTACAGACTCTAAACAAACTGTCTTTTATTAGGCGCAAACACTAGACCACGGCAAGCTTCTCCATATATATATACATATTCAGCGGGAAGTGTATAAGCATGAACATTCGCATTCGAACCTGTGCAAGGATGTCCATTTCTCTCTTAAACTTATATACAAACTCTGGATGCAAGTGCACACGTTTTTTTTTTTTTTTTACGATACAAATAATCAACTTGCACGGCTTGACGTTCGGCTGAAGAACCCAATTCTGCTCCCAGCGCTTTTGTCGCATTGTGTAAAGAGATGGTATTTTAAAGAACACTTCTTGCCAAATTAGCATGTCAAAATGGTGCAGAGCTGATTAAATGTCTGCATTGCTGTGTCTGGGCGGACAATAAAGGGGTAGCAGGTCACCAGTTAATAGAGTGGCGTCAGTTCTAGAGTGAACGGTGCACAGTTAATAATACAGATAGTCATCATTAAAACACACAATGCACATGAATATCAGTAAAAAAAAATAGGGTTTTATTAAAAAACACACACACATATACTGTATATATATATATATATATATTGATATATATATATATATATATATATATATATATATATATACTATATTATATATATATATATATTATAACAAGCAGGTACAAAAGTTAGAAGCTACATTTTCCAGATGCTCATTTGTATGACACTTTTATATCCCAAAATACCAAAATACAAACAAGACAGCACCCAAAAGAGCAGTTGAGTGCTGTTGGGATTTTTTCAGTAGTCCTCAGTACTACCCTGAAAAGAACTAAGTGAAGCTACAGAAGATACGCCGCTAATTATTCTTTTTTTTTCTTCTTTCTGTAATACAGGCCAGAACAAATTTGGCCAGCAGACAAAAAAAAACTTTGTAGGAGCCTTTCATTTAAAATCAGCTTCACTCATGCTGGATGGTCCAAAAAATTGGCCAAAACTGTGCCAGGCCCCTGATCTAGTGCGCTCTCAGAGGTTTGGCGTACACCGGCTCCAGGAGGTGAAAGGGTAAAAGAAGGAACAGGGACGCCAGGAAGACCACACTCACTATTGCCAGGAGGACGTAGCGGCCGATGAAGAAGGAGTCCACGATCTGAAACACAGCGAATTACACATCATTATAAACTTGACATTAATTGAATTGAATGGAGGCTGTGTGGCTGGCAAATCTCGTTTCTCCACTAGAGGTCAGCAGAACTCCTTCCTGAACGGTTTGGCTCTTTCGGTACATTTCCATCCTTGTTTCCATTATAGGAAACTATATACACGCATAAAATCCTTCTCATTATCTGGTCATATCTTTGGATGAATGCCTACTAGGAAAGAAAACTGGCCCCTTTGTCGTATTAATATCGTAATCGCATAGCATTCGTCTGCAGTGTGTTTAGCATCATTACGCTGGAAACATTTTCAGGTTTGCATTTAAGCGTACATGCTGAATTAAAGCTTAAGGCAATGAAGTAAAGAAGTCCCTAATGGCATTCAGACACGATAAGGATAAGTGTGTGCGTGTGTGTGTGTCTGTGTGAAAGAGAGAGACAGGGGGGGGGAAAGAGGGAGGAAATCAAGAGTGAATGTGTAGAAAAGAGTGACAGACATGACAAGGAGAAAGACAGAAAAAAAGTGTTTCTCACTCTGCGAGTGTGTGTGTGTGTGTATGCTGCACAAATGGGGGAGGGCATCGTCTCCAGTGAATGCAGTGTTCTCTCGTTTAACGCATCTCACTTTCTAATTTGCCAATTAGCCAGCTAGCGAAGCAAGGAGCGGTGGCCATGTTTTATTAATGCGGCACTGAGTGAGCCGTGCCCAGATCCTGTTTGGGGGCCACCCTAATTGGCACTGTGATATGTTTTTGTACAACAGCGAAGGCTCCAGCATTTCTTATACAACAGACCGCCACTTATCAGGAGAAGCAGGCGATCTGCTCGAACTTTTACCACAGGCGGAAGAGCACAAGCACATGCAGAGGCTCGTTTCGCAGTCCTGGGTGACTCGCTCTCCACAGGCACTGAAACACTGGAACGTAAAGAAGAGTACGCGCTGTGTGTATGAAGGCGATGCTGAGATTACGTTCTTGTATCATGATATCCGGATTTGATTTTAAAAAATAAAAATAAAAATAAAATAAATATAAATAAATATATATATATATATATATATATATATATATATATATAGATATATATATATATATAATATAATGTATAATCTGTATAATATATACAGGTTTGGCTGATCCATATTTTATCATTTGAACAAAAGGATCAGTAACCGCACACACACACACACACACACACACACACACACACACACACACACACACACACACACACACACACAAATCTTAAACCGAGTAAAATAGCTGGAAAGCCATTCGGCCTACTGCTACTGTTAGCCCCTGAACAAGGCAAATGGCATTAAAATAAAGTAAAGAGCATTTCAAACTCGCGCCACGGTCATTACGCCTATAACTGTCTCAAAGATTCAAATCATTTATAATAAGAAATTGAGTTAATATACAGCCCATTATGATTATGCTGTAAATGAAAATGTGTAATGCTTTTAAGGACGACTTTTTTAGGTGCAGAAATAATTCCAACTCCCCAGTGAAAAATTTAAGTTTTAATTTTCCATGATCCGTGACCGACACAGGAGTGTCTTGCAGGCAAGGATTTAAATATTGAACAGTGATATTCTGCAAAAGTGTATTCTATAATTGTATTCTATAATATTCTATATACACACATGCATCTCAATAAATTGGAAAATAATCAAAAAGTTGATTTATTTCAGTAATTCAGTTCGAAAAGAGAAACTCGTTATATAGATTCATCACACACACACAAAGTGTTTATTTCTTTTCATTTGGATGAATATGGCTCACAGCTAATGAACACCCAAAATGCGGTGTTTTAGAAAATTAAGATATTACTAAAGAAAAATAAATTGAGTACAGAAATTTTAGACTACTGAAAAATATGAACATACAGCACTCAATACTACAGGGTTTCCTTCACATGAATTATTTTCACCTATTTCTACCAGACTTTTTTCCCCATTAACTTTACATTTATGTACTTGGATACGGCACTCTGAACAGCCAGCTTCTTTAGCAATGACCTTTTGTGTCGCACAATCCGTGTGCAGGGTGTCAATGATGGTCTTCTGCACAAGTGTCAAGTCAGCAGTCTTCCCCATGATTGTATAGCCTACTGAACCTACTGAAATCTCAGGGAAAACTTTGCTGGTGATGTGTATTAACTAACTGATTATACAGTCTCCAATATTGAACATTTTCATACATTTTACTGAGATACTGAATTTTTGTGTTTTTTTTTTTAATGACATAATCAACATCATTAAAAGAAATAAAGGACTTAACAGTCTGTGTGTAATGAAGTTTTTGAATGTAATTATTGATATTCTAATTTACTGAGACGCGAAGGAGAAGACCTGCTATATCGTAAGATTGAATTCAAAAATATGCCTTGAGCTTGAGACACTTGTGATTTACGTCTTGCAAAGTAAAGGAACAGAATTTTTTTTAACGTGACGACCAATTGGCTTAGAATTCTTACTTTTGCACACTTGCACAAATTTGTAGGATCAGAGGCAGGTGTATGTTAGACCATTATACCAAGTAGGTGCTAATGATCATCAGTTTCAGTCACTAACAGAAACAGCTGTATAGGAGGCTTACAGCTGAACACACCCAAATCCTGATTCTAAGGTTGTGGTCAGAGGTCATACACCATACCAGACAAGACTGAACGCAGCATCCAGACACACAGTATTTAGAATACTTCGCAAGATCTCTCCCAGGCAAAGATCTGAAAGATCTGTTCAAGCTTTTTTGAAAAATGGCAAACTAGTATGCAATGCTGAGGACTGTCCAGCACATTTCCAGCAGTGGCATCAGCAAAGAACTGGGAGAAAACAATGAGATCCAGGTATGCTTATTAATTCTCTGGGGAAGTCTGGCCAAAGTGGTCCTGAATGGAAACTAGGCTAAGTGACTCAACTATGCATAAAAACAACTGAGGTGTAGAAAAATAGCAGCAGGTGCTCCGGACTTATGAGTCAAATCTTGACATTTTTTTGGCTACAGTAAGAGGAAAGTTGTTTTCTTAAAGCGACAGAAGTACTTAAGGCAGTTTAAATCTACAGCAGATTTCTTCCCTTTACTTTCCATTTTGTAAAATTGATGAAAATAGAAACTATTAACACATCTATTTTTTTGCAATCATTCTTACTGTACAGCATTGTTTCACACCCGCCTAAAACTGTTGCGCGGTGCCGTAATTGCACCCGCTTTTCGGCATAATCGCAGCCGTGACATTTTAGCAGTTTCGCTTGGAGCTGAAATCTGAGATCATCACCTCCTTCATTAACACAAGGAAATTTATTAACAAGGAAACCCTTTGTGGCTGTGGGTATTTCGTGAGCATTACAGGGATGCTTTAATGCTCTTTGACTTTAGTGACAATTCTATTGTGTGCTAAGACAAAAGTCGTGCGAAGACAAAATGTCTCAAAGTGCTTGCAACATTTAGGAATTAGTTCTATGTATTCTGTTTTAATTTCCGGCTAAAATGCAGAATGAACTGAAGCTGTGACATTTTGTGTGTTTGTGCTAGTGTGTGTGTGTGTGTGTGTGTGTGTTTGTGTTCTGCAAGGGGCAGTTTGGCAGAGAGGACACAGGTTTTGGCAGAAGCACATCAGGGGGATATGCTGCTGGGTGTTTGTGCTACTCTGCTGCTGCAGAGAGATAAACCACACCAGGTCTTTGTGTTACAACACACACACACACACACACACACACACACACACACACACACACACACACACACACACACACCTTACAATACAAGCAGCAATGGAAGGTCATCTTGCAGTTTTGCACTATTAGTCACATCCTTTCATTGTCGTCCTGAAGCTCGGTGTGTAAACCTGACATTCACTTCGGTTGGGGAGTAAAATAAATATCTGCATTCCAGTTCTTGGTAATCCAAGATGACCATCCTTGGTAATCCAGTACATCAATACATCGTGATTACATAATGGATATGAGACGTAGGTGCTCCGTATGCTAAATTCACATACGCAAAGGTGCATGCTGGGATAAAATGTCAGAGTCTGGAATGTGGGATTCGACTTACACCATGACAATTGGATTTTTAATGAATTAATGAATGGCAGACTGTACATCATAATTGTTTTCTAGATCAATTTAATGATCAGGACAAGTGTTACAACGAGAACAGATAATCACTTGCTCCCTCACGGGCATCTTTCTCTTGATCTCTCTCTTTGTAGAAGTGAAAAACTTTCCAAATGTAAAATATCGCAGTTCGGCACATTTTCCTATGATGGGAAACTTTGCGAAGCACTCTGACTGTTACATAGTGGTGACACACAATACTCCTTACAAAAACAGTAAAAAAAGAAATATAATAATAATAATCATCACTACTATTGCACTTGTACAATCATAGCACCTGAAAGTGTTTTTAATTAGATTAATAAATTTTTAGTCTTGGATTACATCATATGGATTGCAGTCCGTATACGCCTCAGTGTATGAGCTGCTACTATTTTTCATTTTACACGAGGAACCTGTAGCTGCTGTGGTTCCTTTAGAGACAGTAGCTACAGCTGCTAATGGAACCACAACAGCTATATGCTAACGGGACCACAGCAGCTACATGCTAAAAGAACTGAAGCAGCTACATGCTAATGGAACCACAGCAGCTTGAGTATAATAAAACAGGTTTACAGTAAAACCCACCAGAGGAAAGTTTATGAGCCTAGCCATTTGCGAGCAATTACAAGGGCAATCATTTATTTATTAAGGAAATGAATAAAATACGTGCTAAGGGAAACACAGCAGCTACATGCTAACTAATGTCTTTTGTCTTTTATAACAGACTGACAACGCTCGCATTTACTTTCGTCTTTGTGGTTCTTTTTGCTGCTTAATAAACATGGTAAACTGGGCATGATCAGAAATTTGCAGTGTCCTGAAAAAGAAAGAAACCACCTGACAAAGGAGAGACACAAGGAAAACAGAAGTTGATGGCAGGAGCATTTTGATAGTTGTGAAGAAAAAGCCAGAAATGACAGTCCTTAACCAACAACCTCTAGAAAGCTAAATTATTACGATTTACAGATTGAGGAACATTCAAGAGCAGAAATATTCTAGCTGTAAAGATGTAAACCTCTCATTAGCATTATAAATAGACAGAAGAGCGAGAAAAGGTTCTGGAGCCGATTTTAATCTCTACAAAAATGATCAAATTGTGGAGAAGGAAAGGATCTGCTGATGATCCGAAACCCGTTAGTCAAGCATCACTTATCATCATGGTTTGAGTTTGCATGGTAGCTTCAGGAACAGCTTCACTTGATGAAGGAAGTCATGAGGGTTGTAGCAAAATGAATTTGGAAGTCATTATCTGCCAGTATACAGAGTCTAATTCAAATGTCCTGAATCACGCAGCCGAATGATGACCCGAATTACCCTCCCCACGCGGACATCGTCACGGAAAAATGGGGATCGTTTCAGACCAGCCGAGTCAAACACCACACTTCACAACAAGCATTTGTAATGTAAATGTGAATTTCACCTTCTAAAGAAGAAGACTGACGGAAGAAAGTGCACAAATCATACAGTTGAAACAGAAACAGTTTGGTGATGTCACTGAGTCTCCAGCTTGATGCAGTTATTGCAAACTTGAAAGGGATATACAAGCAAACATGAAATGTTATTGACTTTCATTTAATTCTCTCTGTTTTATGGCCTGGAATCAATGGTGCAATATTTTAAATGGTCGAACACGTCGCAATTGTAAAAGCCAGTAAACAAAAGCCAAGTTCTGATCCATCCAATTATATTCATCTTTTGATCCGAAAGCCCAAAATGGATTCAATGTGTAAGGAAAACAATAAACATCGCTCTGGTATTCCAATACTTTCAGATGGGAATTGAGCTGAGTTGTACAAATAGATTACAGTATATTTAGGTTTTGTTTACACAATGATCTATTCTTATAAACACCCAGATTTCCATCCAGATTCTGAGGTTTCAAAAAACAAAAACAAATGAAGAGAAAAGACATACAAATGATCTAAACAATTCAGCTTTGATAGAAACGCAAAAATTGTCAAAGAGATTTAGAAGGCTGTTAGGTGAGATGGTTGAGCAGATTTTAATCCGGTATGCGTTAGGTGTAAGGAGAGGAGCCAGTGTGCATTTAATGATGCAGAAAGAGTACAAACCTGTATTTCTTTAACAGGAGATGGCGATTCCGAGGCTCGAGGGAAGAACACAAGGATCAAGGTGACGGTTAGAGCCAACAGTACCAAGGGAATGATCCCGAGCCTGATTAAAGAAAAGATTATTATTTATTTAATACATATACACCTTGAAATGCATGAATGCTACAATGTACAATATGTCAGTATATCATAATTTTGCAAATATAGCTTGTTCTTTTTTTATTTAAATGACCTCCTTTCAATAAGGTAGAGATATCAATGTGTCACGTGAAAGATCTGAAACAATCGGGATGCTCACAGCATATGCAGTAATAAATACATTTGAGTTATCTGCTAGTGACAGCTGTAGCATTTAGAGCCTTCTGCCAATTCATTCATGATATGACGGAGTATTCGGGTGTAAGGAACTTTTCAACAATGGGATGTTGTGTGTGTGGCTCAATTTGACTTTTTAAGGATAAATATATTCATTTATTTATTTTTACATTTTAAACACATCTGTCTACAGTTTGACTTAAGGTTAAGTCTTAATGTAGTTTGACTTAATGTTTTGATGTAGTTTTGAAACTACAATACACAAATCTCTTATAGCATGACAACACTTCTATGGACAAGATCGGTTATACTGAAACATCATGATGGGTCTGCTATAGAGCTCTGAACTTAACTCTATTGAATATCTTTGGGATTAACTGAAATGTTCATTATCAATAAATATGCAACCCTGATCAGGATACAGTGCTTTTTCGGTGACTGAGTAAATGAATGAATAAACGAATGTTGTGCTTGCTGAAAAACACATGTATATGTGGCCAGCTTAACTTGCCAATACATTTAACAATGACCAGGTATAACATTATGACATACTAACAACATGAGTGGTAAAATGACCGATAGCCCATTGTTCGATGGTGTGAATGTGTTAATGCTCGATGGGCCACAACTATTTTATCAGCAAAACCAGGACCAACACAATATCAGGCCATAATCTTATCAGTGTTTATACAACATATGGTCAAATGTTTGTGGACACCTGACCTTCACAAATCTGGTATTTTGGAAACATAGAATAGTTATGGTTTTTAAAATATTAAACTGCAGTTTAATATTAGTTTAATAATAGTTTAAAGGTTTTTAATATACTGTAGTGGTACAATATTTCTGTCATTGGAATCAAATTTGTTGGAAAGTCGGAACAGTACAATCTGGAACAGGAAGTTCATCAAGCACAGCGACAGTGAGGGTCTGGTTGCCATAAACGACTATATAACATATTACAGACATACTTAGATGGACCAGCAGCACGGGACGTGATGAGACCAAGGACCAGGGTCCCTATCCAGGTGATGATGATGATGAAGACGCCTGTCCCCACCCCGAGGATCATCGCCCCGCCCATAACTCTGCAACACAAAGGCGAACAGAAAAGACGGCGCAATTAGAGCGAGTTTAAATGTAATCGGTTAGTATTAGTGTAAGGAACAATTACAAATAAACATTAACTTACA
The DNA here is from genome assembly GCA_030449085.1 of Kryptopterus vitreolus. Lineage (NCBI taxonomy): Eukaryota > Metazoa > Chordata > Actinopteri > Siluriformes > Siluridae > Kryptopterus > Kryptopterus vitreolus. The sequence goes on along the minus strand of JACRUU010000009.1, from coordinate 6,268,510 downwards.
GGACATTAAGTTTAACTTGTAATATAAACTGAACGTTCAGTCAAAGCAAAATCTCCCTATTTATCTGCTTACCTGTTATCCAAACAAGATAAAACTACTTCCGCTTATAGTCTAGCACTGTAATGAATCCGAATCTTATATATCATTTAAACAGACTGTTTTTGTTTTGATGATCGAAATAGAGCCTGTTATATCATTGTCCATAGATACTAAGCGGCTTCGTGTTATCCCGTTTACACTTCCTGTGTGACCATGAAGGAACCAATCAGAGTACTCGTTTCGTTTTATAAGAATTGTGGGAAATGTAGTACTCTTTTGGCTTTTTTCCCCTCCCCCGGCTCAAAAGTTCGGAAATATTTAGCATTTAGAAATCATTTGCGATTTATATACGGACCACTTGTCTAACAAATTAAATTAGACTTAAAATGCATAAAGTTGGAAGATAATGGGACAGATTTTTATCACATCGTAATATACACTGAGTGTAATCATATCACCGGGCTGACGTTGCATTGTTTTCCCCATTGCAGGTATTAGTTTATAGGCTGTTTACTAGTTCAGCTCCTTTTTTTTTGGCAGCAAGATACCACGTTTTTTTTATTAGATAACACTGACAACACACCCAAAAACGTAATAATAATAATAATAATAATAAATGCAATTTTTAATATTCATATTAATTAAAAGGGATGTCTGTGCAATGTCTGTGAAGGCCCATAAAACAAGTGATTTAAAGAAAAGTGTTGCTTTGTATGTTTACATGCTAATAATAATAATAATTCTAGTGAGAGTCTATAGGATAAGTAAAAATTGATGGTTGTCCATAAATAATGTGTTCTATTATAGAATAGAATTCAGGACAGAGGAATTAGCTCTTTGCATCGTTTTTTAAAATTATTATTATTGGTCTCTCTCTGTGTGTGTGTGTGTGTGTGTGTGTGTGTGTGTGTGTGTGTGTGTGTGTGTGTGCGCGCATTTAATTATTATCACGTTCAATAGAGAGTAAAAGTATTAATAGGGACTAACTTGTCACGCTAAAGTTCCACACCATTAAATGTAATTATCAAACTTTTAAAAGCATGAGATGGATGTTCATTGAGAACATTTTTATAAAAAAAAAAAATGCAGTCCTGTTGGGATTGTGGATTATCTTCTTATAGCGTTCATTTCAAGTATATACAGTGTACAGTATTTGGAAAGTATGCAAACCCGCTTCATGCTCTTCGATTTTTGTCGTCGGAGCGTGATAACACAGTCATTCAAAAGGTTTTTTTTTTTACATATGTAATTTTAATCATATTCATCTTCACTCAGTTCCGATAATGACAAAGTAAGAACAAAATGCTAGAAATGTCACTGGAGTCTACTTGTGGAAAAGCTTATTGATTGGGAATCATTTGGAAAGGTATATAGAGGGCCTCGCAGGTAAAAATGAATATCGGAGCAAATACCAAGACAAGGAGCGTACTGCGAAGCTTATAGAGCGGATTATTGTAAGGCACCGATTTGGGGACGGCTACAAAAATCCACTGCTACACTAAAGGTTTGGAAGAGCACAGTGGCCTCCATAAGTCTCAAGTGAAAGAAGTGTGGGACAAACAGGACTCTTCTGAGAGCTGGTTGCCAAGCCAAATGAAATAATTGGGGGAGAAGAGTCTGAATTCTTATGTATGTGTGATTTTTCAGGTTGTTTTTCTGTAAAAAAAAAAACAAAAAAAACATGTACAGACATTTCCAGAATAATTTTTTCACTGAAGGAAAATCAGTCCTGATCTGTCTATTATTAGCAATTTCTTAAACAACTCTTCGATCCAGTCAGGCTAGTCTTTGCTCAATGACCCGCCAATGACCCTGTCAGTGGTTTACCACCGTTCCTTCTGTGGTCCATACCTGCCGACTCTGAACAGCCCACAGGAGCTGCAGTTTTGGAGATGACCCAGTCATCTAGCCATCACTATTTGGCCCTTGGCAAACTCACTCGAAACCTTATGCATGCCCTTTATTTTCAAATGCTGCCTATATACCCACTGCCATGATGAAGAATCAGTGTAATATATCAAAATGTCATATTTTTATCAATATATATATATGTACAAATCTATGTATATTAGGGCTATCAAAGTTAACTTGTTAATAACCTAAACATGTCACCAGTTTATATGGAAAGCTACCGCAATGTAAATGTCAAAGAAGCCACGTACCATATGTTACAATTGAAACAACCACTAAAACATTTACATTGAAATGAATAAGAAATTAATATTAGAAGGATCATTATTAAAAAGAAATATTAAATCATCAATAACTTTATTAAAGGGAGAGATTTTGAGAATATATATATATATATTCTTTTATATATATATATATATATACTTATAGCATGTTACGGTTAGTTAGAGTATTAGAAACATGAAATATAGAAATTAGAAACATGGTATTAATTTATTAATACACTGAAAATGTTATGACATAACATAGAGTATAGAGAGGGATAGAGAGAAAAAAGAGAGAGAGATCTACATGTTATAGATTGTTATATATATATATATATATATATATATATATATATATATATATATATAATTTTTCAGTTTGCTTTTTTTTAAACCTCTTATCACAGGGATTTTTAAGGTTCATCCAGGTCTATCTCTCCGCAGAAGTGAGTGAATAGACAGAGGGCTGGAAGGTAAACACACCTGAACCATCAGTGTTAAGATATCGGTGCGTACCGACAGGGGGCCCGCGGACTCCGCACTTCTCCCCTCAGAGGCGCTCCCGCCCGCCCGCAAGGCGATGCGTGATTTCCTGTACGCGGCCACTGAGAGAGAGAGAGAGAGAGAGAGAGAGAGAGAAAGACAGGAGCGGAACGGAGGTGTTTAGGTTAATGTATATGTAAAGCTAAAGAGGAAGGAGAGAGGAGTTTGGAGGTGGGAGAGGGAGGGGGGGGGGTCTTCGAAAGGTGAATGTGAGGAGAGAGAGAGGGAGAGAGAGAGAGAGAGAGAGAGGAGGGGTGAGAGGGGAGAGGGGAGGAGAGGGGGGGAGGGGGTGGGGGGTAGGGAGGACGGGAGGGATAGGAGGGAGGAGGGAGGAAGGGCGATGGTTGGGGGGGGTGGTGGGCGGGGTCTGACATGGCCACGTCACTAGTTGTGTAGGGGAGTATGGGCTGTGCTGTCAGCCCGATGTCAGTCTGATGAAGATTGGCATTCAGGTAAGCTGTCATTCATTTTCAGTGTCAGGAGCCGCGCAGGAGCGAACACTCCGGGTTTCTCCTGCCTGTTCTTTTACCCCCCTCTCTGAGTCCTACTCAACAAAAGACAGGACATTATTCATCCAGACAGGGCCATGCACAGGGGAGAGAGGGAGAGAGAGAGAGAGAGAGAGAGGAGGAGAGGGAGAGAGAGAGAGAGAGAGAGAGAGAGAGGAGAGGGGAGAGAGAGTGAGAGAGAGGGAGAGAGAGTGACAGATAGGGAGAAAGAGAGAGAGAGAGAGAGAGAGAGAGAGAGAGAGAGAGAGCAGAAGAGATGAGGGTCAGGGAGGGAGGGAGGAAGGGAGGAGAGCGTGAATGAGTGAGATAGAGAGAAATAGGAAGAGAGGAAAAGAGAGACCCGGGTGAAGACGTGATGTCGGATGCGCGTTGGAACTGTTAGATTTGTGCCTTTCTCGTTGTTTATTTTATTCCGGTATTTTGCGCGTCACAAAAAAGACGCGGGAGGCTATGTGGAAATGTGGTGTGTGTTTGTGTGTTAGTGCGCGTTTTGGGGGTTCACTGTGTGTGTGTGTGTGTGTGTGTGTGTGTGTGTGTGTGTGAGTGCACAAAGAGACACGAGGCGTTCGAGAATGTTTTAACGCACGGAGACGCAGTCCACTGTTCTGATCCATTACGCGGTGTCTTTGTATCTTCTGTTTCCTCCGGTATCACCATTGTTTAATTCATTGTGTGTACAGTGGAGTGATGGAATGGAAACCCGTGGCTGGGAGAAACACACAGCTGAGCAGGAGTGCGTTATGTATTTTGGCGTTGTCATTTTTACGCATAGGAATGCGCGTTTTGGGGTTCAGGTGAATTTTGGTGTGTAATGAACAATACTGATGGCGTTTTTCTGACTCCTGAGTGCTCAGTGGTGTGGTGTGTGTGTGTGTGTGTGTGTGTGTGTGTGTGTGTGTGTGGTGTGTGAGCTGTTATTATGTTCCGCAATGTCTTCTTGCGATTTTGGGGTGAAAAAAAAAGTGAATGAAAACCAAAATAATTCCATTAGGGGGAAAAATACTCACATGAGGCATTTTAACTTAAATCTCAGACTTTTGACTAAAGAAAGGTTGGAAGTCAACTCTCCAAGGATTTGTTTATTTGTTTGTTTGTTATAATCTGAAAATTCATTCAAAATGTCGCTTTTGTTTATTAAATATATTTGCTCCCTATACATCACGGAATATAAACTTTGCAGTATGGTGTTGATTTTTTTCCACAGTTTTTCCTGTTTATTTGTTTATTTGCTTTCCTGATATTCAAGCCTGAATTATTTCTTTCAAAACTTTCACAGGAGGGAAAATTAAACTAAACTACAAGTCACTGGGGAGGCACCCTCCAGAGTACATTACATGTAGTTTAATATTTACCCGTCAACTGACAATATATATATATATATATATATATATATATGTTGTGTGTGTGTGTGTGTGTGTGTGTGTGTGTGTGTGTGTGTGTGTGTGTGTGTGACTGTATGTTTGGATGTTGATTATTAATTTACTGTTATGACCATGTACAGTGATTATTGACAGAATGTATTGTACATGTAAATTTTTGCTTGTAAACATAATAAATTGTCTAAACAAGTTTACTGTACATAAACCATGAAATCCTTAGTGTCCTGTCTCTCCAGCTAGACAGAAAAGAAACGCTTTGACATCTGTCATACGCCGTTTTCATGGTGTATTTGTTCTAATATTAAATGGTCGACCGAAAATTTGACGTATTTTTTTTTATTCATTACAGATTTCTTCTAATGTCTTTTTACTTCCAAGTTCTTCCTTCTCCTAATTGAATTGGAATTTCACATAAAGGCTTAGAGAAGCGCGCACCTCGCGCACTCTGAGATAATGCCATTATGTCTGCGAATTAGAAAGTTATGTCAAGTAAATGGTTTACACGTAACTTTATGTGCTGTGAAATGAGCTCAGCGTTAAGCTTTTGCCTTTCCCATGTTCCGCGACTGGTTCATAGTGACGTGAATTCAACCCCAGGCCGATGTTTATTCATTTGTCAGGCGATACCTGACCGTCAAAGCAAATTATAACCTAAAAGCGATTGTAATAAAGCCCGTGGCATAATTCTATGGTACTGACATGTGGATTGCATTGCGCACATAACCATGAAAGTCTTCCCGTGCCATTCTGTGCCTGACACGTGAGCCGTGAGAGGCCGTGCCTTCTGACACTCGGTGTTGCAGAAAAGCTGGATAAAGAATTTCTCGCCATGAGAGAGAGTGGGTGTGTGTGAGTGTACATCTATGCCCCCCCATGTCCTCTCAGACACAAGCCGCTCATAATTAGGTGTTGTATTTCCATGGTTAGGGCATCAGAAGGTTGTGATATATAGTGGGGAAGATTGTTGGTGGTGTGGTGCCAGTCTAAATGCTGAGATTCCCACTGTGATCTTAATTGATGATTTGTGTCATGGGAATAGCTGCCTTTAGGCAAAGCAGCAGATACAGAACATTCTGAATTTATTTGCATATTCCTATTCTGTGGGTCATGAGCAAATTGCAGGGGAAGCTACGGTCCTGTAGGTACTGCATTTTTTTGCTTGGTGATTTATCTATCTATCTGTCTATTTATTTATTTATTTAGTAACCAGTAAAAGTTGGACGAGCTTGCAAAGAGACAACCAGATTAGAAATTCTGTATGTTATGAGGCCATTCAGACAGCCATAAAGCTATTGAGAAAATCGAGCTTTGCCATTGCTTTTGTCATTTCCATGTTTTGAAATCCCATTCAAATCCATGCCAATTATTTGTGCACCAATAAGCCAGCGTTTTACACTACAATCCAATTTTTTTGTTCTTTTACTCGTTCACTTTCTTATAATGGATGCGTTTATTGAAACCTTGTGTGCTAACTTTAGGATTGCCAATGTAAATTGCAACAGCAACTATAGCCATCCATAGCCTTTGAGAAGCCAAATATATATATATATATATATATATATATATATATATATATATATATATATATATATATATATATATATACATACACACACACACACACACAAATATACATTTTCTTTTGTGCAGTCAAGGTCTTTGTCGAATTTCGCCAGTCGATTTAAGGCTTTGCACGCGGATGTACCTGAGAACACACATCCAGATGATTCTGATGCAGCGAGGCAGGATTCGAGGCGCATTCACTAAGCCCCGCTGATCCCAACTGCTCTCCAAGGAGCACGGGTCTGCTTTTTGCTGCATGTCCAAACAACCTCGCCGCTCTCTCCTCTTTCCACACTCAGCCTCTCGGCTGCTTGGCACAACAGTCCAGTTCCTCCCCCTGGGAAACTTGAGGTGCAGGCAGATTTGCCTGATTTATGCAGGTATTTAACGATCACCTATAGCGTTCGCGTCGCCGGCCAAAGAGTTTGCACAGGCTCCTGTGTGTGCACAGGGATGAAAGGACATTATGCCACGAGCATGCATCAGAAGGATGAGAAGATATTATTTATAGCATCTGCGAAAAAAAAAAGGCAGCAGCAGAGTGGGCTGTCAGGATTTTTGGATGTGGTTAATGAATTCTAGTAGAAAAAAAAGGCAATTCCTGTTTAACCGCAGAACTAAGCAGCATTAGTGTTATACCTGTATTTACTTTGTTTAGCCGTACGAGAGAACGGAAATAGGGATTCAAATCAGTTCACAAATTTATGATGATGATAATGATGATGGTGATGATGATTATTACTATTAGCCCCCCCCCCACATGCAAATGGAAGAAAAGCTCATTTACGAGTAAGAAATAATTACCACATAAGGATCAAAAGCAGATTTAAATTAGCAGTTGCTTATTATTAATTCTGAGTGTAAAAATAAATAAATAAATAAATAGCAGGACTGTAAAAAAAACGTCACTCTGCCTTTGTTCTTATCTCTGGTGGTATGCTGTTAATCCTAATAAATGAACAATGCCTAGCTGGGAAAAGGAAAAAAAAAAAAAAAAAAAAAACAAGCCCTTGTCTGAAAACGCTGAATTTATTATACTTTTAAGCAGTTGCTGAGCAGGCGAAGTATCTGATCCGAATTCATCTGCAGATCGTAAAAAAAAAAAAAGCGCTGAAAATGCAGAGATCCTTTCTGTTCATCTCAAAATGCGTAACTCTATGTGCGAATTTGTATTCGAATAATAATACGAAAATCTAATTGAAGAGCGTCAAGGGTAATATGTTCTTCCTGTGTGTGTGTTTTTTTCCTCCCTATATTTTATCCATTTCCATCATTTGTGCAACATACACTCTGACCAAAAAGCAGACGTTTGGATTTTTTTTCTTTTCTTTTTTTTCTTTTTTTTTTTTTTTAAAAAGCCTTGGAAATCTTTCCTCTTGCTTCTCAGGAAGCTGGTTCTCAGGACACGGGCTTTTGTCTGAGCTTCCCTGAATTCCCATCTATTACTGTAAAACCCATCTTGAGTAAAGAGTGCCATCGCACTCAGGCCCCGCTGGAATGACATTCTTTGCGAAAGCCTTGTTTTTCTCGGTTTCACACTTCCCGTTTCACCACCCCGAGTGGTCGGACACAGACCGCCATTGATTTGGAGCGCCCTGTTTTAGTCGGCCCTCGCACGTTTTGTCGTATCTGTCTCTTTCCAACCCCTGCAGATCTTCTGTCTGAGAAGCTTTTGTTGTTCTCTGTAAGAAGCCCAGACATCTCAACCGCTTTTTTTTCCCCCCTTCTTCTGACTGCAGAGCCATTTAAAGGCATTGATTGCTAGCTGTATGCCTTGAAAACCTTCTCATAATAGCATTACTCCAAGGCAGCATCACTTAACAGCATGGATAGAATTCATTCCTGTGTTAATGTACTGGCATGTGTTTTTTTTTTTTTTTTTTTTCTTGTATGGAACATAAGTGACTCTTGAATGAGGTCCCAATCACTTACTTTAAGAGCACCGTTACCTTCGGTTCAAATAAATGGATGTGCATTTTATTTGCTAAGTGGTGTGTTTTTCCCTGTTTTACTAGCCTGTTATACGCCAAATACTTTATCCCTCTGATATAAAGCATCAGCACGGCCTTATCCCAGGGAGACCGTAAAGCTCGTGGCTTTCCTCTGGCTTCGACATAATACGTGATTTACAGCATGTACAAAGTTCAGCATCTGAAAAATCCGACTGCGCTTTACTTTAGAACTCGTGCCAGGGATTCCTCGTGCCAGACTTGTGCAGAAACCGCTGACAGATTTAGCACGAATAACCTCCGAGCCGGTGGTTTATAAGCAGGTAGTAAATGATGGGAATCCGTTTACCTTGCTCCTTGCCGAGGCCTTAGCTTCGGATGCTTATTTCCGCGGCCTCTGGAAACTTTGTTTTGAGTTTGTTGGACATAATCCGGAGAATATGTATATATTAAACCTTCAAATCAATATTTCATGTCAAATTACTATCAAGGAAGTGCAGAGCTAAAGGGAATGGTGTTATGTACAATGCAATATATAACACATCCCGCGTGGATCACACACCACAAATTGTTTGTGTTTGTGTGTGTGTGTGTGTGTCCACATAAATACATACATACACAGATTTCTCATATATGGCTTTATTTATACATGGATCCTTCCAAGAGTTCATATGGAAGTCGGATATTCGGTTTAGCATGAATGTATTGCTTGTTATGACTCGAGCCACAGTTTCAGGCCATTTCAAATCTTTTTTTGTGTGTGTGTGTGTGTGTGTGTTTATGTACACTGACAGGATCCTTGCCAACACGCTAGGCTTTTTCCGCTATATGAACATAATATGAATAATCTCATTTTGCCTCTGGTTTACGAAGTTGTTCTATTTGAGGCTTCAAAAACATACCTTTGGTTTTCTAAATGATTTCCGCCTCAAGGCAAATCGAGGTGTTTCTTTCCTTTCAACAATAACACCGCAGATTGGCGCACAGCATGTCCCGAGGCTTTTATTACCGAAGTTTTGAAGCCGTCTTGTATTCATAAAATATTATCTCCGTTTCGATGCCGCTTTCATGCTATCATGAAACACGGGTTTTTTTGACAGTGCTCCAGGTGTTATTTGTTTCCATCAGAACTAATTACAGGGCGGACGGATAGCAGCTCCATGACCGTGGTGACTGGTGTAATCTGATAAGGAGACAGGATCTGTAGTTTAAAAGCTTTGGCCTAGTCAGAAAGAAACACTGCACACTGGCCACACACACACACACACACACACACACACACACACACACACACCTGCATGTGGACGTGTGCTCAATTAACTTGGTACAAATATTTATTTATTATCTATAGGGGAAAAAACGAGCGGCTTTGTTTTGTTTGTGTGTGTGTGTACAAATTGGTACGCCGATTATTATTAGATCGATTTCCCCGCATTGTAAACGAGGTGGCCACGCTGTGAGTTCTGCTGCGTTTTGTCCTCGCAATCGGCGCGTTCTGAGTCTCATTAGGCCGCGTAACACCGAATGCTGAAATCGATTCTTTTATCAGCGGCAGATCAGCGGCAGCTAATGGAACGTCCTTGGCGGATTCCAACGTGAGAACCAACTGATCACCAGGCATTCGAAGCCCCTTAGCGGCTTGAGAAACATTCCCATGATCTCAAGTATAACTTCATAACACTGCCCTTCAGACAGCTCTGATGACAACTCGGAGGCTATAAGTGAAAAATAAACAGCTGCAGGCGTACAGCTTGGGGTAAATGTGGACGTGGCCCGTAGCCATGACTAGGGTAGCATGACACTGAGACCGAAAAAAAAAAGAAAAAAAAAGGAGGACAAGAGACCTCTCTGCCAGCCTCCGGTGTGCCGGGCGTGCCAGCAAAGTCTTAATTTTGGCCCAGGTCATCTCGCTTCAGTGTGGTCGGAAAATAGAAAGGGAGACGGATATCGGCTGGAAGGTAGCAGGAATGCTGTAAAAGGCTCGCACCTGCCTCCGAGGAGTAGAGTGGTGCAGTGGGATTTCTGCCACAGCGCTCGCACCACTCGCCTGAGGTATTTATAAACAGCCCTGGACATTTAATACAGTCAATCGCATCTCGCTTCTCTCCTTTCAATATGTGCAAAAATCACAGCTGGGCCGAGTTGACCGAGGAAAGAGTTAACCTTTTCATTTCTGCTTTGGCCGGAAAAAATGGGATGAAAGGTCAAACTGCCTGGGAATTCCCCACTCTTCCTGTCAGTAGAAGCTGCTGTACCTCGTGTTTTGTAGGTGGACACGTAATGGTACGAGAGAAATGGCTGTTTTTGTGGCAAATAAGAATAGAAATGTTCTTTCTGTGTGTGTGTGTGTGTGTGTGTGTGTGTGAGAGAGAGAGAGAGAATGAATGTGTGCCACATATTCGTTTCGTTTCCTTTGCCTGAATTTGCATGCCTATACACTCCCCGTCCACTTTATTAGAAACACTGATACACTTGCACTTTCATGCAATTATCAATGCAATCAGTCAAGCGGCAGTGCAATGCATAAAAGCATGCAGATGTAGCTTAAATAGCTTGGCTACAGCGGTGAAGAGTTAATGTCCATCTACTGTCTTCTATTATCAGGAAAGGCACTTCCACCCACAGAGCAGCCACTCCCTGAATATATTTTTGTCTACATGTTCTGCATGATTGTATGCATTGTGCTGCTAACAAATGACCATCTGACTGGATCGCATAAACGTCAAGTGTACAGGTGTTCCTATTAAAGTGGACATTGAAAGTAGCTGTATGTGTGGATCTATTCAGCGTAGCCCATAGAAACGTATTTGTGTGTACGTTGTTGTAATTGTGTCTCTCCGCTTTCTGCGAACCTCAATGTGTTTCTTTGTCCCTCCGCGAGTGTTTACGTGTTGACACTGAAAGTTTGCGCTCTTTGTGCTCCACTCTGTGTGTTCAATGTCATTGGGTACACATTTGTCTGTGTTTATGTAAGGATCCATTACGGCTGTCAGAATTTCGCCGTTCGAACAGCGTCCAAGTTTTCACAGAGTAACGGTTTGCAATAGACACATGCTAGAGCTATGTTTATATGTTATGTTTATATTAGATATGTTTTTTTTTTCTCTGTGGCTGGATCTTAATTTTGTACGCATGGGAAGTTTGAAAAGAAAATAGTTAAGACATTCAAGAGTTGCCAGTATAAAACTTCTAAATTACGGTAATTTACCATGTGGAAAATTGACAGAGATAAACTATAAAAAAAAAATATTACAGTCATTAACCTTCTGGGAAAACTGACAATTGCTATTATTTGGCAGTAATTCACCAGGTGGTAAATTGTGACCTAGATAAACTATAAAAAAAATCTTACTGGAAGCAAGAATGGACAAGTTAATTAATATATATATATATATATATATATATATATTACTGTATAATTATATTTTATTAATTGGTCATTTTTCGTATCAATTTGTATGTGCATTCATGCAACAGGACATTCTGTGGCAACCCTGCCACAGAATATAAAAATATAAACCGGTAAAAAAAAAGAGCAATTAAAAATTGAAATTAAATATATAAAATCGAACAATAAAAATAAAATCATACATTTTAAGGGAAAAAGTAACTCCAATTCTGTTGTCTCGGTTTAACTAACTAAACGAATATAATACAATGGATAGACTGTAATGAATACTTAAAGATAAAGGTAAATCAACATGCAAGAATCTCCACAGCATTAACCAGACCCAGGTGATAAGCAGAAGTGCATGAAATGGCAATTTATAGGCGGGAAGGGGGGGGGGGCTATTCTTGAATGTTTTTGGCCATTTAGTCACACTTATTTTTTTTTCCTCCTGAATTTATTGCTGGATCTTTTTCATGGCCCAGACCTGTGTAAAGCATTTACTTTAATGCAGTACACAAATACAAGCAATTCACAACATCGAATGCACTCCCCTGTTAATGAACACAGCTTTTCTTACAAGCTTTGAATTTAACTGATGGTTCCCGAGGCAAAAAAAGAAGAGAAAAACAAAGATTTTTTTTTCTTGGGTTCTGCAGGTTCCCAATCCTTATGCTCCTGCTAAGGTTACTTTTCCCACCATCCAAGTTTTTAACCTTTTCAATGAGCGAATTTGCTTGACTTATTTCCCTTGTCAAAATTCATTCATTCACCTTCTACCGCTTTATCCGATCTTCCCTCGGGTCACGGGGAGCCTGTGCCTATCTCAGGCATCTATGGGCATTAAGGCAGGATACACCCTGGATGGAAAGCCAACCCATCGCAGGGCACACACACTCATACACGTGGGACAATTTTCCAAGGTGCCAATCAACCTACCGTGCATGTTTTTTAGACCGAGGGAAACCGGAGAACCCGGAGAAAAACCCCCCTGAGACATGAACATGGCAGAACATGCAAACTCCACACACGTATGGCCGAGACGGGAATCGAACCCGGACCCTGGCGATGTGAGGCGAACGTGCTAACCACTAAACCACCGTGCCCCCTTAAAATTCATTCCTTGAATTATATTCACTTATACCCCAAATGACAAAATATGAAGCTTTTGGTCATCTTTACAACAACAAAAATATCACAGTTAAGCACATGCATTCCTGAATACTCCTGTGCCACCATTTAGTGCTGTAGAGAACTGGGGGAGTTTGGGACGTTCACGTATATGGACTTCTTGTATAAAGAGGCCAAATCATGATCTTATCGTTAGATGTAAATTTCAACACGTACCTCAGTTTCAAACTCTTAACAGCAGCATGAAGCTAGAAATGACACAGACACACACACACACACACACACACACACACACACACACACACACACACACACACACACACACACACATCACACACACATAATATATATTTTTATGTCAAGTGTAAACCTAATGATTAGAAAAGCACATACATATTTAATAAGATCTAATAGGTATTTTATTTGTCTACCTATCCTATCAACAGCACCATTGGAATACACATTATTTAAAAAAAAACAAATACTAATAATACCTTGACACTGTTATTTGTAGTCAAGTAATGCAATTATTATACGCTGCTAAAATGGAACATCTGGCCAGAAGGGACAAATTAACTAAATCATTTATTGCCTGCATAAATGTGAGAAAGTGAACTCCCACGCAGCAATTAGCTCAAATGGAGAAAATGCAGACGCTGGTACAAAGTAAAAATTCATATCATGGCACTGGCGGAAGATGAAACTGAAACTGACCCCATCGAATGTCATCGTGTATCATGCAAACACAGCAGTTCTGTACACAGATGATGCTTTATTACATCTTAATAATTGGACCACATTTGCAAGCTAGACAACAAGCTATATTATTATTAATACTAGTTACATTAGATAGTATCCGTGACCTAAGTAAAATTCGGAATCAAATGGAGATGTTATTTCTAACAATGTAGTTGAACGTCAGAAAGAACGCATTTCCATTCAGATGCACATGCCAGATTGTGTCTATGTTGCAGCTATTAACAAACATAAAGGTATGCATGTAAACACAAAAAAAGCTTTAAAAATTTTATATATAAATGAATTTGAAGATATCACATAGAAAAACAAATAGAATATAAATTTGGAGGAAACGTATCAGCCTTTAAACAGTATTTGTGTATATTTGGCATGAGAGTGTATGTACACATAATGCATACACATGCCTAAGGATATGTATGTACACAATTTGTATGCATCAGTGGTTCTGTGTATACAGTATATGTCTGTTTTGGAGTGTAAGGGTGGAATAAAGGAGAACCTGATGAAAGCTCCGAGGTGCTTTCTCTCCCACATGGCTGATCTCATTCCTGCAGTCCCAGGACAGGAAGCTGGGTGAGCAGCAGGGATCGGGGAGAATGGGCCCGTTCCAGGACACTCCTCTGCAAGGGGAAGTAAAAGAGCATATGAGCGCTCTGCTGGGGATTACATACACGAGAGAGATGGGCTTCACTGCTTCCTGTTTTAGTCACATTAGATTTGGCACAAAAGAAGACGACAGCCCTTCTCTTGTTTGTACTGGCCAAGATTTTAGTCAAGGCTGTAACCTGGGAAATAGCAGCTATAGTTATAGATATAAGTCTGCTTTTGGTAATGCTGACAATGATATTTATCTCTCCAGATCATTTTCAACAGCTAAAACTGAGCATTATCAAGGGGAAATGCACAGCAAGTTTGTGAGTGTGTGTGTGTGTGTGTGTGTGTGTGTGTGTGTGTTTCATATTGTAAATACTTTAGCAAAGAATGTCATATATATATATATATATATATATATGACATATATATATACTATTATACTATATATATACTTTGACTAAACAAATATATAATTGTACAAATATATTACAAAAAAATACCCTAATAATAATTTTTGTTTCAAATGAAACTTGCTGTACAATTTCACTCAGTTTCAGCTCTTGAAAATTATTTCGGAAATTATTACCATTGTCAGCATTTTCCTTTAAAACCAGCTCTCAGCATGAATAACAGCTTTATGCCCTCCCGCCATCTAGATTTCCCCACAAATTCAGCTGAAACACTTCAGCCGCGCCTTTTTGTAAAACTTGCCCAAGGCGCTCTTGACTGGTTGGAGAATTTCGTTCTGACTTTGTGATCCAGTTCCAGGGCATTTCACCAGGATTTAGATGTGGTGACTGCGCAGACCATTTCATGATAAATAACACTCCAGCCAGCTGTTGTCTCTTTAAATAACACTTTTTGATCTTGGATGTACGACCGTATCGGGTCATTTTCTCATTGTATGGAAAAGTTGCTCCCAATTAGCTGCAGTCCAGGTGGAATTGTGTGCCACTGAACTGAACTGGAGGGGGCACGGTGGCTTAGTGGTTAGCACGTTCGCCTCACACCTCCAGGATCCGGGTTGGATTCCCGTCTCGGCCATGTGTGTGTGGATTTTGCATGTTCTCACCGTGCTTCAGGGGGTTTTTCTCCGGGTTCTCCGGTTTCCCCCCGGTCCAAAAACATGCACGGTAGGTTCATTGGCACCTTGGAAAATTGTCCCTAGTGTATGAATGTGTGTGTGTGTGTGTGTCCTGCGATGGGTTGGCATTCCATCCAGGGTGTATCCTGCCTTAATGCCCATGACACCTGAGATAAGCACAGGCTCCCCGTGACCCGAGGGAAGATCGGATAAAGCGGTAGAAGATGAATGAATGAATGAATGAATGAATTAACTGAACTGGTTGCCATGTTGATTCATATCCCTTTCACAAGGCACCTTCTTTGCTCTAAACAACCCCAGACCAATAAGCATCCACTTCTATGTTTAAATGTAAGTACGAGGAAACCTGTTAACATCGTTTCTCCTTTTCTTTATCCTATATAAGTTCTTTTAGAGTCAAACATAAACATAAACACAATCTGTCCACAGAACTTTCTTTCAGTAATCAATCCAGAATCTAATTCTGGTGCATTTTTTACCTGGTTTGTTGTTTATAAGGAAAAGGAACAAACTTTTGTGTTTGCAAACTTTTGCGCTACTTATATACACACTTGTGCATAGGCTTGAGACCTTTTTACATTTAAATATAAATTCTTATATGCAAGTGGTTTTTACAGCAGTTTGATTGCAAAGCCTTGCTGCTTTCCTTTGAGATATATTGCAGCCTGTAAAATACTTTCCCCTGTTCAGATTCGGATTTCCTAAAGTTGATGACACCAGATAAAGCTATCTAGGATTTATGTAGCTATATCGAATAGCACAAGAAAGCTTTGTCCGGAGAGAGTATACAGATAAAGTGCGGTTTGCTTGTACTACTACAGTGTGTGTTTTGGTTTGTGTGCCTTGTGTTGTGTCTACTACAGCTGCATGTGTCAGCTGCCCTTCTGGTTTAATGTGAAGTTTAAGCTCTTCATGACGCCAAATCAGATCCCATTACACTAGTGGGAATACCTGCTATTGTGCTTCAAATCCCACTATAAATCCCAGGAATTCTGCCTTCCTTTCCATAAATTGTCTGGCTTGTGCCTCACTTAACTCATGAACACAAGAGCTATCGGAACGGAGCTTACAGAATCTGTGTAATGTCTAAGAATTGACATAATGCACCAATAATCATTTACTCATTGTTTTTTTTTTTGTGTGTGTGTGCATTTGTTATTAGCTAGCATCGTTATAGTTTTAATCCCTTTCCCACTTCATTTACATGCTAGACTGGGATGTTAGTATTTTCTTTTTTATTTTTTGTAATACTTTGATTTAAGGTTCAGTAATTAAGTATTAATGGACAAGTCGCACATTGGTTACTAATTAAAGAATGCTTCAAAATTGCTTAATATATTATTCAACATTAGGCAATAAATTAATTAGAACGCAATTTTTTTAAACTGCTTTTGCTTTTAAACTCCAGTCCAGCTTTGGAACGATTCATTTAGGTACTTAGGTTTTAAATGGTAGTTCAAATATTAATGACTGAAACAACTTTTCAAAATGTATATGATATACAATATTTGTTAATCAATAATTATTTACTGATATTCAAAGGGTTATCATTAATTAGATAATGATGTGTGTGTGTGTGTGTGTGTGTGTGTGTGTGCGTGCGTGTGTGTATTAACTATAAATTATGTAACTGCTTTTTTATATCCGCATTATTGCAAGTTCATCACCACCTCAATATATATATATATAATATATATATATATATATATATATATATATACACACACACACACACAAGTTCATCACCACCTCAATATATATATCTATATATATATATATAGATATATATATATCATATATTATATATATATATATATAGAATATATATATATATATATATATATATATATATATATATATATATATACACACACACACACACACACACACACACACACACACACATGTGTATATCCAAAATGGGAATTTTGGGTATAAATTCAGTGCAGAAAATGTGATTTGGAAGATATGTATGTATGTATGTATGTATGTATGTATGTATGTATGTATGCTTATAGGTATGTTTTAACAACAGAAGTCATTCAAGCAGTCAGTCATTGAGCAAAAATGCCTCTTCCAGTCAGCCTTCTCGGCAGTCCGGCAAAAAATAAATCAGGCGTTTCGATCTTCCTCTGGAGAATTATAAGATGCCTTTTTTTTATCGTGTATTTCTAATTACGCTATAACAATGCGACTGACTTTATTAGAACAGAGACGTTATGCACGTTATGAACCATTTCTGCCATTGTCATGGTAACAGGAAGCTGAAAACCTTGGCAACAGCTGTTGTTGTCACAGCCTTTGAACAGCTCGGGGCTATTGTTGGCAAAGCATTGTGGGAAATAACCATGTTCACCAGTCCATGGCTGAACTAGAGATTTTTTTTTTGTTTTTTTGTTTTTTTGGATTTGGTATCTCAGGCATTGTGTAACAAACCAGCAACATGCGCCGTGATAGAACGAGTTTTGGCACTGAAAGGAAACATTATCCCATTATTCCGTATATTCTTTGAGGTGATTGGAAACACGCAATGTTTCATTTCTGTAGGGGAGAGTATCAGCATGGAAAGGCACAAAGGGAGTGGAGAGAGTTTGTGCACTCCTGAACTGCAGCGAAGATAAGGGGGGGGGGGGGGAATCCTGTGTTTCATGGCTGCACTGGGAATATGGAAGAACTGAACATTAGACTGGGATTGAAATGGTGGTTTGAAAAAAAAGGGGGGATCTTTTTGCGCAGCAAAGTATATGGGAAACCCATAATGTGGTCATTTGTTGAGTAGAATGATCAGAAAGGAAGACCAGCAATCTTCTCACTCTTGTGTATTAGCCATCGAGTAGCCAAAATCATGGTTTTCAATGAGCAGTGAAGAATAAAACACATTTCTGAGTCAAGGCTTCCAACTTTTACCAGACTGGCCGTTTGCATATGTATACGTGTCTGAGCACATTTGCGCAACCCTTCGGTATGGTACCCTGTATGTTTGCATATGCGTATCCACTTAAACATATGTGTGCGTGTGTGTGTGTTTGTGTGTGTGTGTGTGTGTGTGTGTGAGTGTGTGTGTGTGAAAGCGTATGTAAAGGGCCTGGTTGTTTGTGAAGGGGCCCAGCGCTCTGGCTGCCTGTGTGGGCAGATGTGTGTGTGTGTATGACTGCTTCAGCAGGAATGCTAATGCTTCCTCCGAGGTTAGTGATTGCCCGTCCTGCCCCTGGGGGGAGCCGCTGCTCACTCCTCACCTTAATTCTTTTTGACGTCAACAGGAAGTCGAGCAACATCTCAGGGGGGAAATATCGAAGGTGGACATGGGGCTTGTAGGCCACGCTGGCCATTTAAAGACTCGGTGTCTCCGGGTGTCTGCAGGAGGGATTAGTCGACGCTAAAATGTTTTCTTTGTAGACCTGGAGGAAACCCGAGGAGGTTCCTCTACAAACCTTCTAGCCTTCAATGAAACAAGGAAGGGGGGGGGGGGGGGGGGGTGGTGGTGTGTAGAAGATGTCCATGAAATTCCTTCTTGTGTCCATGAAAATGCCCATCTTGCCCTTTTGCCGCAGTCCCTATTGAACTTTTATACACGCTGTACTTTAAATCATAAATATAGATCTCAAGATCATTAAACATTATTAAAAATCCTAATCCAGTCCGGTTATTTGATTTTCTCGTCTTTCTTTTTCTTTTTTGCAGACTATCAGAAGTCGGACGTATCGGGTGGAAATTTACACGGCTCTAATGCAAAGGACAAAAGAACTGTAAGTTTGCATTTACTGTGTTACTTCTGCTTCTCCTTTCTTTCGCACCCTGTACCTACAGTGTATAAACGGCGATCTGTTAAGTGGATCCATTTGAAGTCCAGAGTAAAAGTGATTGCCCCTTTCCCCCAGACGCCCGCCACCACAGTCGGTAAACACCGGCCCGGTTTGACACGAGGTCACCAGGGGACATCAAAACCGATAAATACCGATCCTGTCATCGTGATATCCCTCCTTGAGAATTGCTGTGCTATTCCTTGCTGTTTTAGAGGCAATTGGGCCTTGACAGATGATCAGCAGATTTCAGTTTGAGTGCTTGCTCTTCTTTTCCAATCACTCCAACTGGGTTGCTTAAGCGTTTATTTCCTCACTTTAATGGCACTTTCGTACGCAGCGTTCTTATAGAATGCAAATTCGCTCCGAAACACAATTTGGTGTCTTTAATGGTTCGGCGCGTCAGGATGCAATTGCGTGTTTTGTGGATGAAAAGGGGGCAAGGATGGAGGCGGTTGGAGGTTAGAGGGATAAGTGTGTGTGCGCTCATATGTGTGTGTGTGTGTGTGTGTGTGTGTGTGTGTGTGCGTGTGAGACGGCAGAATGCAGCAAGGTTAACTCGCTGCTTTTTAGAGGGGGTAAAAGACAGGCAAGGCTCTTTAATTGAGTGTGAAAGCAGCTGGGTGTTCGGAGCCATTTCCCCCTCAACAGCAGAGAAGCGACTGTCTCAATATCCTCTCGGCTCTAATCGCTCTCGCAGTGCCACCCCTCCCTCCACCTCTCTCCAGTCTCCCTGATTCCTCTCTCTCTCTCTCCCTCTCTCTCTCTCTCTTCACTCTCTCTCTCTCTCTCTTCCTCTCTCTCTCTCTCTTTCTGTCTCACTCTCTCTCTTACTCTCTCTCCCTCTCTCTCTCTCCCCGAGCCCTGCACCCTGCTGAGGATTGTTTTACGCTTAATTTTGTTAAACCTAACGAGATTTTGCTAATTAAATCTCCCCTTGCTGGAAATCTCTTGCTCCTGTCGGGAGAAGTGATTGTTTGTAGATCTTTTTAGACAAATAAACATTTTCATCATGAAGGCATGGGGAGAAGGAAACAGAGAGCCTGTTTCCATGTCACTCGCTTTAATAACACGCTGAGGCTTTAAACTGTTGTATTTGTCACCGCTGTTTCTATGCTTTAATACTTTTTTTTTTTTTGTCGCGACTTTTACGAGTTTCATTTCTCGTCGTAATGTTACAGTATGAAAGAAAACAGTATTAAAGTGTATTTACGCTTCATGGACGGACGGATGAGACAGAAAGCATGCAGAAAACAATATGTTTTGGTGAGACGCATTGCATTCGAAATCATTTTTATCTCCAGAATTGTTATAACACTCATACACTATGACGCTCACTATATATTTTTTTTTACTCTCCGGTGTTTGTAATGTTTTAATGGTTTATAATCACACCCTTGGTGTCACCCGTATGAGGATAAGTTCCCGCATTAAGTCCGGTTCCTTTACACAGGTTTTCTCATTCACGATAACTACACATAGTTTACTTGCTTCAGTTTTATATACTATAATTCTATAATGTAGGGGGCACTGTGGTTTAGTTTTAGCACGTTCGCCTCACACCTCCAGGGTTGAGGGTTCGATTCCTGTTTCCGCCATGTTTGTGTGGAGTTTTGCATGTTCTCCCCGTGCCTCAGGGCTTTTTTCTCCGGGTTCTCCGGTTTCCCTCCTGGTCCAAAAACATGCACGGTAGGTTGATTGGCACCTTGGAAAAATTCTCCCTGGTGTGTGAATGGGAGTGTGTGTGCCCTGTGATGGGTTGGTACCCCATACAGGGTGTATCCTGACTTGATGCCCAAAGATGCCTGAGATAGGTACAGGGTCCCCGCGACCGGAGGGAAGACCGAATAAAAGCGGTAGAAGATGAATGAATGAATGAATTCTGTAATGTACAATAATCAGTAAAGCTGCTTTGAGCGAATGTTCATTGTGAAAAACGCCATTGGATCAATAGTTTGCAATTGCAACCGAGTCTTTCTTTAGGCCTGTGGAGAACTGAGATAGCAATCTCTTACTGAAGAGGCCATATTGTCTTTTCTATAGGTGTATAAATATGTATGGGTGTAGTCGAGCTCCGTGTGGGGAAGTGATGCAGGGTGGGTCTGTGCCATTAAGCCTGCCAAATGCGAGGCCTTCGAAAAGTATTGTTGACGGCAGGCACCGTGCTGCTATTATGGATGCCCCTTGAGACTCTCTTATTGTGGGACTCCACCTTCTGTTTTCCATTCGGACTTAGGGTAACTCGTGCCAAGGCGCTTTTACTGCATCTTTCCCTTTTCTCTCTCTGTCTCTCTCTCTTTTACACATACACATAAATAACCCCAAACTAATCCCTGCTCCCCCAGTATTCACACTCACACACGCTCGCACATGCACACACACCTTGGCACTGCCCTGCCTGTTGGGCACGTTGCCCAGTCTCTTGTGAAAGGTGCCCTCTGATTCTGCCCTCTCTGATCAGGTTTCTGCCACCTGTTGCCTCTCATCGGGAGGGGTGAGGTGTCCACTGAGATGCCTTGGCATCTGGCACTATTAGAGTATACACAAAACACTGAATGCCATCCGGGACTCGGACGCGTTGCTTTTAAAAGGCGTCATTTGCATTTGGTTTTGCCAGTGTGTGTGTGTTTATATATATATATATATATATAGATAGAGATATAGATATAGATAGATAGATAGATATTTATTTACATAGATGTGCCCTTTTCCCCATTTTATTCATTCTTCCATTTCAGCCAATACTATCCTCATCCTCATCACCGTCATCATCATCATCGTTATCATCATTATCATCATGCCTACCAGGTCCTCACCTTTATGTCTCTACCTCACCAGGCCCGATTAAAATTATGTTGATTTAGCTTCAGTGTCCCCGCTAGCACCCCCCCTCCCTCCCCCTCCACATCTCGATGGAAGCTTATTAGTTTTAATATTTTTTTTGTATTATTTATTCCCATTTTCCCGGGGTCCCTGTCGGCATTTCCAATTACTCTCACCGTTCGGCTGTAATTGCCTCGGCGCTAATGGCCGCCAGACAATTGTGCTAAATGAGGTGAAGGCACGAGGCAGCGAGCTCGACTTCATTAAGAGCTAATGGGATTTTATTGGGGGGACTGAGGACCCGGCTCATCAGAAAGAAGAGGTGGAGGAAAAAGCAGAACAGATGGAGGAGAAGAAGCAGGGAGAGCATGATAGGCCGCCTCTGCTACTGCCGCGGCCACCGCTGCTTTTTTACAGGCTGAAAAGGAAACAAATGTGCAGCCCCCGTTGTTCACAAACACATGGGTGATAATGCACACACACACACACATACACACACACACACACACACACACCTAGAGAAGTTCTGTTGCTGAAATAAAACTAAGATGTAATATCCTATGTAAAATATGAGCAATAATATATCATCCATTTTTTTATTATGAATATTATTATTTGTCATTTTTTCGACCGCAATTTAATTGTTGAAGGGAAAAGAAATGCCATAAACAACTAAGCGCCCGGGTTGCGGGGAAACTCTACTGAATTTCCACGCCATTTGAAGCGGCATGCCCGTCTTCGCCCCGGATAAATGGTTATGGATTATCAGTAGGACGAGAACAAATAGAAAGTACAAGTGAGATAAAACTCGAGGGCTCAAATGTAATAGACCAAATCGTCTCCGAGGCACAACAAGGAATTACGCTCGGATTCTTTCAGGAAGAAAAGCGTTCGACATATTCGGAATGATAAACGAATATGAGCACATGGAAGGTGTGAGGCGCCAAAAGGGACGCTCAAGAAAATACGGGGTTTCATGCAGGTCCGAGCTAATTTGTTCTGTAGGTGAGCACTAATCATAGCGCTGCAGCCGCGAATCTACTAGCGATTTCAGGAGTGAAGTGCGCTGCGAGAGAGCGAGGAATGACCAGATAACCAGCAGCAAAAAAAAAAACAGGGGGGAACTTGGGCTAATTATATCTGCTTCATTAAAATTCTGTTTCATTATGACAATTTAAGGTGGTTCGATAGTCTTTTGCATATGATAAACTATTCCTCACTTTTCAGCTAGGCAGCTAAAGGAAAAAAAAAATATATATATATATAACGATCCTCTCAGGGCGCCATCGCTACTGGAAAAAGTACTCTACAGTTTGTTCAATTAAAAAACAGTTACACCTCGCCGTGTCTCGAGGAAAGAGAACGTGAGTTTTACAGCAGACTTGTGAGGCAAATAACCCTACATGGGCGAGGGAGTAGTAGAGTGCCTATTTTAACTGCTGTTATTCTCAGTAAGAGCAGACTGTCAATCTTATGAAAGCTGCAGGTTTTAAAGGGTACCGTACTACATATTTCCACTGAGACGACCTCAGGATCAAGCACGATTATGTTTGGATATACTTGAAGCTTGCACAATGAAGTAGCGCAAGGGTTACTGCAGCATGGCAGGACCTAAAGCACTCTCCTCCCAGCCAGAGCACAGTGATCGCTGTAAATCGTGGGTCATCGGCTAGAAGGTCTACGGCCCGGATGTGGACTCGGCAAAGTATTCGCTCGTACTGAAGCGAGTGCTGTAGCAAAAGCGATCAGCGGATGAGAAGAGGCCTCCGGAACATCTTCAGCAAGTCGTCTGCCAATCATTTGCATTTATGCGAATGAATGATTTAGCTAAATGTTTTCCAACATTTATGGATTTCAGGCCAGAAGTCGGAAGGAAATATGTAAGTGTCTAGATTTTGGTAAACATACATGTAAACAGGGATAGGAAAGCTAGGCATTGGAAAAAAAAATCATTTGAAAACCGAAAAAGCAAAAATATGTGCAATAAATAGACAAATTCAATCCGAAATACAATAATTTTAAGCTGTGTTTAGAAGACCGAAATAGTGCCGTCTGATGGAACCGTTGTGGAATAGTCATTTGTGAACTGCTTGAAGAACGTACATTTAACCCTGATCTCTCCCTGCACTTGTCAAACTCAAAGCCCGAGGGTCGAATGTGGCCGCCCGGTCATGTGGCCCACAAAAGAGCTTAAAAGGTGTATAATTGTCTTAAAATAAGGCGATAATGCTTTAAAGCATGCATTGACGACAAACTACATCTCCCACAATGCATGCGACTATGTTTCACATGAAATGACGCCACTCCGCCTCTAGATTGCAGTGTATCCCACATCGGCATTTACCGAGAGCGATTTTTCCAACAAGCGGAATATCCCATGTATTTATCCCAGGAAAAATGGATGCAGATGGAAGGCACTTCCAAGAAAGATTGGAAAGCGAATGCATGTTTGTGCTTCAAGGAGATAAAGCGCTATGTGTTTTGTGTTATGAGGCGTCGTCGCTCATCAAACACTAAAAACAATAGACTATATAATGTCTTATAGTTACAGGTGGCCCTTCGAAGCCCACCATAACGCTGATGTGATAATGAGTTTGGTGTTAAATCAGTAAATGCGCTACACTCTCAATGCCTTTGCTAGCACATATGAGCAGGCGCATAAAATCCAAAATAAGCATTACTAGCAAAATGATTGTATTGAACAGTATAAAGAACAAGCTGCTAAACCGCTTTCAGTCAGAGTTTCACCATATAATCATGCTACACTGAAGGTGGGGAGAAGGAAAATCTCCTTTATGATTAAATAAGCGAACTATCATTTCAAACCTCAAAATGTGACATTAGTGTGAATGAAAAAAAAAATTGCTCACTCTAGTGTCTGTACTGCATTTTTTCCCCTCCATCCAAAACAATTTGAAGGGTTTTCTTTGTGATGATATGATAAATGGATGGAAATAAGGAAAATATGGGGGAACACAAGGAAAATACACAGAGGTGTGTGTTATTGGAGCGCCACATGCTGTTCTTTCTATCCTTGTATTGCTTTTCATTGCAGGCAACACAGCTACGTGTTTCGAGTGTCTATATTAGCTCATCATTTAGTGAGTTAAGAGACCAACTAAGCTCAGAAGGGAACTTTTGAGAATCTGTTGGAGGCCCTAGTGGAGTGCCCTTAGCACTGTACTAGAGTGAATGAGCGAGTAAGTAAATGAGTTAGAGGAGGGGTATATTAGCAAGGGTATGGGAAAGTGAATGATTGCAAGTTAGAGCAGTTTGAAGAGGGATCTGTGATTGGCTTAAAGAGTCTGGCATTTGAGCCCAGTCCTGGTGGTTACAGCTGTAATGTTGCAAGCCTGAGTGTGGGGAATGGGGCAAAGGCCCTGCCTGTATCTATCATCTAGTGGTTTACATTTTCATACAAGAATTCAGCTTGTTTTTGTACTGTTGACATGTTATTATGAGTTTTCTTTTTCTTATGTTTATTGTTTGTATTTGTTCATATTATTTAAT
Organism: Kryptopterus vitreolus; assembly: GCA_030449085.1. Lineage (NCBI taxonomy): Eukaryota > Metazoa > Chordata > Actinopteri > Siluriformes > Siluridae > Kryptopterus > Kryptopterus vitreolus. Next base: position 6,243,244 of record JACRUU010000009.1, on the reverse strand, counting down.
AGGGTTAATTTAATTCTGGGAAATTTAGGAGGCGTGATGTAGAATGACGAATCTATCTATCCATCTATCCATATATATATATATATATATATATATATATATATATATATATATATATATATATATATATATATATGTGTTCATTCGTTCATCTTCTACCGCTTTATCTACTTTTCCCCCTCGGCTCGCGGGGAGCCTGTGCCCATCTCAGGCATCTTCAGGCATTAAGGCAGGATACACCCTGTATGGAATGCCAACCCACACACACTCACATTCACACACACATTCACACATTCACACACTAGGCACAATTTTTCCAAGGTGCCAATCAACCTACCGTGCATGTTTGTGGACCGGAGGGGAAACCGGAGAACCCAGAGAAACCCCCCCTGAGTCACGGGGAGAACATGCAAACTCCACACACACATGGCCGAGGTGTGAGGTGAACGTGCTAACCACTAAGCCACCGTGCCCCTTTTATATATATATATATATATATATATATATATATATATATATATATATATATATATATATATATATGAGAGAGAGAGGTAAAAAAATAAATCTGAAATGGAGTTGTTTTTGCAATTGTTTTATATGCATGAGAGCAATGTATTTTTGTGAATTCTGTGTATTTTTCTGAAATGGCCTGCAAAATTCTTTTTTGTTTTTTTTTGTTTGCATACATAAAGTCTCTGCCAGATGTATTGTAAAAAAAGAGCAAAAAGGCAAAAAGAGGACAAAAGTTCACCTCTTATTTATATTCTTGTTCACATCTTTGTGTTTTGATCAGAACACATCAATGCATTTATTACATTCTGTGTGTTTTCTTTTTAATCTTTATATTTCCTACAAGCTTACATAGTTCATTGTTCTTAATGGATAGGACAATATGAGGATTAAGACAGTGAATATTTATTTAGATTTATCCCCTACCCGTGTAAAATACCTCGTTCTGATTGGCTCTCTTGTTTCTCAGTTCAACTAGGGATAGGTTTTCTGTATATTTGTCCCTATTTTAATAGCTCGTATATTTAAGCAAACTATTGCTATTTCAGTGCGACTAAGCAAAAGCATATGTACAAATTGTAAAACAGCAGTGAACAGACAATTATATACTTCAATATCCAAAACGATCTTCCATATCAAGTTTTCCTGTTCAGCAATATTTTGACAAAGATCTCTTACAATAAACAAGATAAAATTAAATGTAATAAATTCACATCTCCATTTTTATACTATTAACCCGAGTTTAGCCTGTGATGTGTGAGGATACACCTGAGTGATCTGATTTGTCACTGCATGCCACAAGTTTTCAACCACCAGGTTTACTCAGCTTGTACTTTTGGACAGTGTAATCCGTGTGTGTGTGTGTGTGTGTGTGTTTGTGTGCGCATGTGTCTGAGCAGCTGTGCTGCAGCTGCCAGTGTCTCCTGCTGAGGAAGAGTGCCATGGTCCTCCAGGGTCAGACCCTTGGTATGGCGGTCTCCGTGGCAACTGGCTTTAGGCCTGCACGGCACAAACAATCTTGCCCCGAAGAGTCAAACACTACAGTCTGATCTCAATAGAGTGGAATGTTTTACACACACACACACACACACACTCAGACAAGCACGCATACCTACACGCACACAGCATACAAAAAGCATGTCATCAGCATAGTATGGAAAGGGAACGGAAACTAAATGAATGAGAGATGGGAGAGGATGAGGGAAGAAAAAAAAAATTGGAATATTTTGCGCGAGGCTGAGAAATGGTCGAGAGGGTGGATATTAAAATGAACGTAAGAAGCAGTGCAGAGAGAAAGGGAGATGTAGACAGGCACCTGGAGTAAAAGAGGGGAGAGAAAGAAAGAAAACTTGTATATGGGCCCACAGACTATTCAGACATTTCTGTCTGTCTGTTTTTCTCCTCCTCCTCCTCCTCCTCCTCCCTCCCTCTCTCTCTCTCTCTCTCAGCACTGAGGCCTCTGGAGGCCGTCTTATCTCTCGGCTCCAGCCCAGACCCTCAGTGCTTTTTGGCCCAAAGCGCTCAGTATGGGCCTCGGCTCTGCTCAACAGACACATCTGCTCAGCGTAAGCCTCTCTTAGTCCGCTTTCAAACTCATTTCTGCTCATGGATTTTGACAATGAAACAAAATTCGCTTTTGTTTCACATTATGTTCCTCGTTAATCTTAAGTAGGAACAAATTTAACAGTTATAAACCACGAGCCAAAAGTGTATAAGAAAGCCGGTCATTTAAAAATATTGAACATTTTCAGATCTAAATTTTTTTACTGCTGTCTAATATCAACCAATGATATTTTCTCCCGAACAATTATTCCCTTGGATGGCTCCACCCATTTGAATTTATTCTTTGTGCTAACAAAAGACCATTTATTAATAATTTAATTCTTGTATCTTTGTCAGTCAGGCAAGCCATTGGGTTGCATGGGATATAACCGAGGTAGCTGTAACAATATGAATGCAGAATTAAAGGGAAACAATAGATAACTTTTTTTTTTGCAATTTCAACTGTGCATTCTGGATCTGTGCCTCGGCTTCCTGTTCCTGGTCAGGAGAAGTGGAACCTGATGTGGTTTATGCAGCGAAAGCCCATCTGGCATGTTGTGCATTCTGAGAATCTTCTCTGCGCAACACGGTTAAATAGAGCGGCTATTTGAGTTCCTTCCTGTCAGCTCAAACCTGTTATAAACCATTATTCCGCTGACCTCTCTCCTCAACAAGGCACTTCCACCCACAGAACTTCTGCTCTCTGGATGTTTTTTGTTTTTCACACCATTCTAGTATAACCGTCGAGAACCGCTCGGAATCAAAAACCCCCCGAGGAGATTAGCATTTTCTGAAATACTCGAACCAGTCCATCTGGCATCGGCAAAGTCACCGAGACCACAATTTCCCCCGTCTCCGTGTACGGTGTGACCTTAATTGGAGCTGTCGCCATGTATCAGCATTATGCTATGCACTACCCTGCTTGCCTCTTGATTTCTATTTGTATTTATTTATTTTCTGCTTTGTTGATCTTCCACGGTGCATTAAGTTTACACTACTTTGAACTATAGAGTTTTGTAAGTATGGCTGAGACGGCCATTGTCATGTTTGCGAACGTGTGTATTTTTGTAATCACACGTTATAGCTGAATTATGGATCTGCCTCCCACACTCCGTCTGGAGGGGCCTTTGCAGCCAGATGCCTCCTGCTTGCCTTGATACATCTTACACATATACACTTGAGGTTTAACTTTTAAAATGACATTACCCAAGACATGTAGTGATAACAGAAAAGAAAAAGTGATAACTTGTAAAGATTCTTTTTTGCTTTGTTTACTTATGCAGAGTGAGCTAGGGGATCGAAATGCCTTCAGTGATTTATTTAACGGGGGTTGAAAAAATGTTTTGTGTGGTTTAGTTTTTATATATATATATATATATATATATATATATATATCTATATTCTATATATATATATATATATATATATATATATAACTAAACCACACAAAAATGAGTTCCTATGGATTTTTATTATTATGTTTTTGTTTTTTGAAAATCTTGCACAGCTAGTGTGTAAATATGATATGATCTGTTCCGAAAGACCATGGAAGACACAGCACGGCTTATAAATGCAATTTTATTAAGTTTTAGCCTTAGACAATGTTTGAATGACAATAATTTACAAATGTATTAAATATAATTTATAAAAATTTATAAAAAATTTAAAAAAAAAATTATAATATATATATTTATATATATATATATATATATATTATATATAATTGCAATATATCCATCTTGTATCCAAAGGACACTTTTTAAATAGATACATCACATTGTCAACTTTTTTGGTCTGGTGCACCAACAACGCGAAACAAACAAACAAACAAAAACAAACAAACAAACAAATAAATAAATAAATACATACACATACATACATACATAATTCTGCAATATAAATTGGAAAAAAAAACGTGTTAAAAAATATGCACACACATATGTATATATATTTATACATATACATACACATTATTATTTATATTATTATTATTATTATTATTATTTATTTATTTATTTTGCATCGCCGCATCAGCACATAAACGTTAACGTGACGTACCAATTTAAAAAAAAAAACCATGCATCGGACACAAGCTGGAACTTGTATTGCCATGGAATTGTTTTGTATATTTTTATCGGTAAATATTGATTTATTTATTTGGGTTATAAATTATGTACTACAACTATAAATACAACCTGGAGGTAATGAACAGTCTATGCAGGGGTTGTGCATTAGTGTCATAGTGTAGAGAGAGAAATGAGATGCACTGTTTTTAATCGGCTGTGGCTATATATATGAGTATTAGTATATATATATACATATATAAAAAAAAATATATATATATATATATATATATATATATATATATATATATATATATAGCTATATAGAGAGAGAGAGAGAGAGAGAGATAGATAGAGATAGATAGATGTGTGTGTGTGTATATATATATATATATATATATATCTATATATATATATATATATATATATATATATATATATATATATAATATATATATATATGCATGCACTTTTCAGAACACTTTATTCGAAAATGTTCACTACAGCAGCATGTTCTCTGAGGACAGAATAATAAAAAGTCAGCATTTGATTGGCCTGAGCTTAACAAGGTTATTGCATGAACGGCGCATGATACTGCCAAGCGAATTTTTCCCCCTGAAGATAAGGAGCGACGCACAATGGAGCGACAGCTAACTGAGGAACGGGAGCACATCTGGCAATCTGCCCAGTCTGTTCTGCAGATCGAAACACGATCTCCATCCTCCAGATCATCATCATCAAAAAGGTCCAGCACAATCTCGGCAGCCACGAGAACCCGAGCCAATACATTTGCCGCACACGCTCAAATTGCGTATGCAGTGTAACAGGCAAAAGCCTGGTGTAGAAATGCTGAAGCAAATATGCAGAACCTGAGATGCAAAGCTTCAGTCGGGGGTTCATCAGAAGAGGCGGCATACGAGGGACATGAAAACTGTACTGAAAGTTTTGAACGGCGTGTAAAATTGGCTCTCGATAAGCAGACAGTCAGTACTGCTCGTGTGGGAACGACAAGCATTATACACAAAGCCATAAGAAACCATTGTTCCAGATAAATAAATAATAAATAAATCAAATGATCAAGAGATCCGAGGTTCAAATCCCACCACCACCAAGCTGCCACTAGTGGGCCCTTGAGCAAGGCCCTTAACCATTGATTGCTCAGTTGTCTCTCTGGACAAGGGCGTCTGCCAAATTCTGTAAACGTAAGAACGAGCTCTGTGCATGTTCTCACCGCATCTAAAGAAAAGTGAAAATTCCCCCGAACTCTTAAACAAAGACCACGACAAATTGAGAGAGTTAGGAGAAATCCGCCTTGAGCTTGAACTCGCTAAAGCCGACGGTCTCTTTCCAGGTCTCGCTTATCTCGCCACTCCACGTAGGGGCGGGGTTAACTCAATAGTAGAGACATTGCCTACAAGCCTAAAGGACAAATGGGTAGTTCAGGGGTCCGAATACAAGGAGGATTATGAGGTGTCATTCTCACAGTTTTTGAGAGGTCGAGTGAAATAAGAACGAAGGACCCTCACTTCTCATTCTCCAGCTCTCGGAATAAAGCTTTAAGAGCTGAATCAAGCGGAAAGACTGTATATTGCACAGAGGTGTCATCTCGGACATTAAACCGGCAGCCCGAACAGTCGCAGGAAGGAATTGAAAGTCAGGATCGGCAGCGTCCTATTCATCTCCAACCTCATCCTCTTAAAAGGTGTGGGCCCTTCGGAGGGAGCTCACTCGAGCAGGACAAATCACTTCAAAATCATATCTCCTTCAAATGCAGTGACTCTACAAAACATATTGCAAAAATAAATAAATAAACAAACTGCAAGGTACTAGTCAAATGAATGCACCAGTCAAACTCCAGATAAGCTTGTCTATGAGAAAGGACACAATGGGAGAAGACTGGAATCTCACCCACCGTGACATACGTGGTGCGTCTGGCCGTGTAAGATTATCTTCTAAGTTTTGCATCTTAGACAAACAAACTTAAAATCTTTTGCCAGGACAGAGGTTTTTCTTTTTTTGTTCCATACAATATTTAGAGTTCTGTTTAGGGTACCCAAGATGGTGGTAGCTTAGTGGTTAAGGCGTTTTCCTATGGGCAAGAAGATTGTAGGTTCAAATTCCACCACCACCAAGCTGCCTCTACTGGGCCCTTGAGCCAGGCCCTTAACGCTCACTTGTAGGTCGCTCTGGATAAGGGTGTGAGGCGAATGTGCTAACCACTAAGCCACCGTGCTCCTTTTCTACAAATGTATTTTATTTTTATTTTTATGTACCTTAAAGTCTGAAACCTCATTTCGCTGTTCCCTGTGAAGGATTCTATTCTATCGTATGGTCAGGTTTGAATGAAACTCTTTCTATTCGAATCCTAATGCTCCTATCCGCTTAATCGTTCTAAGATCATGCTAGGAAATGCTTCACACTACTTTCTTTAGATTAAAAGAAATAAAAATGGAAATGATAGAAATCGATATGTGAGCATTTCCCAAAGATGATCATGATGAAGGCTTGAAGGTCTTGCGTGTCCGACACTCCCTGGATCTCTGTCGGATCCTGTAGATGGAGAGCTTTAACTTCCAAGTAAATCAAATTGAAGGTCCATTTACAAGAATGTGCATTCAATCCACAGCGAATAAATAGTCCATATAACCTATTGGGGTTTCGGGCTCCTGTTGTAGTGCAAGGGAAAGCTTTACACGGAGAACAGAGTAACTGGGATGCACATGATTCGAAAGCATATTGGAAATGAATGAAGACATTCTATAATGACCTTGCGGATGACGAGGTTGTTCATACCTGACATATAGAACAGAGGTGTGCTTCTTTGTGAATACACATTGTTTTTCAGGTGCTTTGGGCCCTGTACACAAAAACAATTCATTCATTCATTCATTCATCTTCTACCGCTTTATCCGATCTTCCCTCGGGTCACGGGAAGCCTGTGCCTATCTCAGGCGTCTATGGGCATTAAGGCAAACAATTCCTAATACAAAATCTTCCTAATCTTCTACATTTTTGTTTTTACTGTTTTTTATGGGGGGATTTTCCCCCCTTTTTTGTTGTTTGTTTGTTTTCCTTCCCTTCATATCCCACCCGGCCCTGGTATATTGCAGAAATCTTTAGACAAGGTAATTAAATCCGAAAGATTTTTCCTCGGAATTACACCATCTGTTGTAAACTCACAGCCTCGCTTATTTATGTACTTTTAAATCCCGTCCAACCTTCCAATGCTTACTCATAGTTTTAAGACGTGACCGTTTCTTTCCAAAATGTACATTTTTGACGTATAGATACACAGACTACAGATGTATTAGCAGTCCGCGTGATGCTCCTGACACCACTCCATTTTGAAGGACTTTCTATTTTCATGAAAAAATAAATAAATAAAAGGATACAAGGCATGTCCGAAGTCTGGTAGGAAAAAAAATGACTTTAGTACTCTCGTAATCAGCCATTCAAGATTAAAATAAAAAATCACAGCCACTTAAATCACAGCCTGTATAGGCGGGATTAGCATCTATCACAGCGCATTCATCAGTGCTAAAATTGTTTATTGTATCTCTTGCAAAAGATGCAATCAACTACACGTTAGGAAAACCGGGGAGCGACCATTCTTTTGAGGACCTTCACATCATCAGGAATTGCCAATTTATCCTCTTTTTTTGTTTTTTTTTTTTTTTGTTTTTTTTTTTGAGTGGCATCTCACAACAATGGATGTAGCATTAATAGTAGAACTGTTCGCGTTAGTAGTTGTTAAAATGTCAGAAGCGAAGTGAATCCATTTTATGCTTTTAACATCGACTAATTTGAATATGAACCAGTTTCACCTCGTCCAACCTGCGCGGTTATTACCGGAGAGCAGAACAGATGTCCTCCTGCAGATGATAAAGGACAAATGAATCCTCGTTAAAATACTGGGTAAGAAAAAAAAAAAACCTGCACACAAAAAGTAACAGATAAAAGTGGCATGGCAGGGGATGTGTGATTATCTTATATGATGAATCGTGTTTTTAAATGCATGTCATAGATATAATAATAATAATAATTATTATTATTATTATAACTTTTTTCAACATAACGAATATAGTACGCAATAATAATAATACAGTTTTATAACCACTTTATCTTCGTAAAACTGCTTTGAGACAATGTTTAAATAAATGGAATTGAATATAAAACGACGTCAACGTTTTGTTGTGGTAAAATGGCAAGTTGAAGATAATGATGTTAGAAGGGGGGAAAAAAAAAGCAAAACGTCGATTCAAAACGTGAACTTTTAATATTATGCGCTTAAGTATTGCTTTATGGGGAGTCTTACTACATGTTGTGTTAAGGATGAAATTAATTAGCCGGTTAGTTATACACTAATGACTACTGTGAACTTTACACTCTAACTTAAGTCGCGAGTACGAGAGAACAAGTTTTGCGTATCTCCAGAGTTTTTTATCGTTTCCCCCCCCCCCCCCCCCCCCCCCTTAATTGCCTTATTAATCGCTTAATTAAAAATGAACTTTCTTCCAGACAGACTTGTTTCCCCGAGTACCTTATGCCTGAAACGCAATTACAGTGTTTTAACCGTAACTACCTTCATTCGCTTGCGTGTATAAAGTAGGATTGTTGTGTTATGCTGAATCCGGACTTCAGTACATACAATTTGGGGGGGCGGGGGGGGGGGTGGCATGTTCATGCGCGCATGTGTGTGTGTGTGTGTGTGGTGTGTGTGTGTGTGTGTGTGTGTGTCTATGGGGGGGGGGGGGGGGGGGTTGGTATCCTTGGCAACAGGCTTCCTGTAGAAAAGGTCATCGTTGGAGGCAGACAGGGAAAAGGCACAAGAGGATTATTGGGGATTTAACGTGGAATCAAATCATTTCCATTCTCTATTATAGGTGTTTCTGTCCTATCTGAACGATAACAAAGCGAGAGAAACAATGGCTATAACTTGCGTAATTACGCCCGCTCATGAAAAATGGCCCCCGTCTCCGCTATTTTATTATAATCGTTATTATTTCTCCGCCTGCCTTTGAGGTGGAATTGAAAAGACGAGAGTGGTGGACGTTTCGGCTTTGTGTGCAGTCCTGATACGCATGAGTTTGTCCCCTCAATCGCTCATACTCTCTCTCTCTCTCTCTCTCTTTTTCCCTCTCCTTATGCCTTTCCCCTCCTCTCTCTCTCTCTCTCTCTCTCCTCTCTCTCTCTCTCTCTCTCTCTTTAATTAAGTCAGCCTCACTGGCATGGCTGCCAAAGATAATTGGAGTGGGTTTTGGATGCCATTTACTTGAAATGTCGCCTTTTCTCTCATTCTAACTCCCCCCCCCCCCCCCCCCCCCTCCTCCTCCTCCTCCTCCTCCGTCTTCCCCCCCTCCTCACTAAAAGTCTTGTCTTTTCTCTGTCACATTTCCTCATTTCTTACCATCACTTCTCTGCTCATTTAGCAGGAAAGGATTAACCTGAAGCTACAGGTCTCTCGCACGCTCATCACAGAAGCGCATGCAACCGCACACTGAGAAAGTGTTTATTAACCGCTTTGCAAGTTCTTCAGTTATCTTTCGCAACTTTTGCAAATGTTACCGAAATGTTATTTTTATGCCTTGGACAGCACGTCTGGACTGCTGAGCGGTATCTGGGGCACGGCTGGGAACCTAGGCTCCGATGCATGATGTATCTTCCTGATCTGTTGAGATTGTGATAGCGTCTGAGATTGTGATGGATATACACATCTGCGCTTTAATATATATATATATATATATATATGGGTCCGGGTTCGATCCCCGTGCCTCAGGGGTTTTTTTTCTCTGGGTTCTCCGGTTTTTTCCTCCGGTACAAAAACATGCACGGTAGGTTGATTGGCACCTTGTAAAATTGTCCCTAGTGTGTGAATGTGTGTGTGTGATTGTGAGGGTGTGTGAATGTGTGTGTGTGTCCTGTGATGGGTTGGCATTCCATCCAGGGGTGTATCCTGCCTTAATGCCCATAGACGCCTGAGATAGGCACAGGCTCCCCGTGACCCGAGGGAAGATCGGATATAAAGCGGTAGAAGATGAATGAATGAAATATATATATATATATATATATATATATATATATATATATATATATATATATATATATTTTTTTTTTTTTTTTACTGTTTTACTGTCCTTTCAAAGTTTTTCATTTGCCAAGAGAAAGAAGAAGTAGAATGTGTGATCAAATATGAGTTGATCTGAAGGGGTTACTGTTGTTGCAATATTCGATCAAGTCATTGTAAATAGTTTGTGATCAATTAAATATAGTCACCTTAAAGCAATTTGTGTGCCGATGTGAAATTGCGATTGCAGAGTTATTATTTATTGTGTCGTTTTGTTAAACAGTGGCTGTTGAAGACTAGTCTAGATTGCAGAAAAGGATCCAAGTAAGAAAGTTTACTCTAACAGAAACAGTAAAGCGATCCAGATCGGCAGAAACATAAATAAAAAAAAAGAAAGAAATTACAAGATACTACATGAACAAACAAAATGGAGACAAATATACACAGACATAAAATGGTTCATGTGAAATTCTTTCCTGTAGTGAATTAAGAAGAAGAATAGCTTTTCTTAGTCACATATACATTACAGCACAGTGAAATTCTTTCTTCGCATATGTTGTTTGCTAGTTGTGGTCAGAGCGCAGGGTCAGCCATGATACGGCGCCCCTGGAGCACAGAGGGTTAAGGGCCTTACTCAAGGACCCAAGGGCGGCAGCATGGCGATCCCGTGGCTCGAACCCTCGACCTTCCGATCAGCATCCGATCAGGAGCCCAGTGCATTAGACCACTGTGCTACTGCCCTCCCTAGTCTAGCTCACCTGGAGCAATGATAGTTAAAGGTCTTGCTCAGGGACCCCGATGAGAAACCCAGAGCCTTAATCACTGAGCTAACAGTCCCCAAGAAGAATTTTGTCTGACTTTGTCCTTAATTTACATCAGGTAAAGAACCAGTGATGAGGGTGACAGGATTGGAGATATGATGTGATTAAAACAATAGTGATCAGACACATGGCTCAGTATACACGAATATACAAAGTATATATACTGAATATACAAATTGATGCACCTTTTATTGGCAAAAATATGTGGACACCTGACCATCACCCTCATACAGTATGTGAGTCTTTTCTGGATTGTTCCTACAGTAATGAAGTGTTGCTGTACATTATCCTTTCACTTCAACTAAAGGGGCTAAAGGAATTCCAGCATGATCTGGTGCACATAGTGAGTTCCAGGAAGACATGGTTAGCCCAGAGTTCTGATCTCCACCCCCCAGTACACCTTTGAGATGAATCGGAATGCCGACTGCACCCCAGAGGTGGGCCTGACATTAGTGTTTGACCTCGCCAATTCCCTCAGCCACGATATAGAGCTCAGTGGAAAACCAAGATCCAAAACGTATTCATTATGTTGTTGTTTTTTTTTGTCGAGGAACCTTTTTCTTTTTTCCTTTTTTTTTTAAAATACAGTTTTTGACTTTTAGGTCAAGTTTATGAAAACATAAATATATAACCATATGAAAATGATATTTTGTTGTTTTAATTAGCTTAATGCGAATTATATTAGATGGTGTCTCAATAAAAAGCCATGTAGTTATAAAGCACACATGTAGCATGTTTAACATTGTAAAATTTCAGTCACTTATACGTCCCCAATGATGTCAGTACGTTATTTTTATTTTCCTTGTTTCACGCAAAAGCTTAATAAAGGTAGAAAGTGCTTATAGTAGCTACGCCTGTAAGCTAGCATCTAGACAGTCATACGGTTTGCAGAAACGGGTCAGTCTCCTATTGCTTTGTCTCGGTTTCCTCCCCGATGATTCAGTCATGCATTTGGAAGCTGCTGCTGTTCATGTTCTGTTTACAAGCCAAATGTGCAGCTCTTGATAAATCTACAGAGAATTTCTAACCGTTTCTTGTCACAGAAAAAACGTCTGAGTTGAGCGCCTGAGCTAAGAATTTACCCAAACGGCAAGTTCAATTTACCCAGAGTTGCTATGATACAATTCAAAGATTTTGAAAACAAATACAACACAAAGTGTGAACCAGTGTTTTATCTATAATGTATTCATGTATATTCAGTGCTATTTGAAATTCCAAATGTCAATGATAAATACATTTTTGTCTATATTGCATTGTCTACATAAGATGTCTACATATGATCATATGATGTATATGCTGTATGTGCTGTATATGCTTTTTGAACATCCCATTCCACATTCAGTCCCCATTTGCTCTTATGATAACGTCAAATCATCTTGTAAAGAAGTTCAACTAGATTTTGTGTGGAGATTTGCGCTCATACAGCCACAAGGGTGTTAGTAAAGGAAGATACTAATGTACAGTGAAAAGGCCTGGGGTACTACAGTACTGTCAGCATTCAGATTTGTAAAAGGGGATCAGTAGGGTTCAGACTATAACAGTCCTAGAGCTGGTTTAATCACTGTGTAAGTGTTATTACCGATTAATTCGGCTATACGGTTTATGTCGATATTGAAAAAGCGAATGTTGATTTTATGATTTCACGTTGGTTTGGCACAGCAAGCTTCTGTAGTTACAGTCGCATTACACTTGTGAAACACTGGGTATAACATGGCAGAACGGCTCTGACGAATCAGGCGTGTGGAAATGGTCCCAACTTTCAACAAGCCAAAGCCCCAAAACACAGACCAAAAACAGGTACAAATAGCAGCCACATTTTCCCACTCTATCCAAATTCTAAAGTCTAAAACATTTCTATGACATATCGCCCAGCACTAAACAGGTCTAGGAACAGGTCTATGGAACAGGTTTAGGTCTTGAAATTCGAGTGAAAGGAAAATGTAATGCTTCTGCATCCACACACTTCCTATACACTCGTAGGCCTCCAACTTTGTTTGGATTTGCGTGGAGAACCAAACATGACTAGAAAATCCATTAGATCCAATCCTTTTGTCCACATATTTTGCATTGTACTGTATAGTGAACGGTGTCTAGTAAAAATGTTGAACAACCCCTCAATCAAGTGAATACACAATAAAGCCAGGATGTGGGAAATATTCAGAATGTTCAAATATAATTTTGCCCTTATGCCCTTAGCATGTTCACTCGTGTGCAAAAAAGTATAGTACATCAATTTACCATCTGATGTGACTGTTTAGAGTATAGCAAATGCTATACATACATGCTATATATATATATATATATATATATATATATATATATATATATATATATATATATGCTATATATACACATAAGCGTTGGGGGCACGGTGGCTTAGTGGTTAGCACGTTCACCTCACACCTCCAGGGTCCGGGTTCGATTCCCGTCTCGGCCATGTGTGTGTAGAGTGTGTGTAGAGTTTGAAGTCCGGTTTCCTCCCGGTCCAAAAACATGCACGGTAGGTTGATTGGCACCTTGGAAAATTGTCCCTAGTGTATGAATGTGTGTGTGAATGTGTGTGTGTGTGTGCCCTGTGATGGGTTGGCATTCCATCCAGGGTGTATCCTGCCTAAATGCCCATAGACGCCTGAGATAGGCACAGACTCCACGTGACCTGAGGGAAGATTGGATATAGCGGTAGAAGATGAATGAATGAATGAGTATATATACATAAGCGGAAGCGTATGTACTTAGAAGAGGTGAATGGAGAGGAGGGAGAGAAAAGAGAAGAGAATGTCACCTCTGACCCTAATGTGCGCCCTATATCATACAGTAAAGTAAATAAATTAATTAATAAACAAATGACTGCTTGTCATTAAAGTCAAATCATTCATTCGTTATCTATACGTTTACCTGAGAATACAGACTCAGAAATGTCACAAACCCTGCTGCAATATCTTGCTTGCTTCGACAAAGGTCATCATCGCAACTTCTTTGAAGCTTTCTGTTGTACTTTATTAAAAGAAGCCTTATTAGCAACACAAATCAGAAATGGTTCAATCCTGGAAAACGAGGGTTTAACAGCTCTGTTGTAGCAGATGGTAGCTGGGCTTCTTTTCAGCAGGGAATTGCTATGCGGTTGCAGCGATCGGTGAAATTTCCAAGCATTTTGTGTGTAGTAGTAGTGTTCGACCTCACTAGCCAGGAGTCGTTGAGTGACCATATGTGTGTCTGTCGAAAGGGCTGAGAAATACTGACAGGACGTAAAGCTTGTGTGTATAAGTGTGGGTGTGTTTGTCTGTGTGTGTGTATGTGTGCGGGCACGTGGACGTAGGTCCTGTTCTGGGATTTAGCAAAACGAGGCCCCCTATCAATCACCCCGAGCTGCTGAAAGTTAGTGTGTGCAGCCAGGCCACCCAGCCAGGCCTCTGCAGCATAGGGATCTGATATCCCTTAGGCCTAATTGACTCCAGATGGCCCAGACAGAGCAGTGTGCTGGACATGCCATCTCTATACACACACTGCGAGAGATAGAGAGAAAGGCAAAGGGAGAACGAGAGGAAGCCAATAGGAATGTTCGACTATTTTTTTTTGTGTTTGTTTTAGTATACAGTAGTTAACGCGGTTAATCCGTGGCTGAAAATGCGACATTAGGTGAAACGGTTAAGCCGAGGCATCACTTTAAGGACTAAATAGTCTGTTATTCACAAATCGATGTCTGATTTATAATAAATGTGCGCTTGACTATACTGGAGAGGAAGAAGGGAACCCTTGTTCAGGACGCATCGCGCCGCTACCGTGCGGATAGAATATCATCAAGTGTCGCGAATGGCGTACAAATTTTTTTTCGCAAAACACGACGTTAACCGAAAACGACGTTAACAGAAACAGACGTTAGCCGAGGCACCGCTGTACTAGTGTTTAAAACTCTGCAACGTTCAAATCAACATTATTCAGTGTCTTTTTTTTTGTCTAGAAACGTTTTCTTTTGCTGTAGAAGAAGATCGGAGATGCAACTTCAGGTGCGTAATTCGGCAGTTGCGTTACACGTTCGTGCATTTCGTTCGCTTTAAAGTCCGCGGTCAGATGTGTATTACAGCAGTACTCGGAGTTTCAAAGAAGTCAGCTCATCCGTGGAGTTTCACTTGCAAATATTTACAAAGTAAGAAAGTCATTTAACACACCCACACACACACACACACACACGCGCACACACTGAGACACACATACGCACGCACACAGCCACACATGCCTTAAATTCCAGCCTGTGAAATATGAATCACAACTCTGTAGACGGTAAGGATCCCTCGTTTTCAGCAAAATAAATATTCAGCGACGGTTTTAATCATTAAATTGGGCCGGGTGTTATTTAAAACATTAAAGATACCCCTAGGAATGTGTCTTTCTGCCCGAGGTCCACATGGAAGCTCTCAGAGTAATATTAGATGTGAGGGAGCTAGTTGGCCAGACACAGTTGTTGATGCACCTGCAGGTTGGAGACTTGGCCCCGAGCCGAGGATGGACAGCGGGGCTTTCCATTCAAAACAGCCTCTCCAATTCCCAGTCCATATTCACGCTTCCTTTCTCCCTCTCTCTCTCTCTCTCTCTCTCTCTCTCTCTTTTAATCCACCACAACCACCCCCACCCTTCTTCTTCATTTTCTCATTCTCTGGAATCTCTCTCCGCCGTTTCCCCTTTCTCTGTCTATCTCCATCGCTCCATCTTCCTTTTCCCCAGCGCCTGCTTCCTTCTCTCCCTGTGGCATTGCACAGGAAATTTAATATTGGATTGTTTGGAGTTTCCAAGGATTCCTTTCACTGAAGCTCCGGGGCTGCGCACAAAGACAAACATCAGCTGCAGGGGCCAAGAGCAGCAAACACGGTCTCATTATCTCGCCACGCTCATTTTTGCCTTTATGCCCACTCTTTCTTTTATTGTTGGTTCCTTCTTTCCAGGTGATACCAATTCTCCCGTAACTTTTTATTTATTTATTTATTTTTAATGTGCTCGTCACTTTTTATAGAATTCTCACGGCCAGCTCAATAAAATTTTTTGACGAGTTTTGGCATAATATAAAACTGAAACTATATATATATATATATATATATATATATATATATATATATATATATAAATGAAACACCACGAGAGTTAACTCGCACATTAATCGCACATTAATTCTCAATTTACCATAAATTAATACTTTTCATGTTTCTAATACTCTAACTAACTGTAACAGATGTTATAATTATGCAAATTCCAATCAAAATGTCTCCTTTTAATACAATTCTTGATTATTTAATAATTTTTATTTTACTCTGGAAATTATTCTTGTAATATTAATTTCTTGTTAATTACTTCATTTCTTGTTCATTTCAATGTTTTATTCGTGGTTGTTTCGTTAATTTGGTACGTGGCTCCTTTAAGAAACACGTTCCTTTCTTTCCATATAAACCGGTGATACGTTTCGGGTTACATATGAGTAGCTCATACCCATAAATATAATAATAAAGTTTTTGTCTTCCTTGTACAATCATTACCACTCCAATATTATATCTCGATTTTTTCTACCTCGCATACACAAAATAGATCAGTCTATCTATCTATCTATCTATCTATCTATCTATCTATCTATCTGATCTATCTATGCTATCTATCTATCTATCTATCTATCTATCTATCTATCTATCTATCTATCTATCTATCTATCTATCTCTATCTATCTCTCTCTCTTTCTCTCTCTCTCTCTCTCTCTCTCTATCTCTATCTCTCTCTCATCTCTCTCTCTCTCTCTCTCTCTCTCTCTATATATATATATATATATATATATATATATATATATATATAATAGCACTTGTACGTATTTGTATCACTTCATATGTGTCTCCCTATGGCTTCTCCCTATGGCTTCTTCTTCTGGCCTCCCTATGAACTATTTTCATTACAGGGGCAAAATGAAACGTAATATTTGACCATATTGTGTCAGACATGGCTTGTTAATGATTTCTTTTCCACAGAACTGTTGTTTAAAAGCTATACATTGCTTACAATCATGCTGTCATAATGACTGATGCCCTGCTGATATTCGATACACTCTCACTCGTAGGATATTACTTAATTATTCCTTCTTTTTTCCCCCTCCTCCCATCAAAGCACAGTAGACAGTAGATTATGAATTCCTACATGACATGAACATTGTGGGTGGGAAGTTGTACCATGCAGTGGGTAAATCTTTCTGCCTTGACTAATTAAGCATTCATATTGTGCGTACGCTCTTATGTAACGGAAATACAACATAATATGGATAAAGTCGGCGTCCTTCTCCTGGTCTTTTGTCTGCTTGAATCGTGATAGAGCAGCTAAAACGGGACGGCGTGTCAGTTGACGTTTCAGGGAACTTGATGCGTGCTTTTTTTGTACTGATCTGTGTTTAACATGTTCGCCTTGTAATATATCGGCCGGAATATCTGACAGTTCCCTCGGATCGATACGGGTCTATCGGACAAGGACGTCGCGTGTGTAAAATGATCTACCATCGATTGATTTATAGACCCTCTAATGTCCCACAGTAGCAAGCTTTACATGCAGCCTCATAAGCTTTTAATGACCGGATAGACATTCGTATCTATACACAAGTCTAAACTGATTGACGCAAATAAAGTGTATCTTACATCCTGTGTCTGATTAAACAAAGTGTCCGGGCAAACATAGCGGCGGAATTGTGGACCTCAGCATTCATACAGCGTTATACGTTTGCAGTTACGGTGCAACCGAGTACCATTAAAAAACAGATCATTGTATTTTTGTTTTTTTTTATCTTGTTTCTGTGTGAGTTTCCTCCAGGTTCTCCAGTTTCCTCCCCATTTCCAAATGCATTCCAGTAGGGGAATTTACCTCGACCCTGGGAGGGAGGGAGGGAGGGAGGGAGTGAGGGTATGAAAAGGTATATTCCCAGTGATCCATTTCAACCCAGGCATTTCAGGATCTAAATGAGATTAGGATACATGATTAGGAGAGGAATGTGTATTCTTACCATTTTTAAAGATAATAATACTAATAGGTTTGTGCTGATATTTATTATAATCTCGTTAAACCATGGCCAACAGCATAGTGGTTGAAATGCATGATGGTTTGAGTAGAATTTCCAGCCTCCCCCCCAAAAAATAGCACCTTTGGTGATCATTGTTTTTGCCTATAAGATTCCGTCTACAGTCCCTGTTTGCTGTCAGGACTAGTCTGGTTCCTTAAAGTTCGTCTCAGCGAGTATAACACTTTAACCTCCCTCACGCCATGCTCTTATTGACCGAGCTGCCTGTCTCTCTGACCTTTCATCTCCCTCGCTCTTACGAACCCCGCTACACCCATGAGACGTCGTCTCGTTTCACTGTGCACTGTGTCAGCTATATATAGTTGAAATGACAATAAAAACCTCTTGACTTGACTTGAGGTGCTAACCGCCCCCCTGCAACCTCCCCCAATCCCCCCCCCCCCCCCCCCCCCCCCCCCCGCCCCCCACATGCGCTCGGGGGAGGTTATTATTATTATTCGATCCTCTCGGCGGCTGGCCCGCGTGTACACGCCTGCTTTCCGACAGGTTCTGAAAATTCTGAAAGCAAACACTAGACTCTTCATTATGAGTCTGCTGACAATCAGAGCGCTCAGAGTCTGTGTGTGATAATCTCCCTTCTCATTAGCCCCCTATTGCGTCCCTCTCTTTTTCTCTGTCTCTCTCTAGCGCAGTGTCTCTCTCCATCTCCCTGCAAACAAACACACATGTACACGTAGTCGCCGGCAAAGTTTACCAGATAGGAACGGGACAGCAATGCACGAAGAACGAAGAACACCCCATCCTTGCTCCGCTGCCAAGGCCACGCTGTTCTTGCACGTACCTCATATATATATATATATATATATATATATTTTTTTTTTTTCTCTCTCTCTCACACTGTCCCCACATACCTGTCCCACTTTCACGGACCAGCCCTGATTGTCTTACCTCCTCACAACACACACACACACACACACACACTCTCGTCTTTCTGCGGGTTCAGACCCATTTTTCTTTTTTCTTCCCGAAAGCAGACCTTCGGATGTGGCCCGTTTCCCAGCAAAGGCGCCACATTCCATTAACGTCCAAGCAGCGGAAATTGATTGATGCCAAATTAAGTGGGTAGAAAATCTGTCGGAAAACAAGCTTCTGTTTTTTTTGTTTTTTTCTTACCCCCCCATCAGTCTGTGAGTCACTAACCAGTTTTACGTTTTTGCCGTTTATTTTCGATATCGTGCTCCGTTTAACACAAACCACTTCTGTTGTCACCGGTCACTGGTTGTCGAGCCACACACACAAAAAAAAAAAATCGGACTAAGTGACACGGAGACCGGCATGCTGGCACTAAGATTAGGAGGTATCCATTAAAAAAAAAAAAAAAAAGACCATGCCGATGAAGGCCGAGATAACGCGACTGCCGTTCCCATACCATATCTCGGCTCGACACGAGAGCACTGGGGAATGATTTGACAGCAAAACTCTTGAAGATTACCCTCCCTCTATGCGAGCTCCGGAGCTCCAATTTCACCGGCATTCCAGTCCTCAATATTCCGATTTTTATCAGCTCAGAGAGGAAATGTGAGCGCTGTGTGTCAACCATGGGACGCGCCACTCTCTAACACTGAGACCCACACACACACACACACACACACACACACACACACACATTCTGCATCACAGGCCATCACACACATGAAAGGCATTGTGTTTTAGGGAAAGGCGCATATTTAATAAGAATATAACCTTGGCTTATTCTGCGTCTTTTTTATGCAATTAAAATGAGCTCCTGTGAGGAACGGTGCCATGTATTTATTTATTTCATTTTTTATTATGTTATACAGCCCTGTTTGGATGCTGTATACTCCTAATTGGTGTCAGGCTTCAAAAGTCATGTCTTATATCAGCTTATATATATATATATATATATATATATATATATATATATATATATATATATATATATATATATATACGCAGTGTGCATTAATATGTGAGTGTTCTGCTTCTTCACTCTGCGTTGTGCATCCACTCACGCTTCCTAAATTTCCCCCAAATTAAACCTACTAGCTGCGTATTCACAACAGGTATGATCTCACTATATTATCGTATATTACCGTATGGAACCTTACGCAAAAACACATCGCATTCCCAAATCCTGTATTACGGAATAAAGCGAATTTTTCTTTTATGAAAAAAAATGCAGTGCGCTTCCGTATAACTTAAACCTATAACCTAAACGTATCACCAGTTTATATGGAAAAAGCAACCAGAACAGAATTCTTAAAGGGGCCACGTCCCATATTTTACACTTACAGTTAGTTTTATAAAAAATAGTATTATAAACATGTGAAAACATACGATTAATGTAAATGTATATTGTATATGAAGTAATGTATATATATATATATATATATATATATATATATATATATATATATATATATATATTCAAAAGCAGTGGTCTTCAACATTTTTCAGGTCAGGGGCCCCTTCAGAGTCATGGACCCCCTGATAAATAATGTGTCAAATGTAGCCACTGATATTAATACTGGTCATATCAGGCCAGTTCTATGTTATTATACTGGTATTATATTACCATTACAACTATGTTGTTTAATATTAAACAGAAATTATATGAAGTCATTCCAATATTTTTTAATTTGACATTTTGTCTTTGTTGTAATATGTTTTGTTTTGTTTTTTAATGAAATAGGATGCAACATTAATTAGCCTTAACAAATTTGACAAAATGATGCTTATTTTGTATCTTACATTTGTAATCAATCACACCTGAATGCATTTATTCTTAGATGGAGACCTAAAGCACTATTTGTACGTCGCTCTGGATAAGGGCGTCTGCTTAATGCTGTAAATATAGCCGACCATCAGCAGGTATTGAGAGTGCGATAATTTCGCGAAAAAATGTGCGATAAAAACACATTTGCGTGCAAACGAGGACGAAGCCAGACAAATCAAACTTATAAAGAATAACATTATGACTTTTTTTCATCTGCCTAATACAGTGATCACCATTTAGTATGAAGTATTCCTTTCTAACTGACTCCTACAGTATGTCTGAGAGTGTCGGAGCTCGCAATGTTCCAGATATTCCTCCGGATTCCCAAATTCATGGAACATTCCCATGCTTGTTCCAGAAGGAAACTGCTGAATGAGAATCGAATCCATGAATGAGGAAGGACCCCAACAATGGCAGCTGACAGCTCCTGAATGCTCCTGTGCGCCTCTTTCCGTCTAGCAGGGTGCCAGGAAAGCTGTTTAAAATAAACCGGAGGATATCCTCAATGTTCCCGTCGCTTCATCGACGGCGTAAAAAAAAAAAGGAAAAAAAAAAGCAGCGATGCAACGACTTTATTGAACTCACCTCATTAATTTGCTCTTTCCATTTATACTGTACACATTGTATGCTTTAAAGTTTTTACAAGAGAAATCTCATAGTAAACATGCAAATTTCTCTCCCTCTCTCTCTCTCTCTTTTTTTTTTTTACTTTCATCCTCGCAATGCTTGTGCATTCTATTGAGGAAATGCTAATTATAATAAAAGCTTTTAGCTATGCTAATGAGGTCATTTGCATGCGATCCATCAGGCTGGAGGGAATTACAAAAATTTCGCTACGCGCAAAGTTTTTTTTTTCTTCTTTCCGAAAGGCGCCCATTTTCGACGAAGACTTTAATCTAATTTTAAAAAAAGCAGGCCGCAGCACAATCGTTTCCAGATCCGCTACATCCAAACAATCATTAGCATAAGCACAAAGGAAACAGAAATTGGAGATAGATTGGCTGGATCATGCCGCGATCTGCTCTGCCCTGTATGGGACGTTTACACCCGTGCGTTGAACTTAATGTAACGTCTGACGCAAGGAACTGTTCAGAAATAATGAATTTATAACAAAAACGGTGTGTGTTTTCCGTCAGGGCGCGAGAGAGGTTACATGCATCCGTTATACACGTCTGTTTGGTGTATTTATGCTATATTTTCAATGCTGTGTGGGGATTGTTTTTATGGCTACCATAAATTTCATCCCTTACCTGCAACTCGTACAGGTAAATGAGCAGTACAGGGGTTGTGTATCTGTGTGTGTGTGTGTGTGTGTGTGTGTGTGTGTGTGTGTGTGGGCCGTTCTCTTTTTCATCTCTTTCCATCCCGACAATTTTCTTTTTCCTTCCTTCTTTCGTTTCCCATCCTGACTCAGCCCCCCCGCGTCGCACCGCGCGCTCCACAAATGGGCCCACACTCCGGCCTCTAATGGAGCAGATACATTCAGACGGGCTGCTTTATTTATGCACTTTAGAGAAGCCCTGATTCGAGACATTAAGATTCATGATATTTGGGCGTGTGCGCGACACACTCGCTGTTTTAATATTATTCATTGCGTTCGCCCCGCAGGATCTGCAGCTGGCCGACTTCCGAGCGGGTCGCGCCGAAAGGAGAGGCGGAAAAATAGCAATCGGACACACTCCTGGCTTAGCGAGCGCGACGCCTTAAAGCTATGATCCTTATATTTATCAGATTGTGTCTAGCGCTCAACTGTGAGGCTTTTTTTGTCGTTGTTGTGGTTGTATTCAATGTTGCAAACGTCGCGAGTGCGTTCAGGACGGCGTCGATCTCCGCTGTTGCTATAATCTGTCCATCTGCGCTCGAGTACACCGATATAAAGCTCTTGACAGATGTGAAATTTGGCGCGCTGACAGAGAGACGGTCTGCGCATGATAAACGGCCTCTATAAACACGAAAGGAAAAAAAAAGAAAACCCCACTTCCTCCTGCACTCCAGGATTCCTGTGTAGCGAACTTCCCAAACTTACTTAAGATAAGTGTTTGCCTTTCATGCCTCAATAAATATGATAATACGAACAAGAGGGAGTGGGACCGAGATGATCGTTCTTCCTGATACAGGGTGGATTCGGGTTTCTGCCGCTCTCCCCCCCCCCTTTTTTTTTTTTGCTAGAGGGAACCCAAAGCTCGGAGGAATTGAATATCTCCGGCTAATCTAAGACCCGACGTCCTCCTATCCGGCAGATTTGTGTTTATTTGGATACAAATCCTTAATTGGCACCACAGGAGTTTGCGTCTTACTCCGAGCAAGGTCCTGATTTCCCTGTATGCCTGTGTATCCTCGCCATCCTTCGAGATAATCAGTCCTCCTTATGCTGCGTTCGTTTCGCGATACGCCGGGAAAAAAACAATATTTGCTCGTGTTAAGCAGTATATAATCTTTTCGTATACATCGAGCGTAGATTGAAGAGACGGGCCGAGGCGTTCGGCTGAGGTAGTCATGGCCATTTTTTTGTGGTTTAATTATCGTTTAATTAAGAAGCTGTAAAAAATAAATAAATAAATAAATAAATAAAAAGAGGCAGACTGACACACACAGCCAGACATTGGTTCATTACTTCTGTCGATAGCGACTCTCCCAAAGCCGCTAGTCTGAATGATCTTCAGTCATCAGAGAGGGCTAATGATCGGCGCCAAAGGGTCAGGCGGCGCTGTGTTATTGACCGCCAGCCATACAGTTTGGCCGCTCGCTCTCTTTAAAGCCGCTATAAAAATGTCTCACCATACCTCATACCATGCATCTGTATAAAAAAAAAGGAAATTATTCTAATATGCATCTCATCGAAAGATAACTTTTAATTAGCCTCTATGCAGAGTAATATATGATATAACTAACGACGTTTCATAGTTAAGGCATTGGATTCTGAATCCACAGGTAAATTCGTCCCTCCTTGGCCCTTGAGCAAGGCCCCTAAACCTATAAACACTCATTGTGAATTACTGATATAAATGTCCATCCAATGCCATAAAGATAAATCAAACAGATTCAAATGAACGCAAAGTGAATCGAATTGACGATCCAGAATCGAATCGATTCAACCGCTCCCGAATTGAATCGGTATATTTCTGAAGAATTACATTCATTTAAAAAAAACAAAACAAAATAAAAATAAATAGGACAATCAGCATAAATATAAATATACGATTATTTACAATATCGATTAATTCGAGTTTATGGTTTATGTTGAAAAAACATTTTTTTATTTGTCACAAACATAGCACTATGCAGAACAATATACGATATAACTAAGGATGTTTCATGGTCAATGCATAAGGATTAAGGTTAAGGATTTTGAACCCAGAGGTCTGCCAGTATAAATGTGCCCCTCCTTGGCACTTGAGCAGGGCCCTTAAACCCATAAACGCTCGTTATGAATTCCTGGTATAAATGTCCATCCAATGCCATGAAGGTAAATCAAACTGAATCGAATGAAAGGGATTCGATCCAGAATCGAACTGAATCAATTGCTCTCGAATTGAATCTGTATATTTCTGAAGAATTACATTCATTTTATAAAAAAAAAATAAACAAAAAAAAAACAAATAGGACAATCAGCATAAATATAAATATACAATTAGATCTGGAAGTTTAATCGACAAAATCAATTAATTAGAGTTTATGGTATATGTTGAAAAAATTCTTTTTTTTTTATTTGTCACAAACATAGCACTATGCAGAACAATATATGGTATAACTAACGACGTTTCATACTTAAGGCATTGGATTTTGAACCCAGAGGCTTACCATTATAAATGCGCCCTTCCTTGGCCCTTGAGCAGGGCCCTTGAACCCATAAATGCTCATTGTGAATTCCTGGTATAAATGTCCATCCAATGCCATGAAGGTAATTCAAACAGAATCGAATGAAAGCGATTCGATCCAGAATCGAACCGAATCAGCTCTCGAATTGAATCTGAAGAATTACATTCATTAAAAAAAAAAAAAAAAAAAAAGCAAACAAATGTAATTGGGTTATTCTCGATCGTGGCTTTACAGGACCGCTGATCCGTGCAGCGCGACAAATCATCCATACACAAGAAAACTACATTCAATGAGCAAGAACAGGGGATGGGAGAGAGAGAGAGAGAGAGAGAGAGAGAGAGAGAGAGTCATAAACACGAAGCGAGTGAGTCAGCCAGTTTTCCAGTGCTTTTAATGCCATTCACAACACTCTGATTAGGCACCCAATTTCCTCCCTTTGCTCCACATTCACCAGCTTTTGATGTTCCTCCATGCATAATTCTACATTCCCTTTTTCTTTATTTCCTCTTCTTTCACACACTCTTCTCTGGCAAAATGAATAGCGAGTGGATTTATGTAGCATGCATAAAGTGATCTGGAGCTTGTCCTGCAGCGGTGTTTCCACGCTTCCCTGCAGCATTGTCTCCTCGCACTGTACTCTCTGTGTGCGTGTGTGTGTGTGTGTGTGTGTGTGTGGTACTGTATATGGTGGTTTACAGGACAGGACATAGGTCTCCCTCATGTCGTAAGGTTAATAGCAGAGGTGACTGATATCTGCAGAGGGATCAATATTGTGTGGCACTTTTTGAAAACAAAACAAAACAAACAAACAAAAAAACTGCACAGCTTAATCAGGGCCCGCCCTTTAACCCCACCCCACCCCACCCCACCCCCTCGAGAGGGCGTCCACGATGGACCCAGGAGATCTCCTAACTCCTTATTAAGTGCGGTGTGCATTTACGCGCTCGTGTGAAAACACTGGTGGCTGGGTGTTATTACGGCGCGGCGGCGTGAGGTAGCGCGTTACCTCGAGGGACCGGGACTTGAGAGGCCTCCTAAAGTATGGCGCAATAATTGGAATAGCTTTATCTTTAGTCTCATCAATTAATGTGCAATTTTCCATTTAATTACCAACTCGCTCCCCAAAAATTTGCAATTAAAATGAGGAGCGATAACAGCGAAGATGCCTTTTGGCTGATAGCACTTGGAATGAGAACACAGGCTTAGTGTGTAATCAGTATACAAATCACACATACACACACGACATCCTCGATTTGTATGATTTGGACGGGGTTCATAAAATGTGCGACGCCGAGCCAGGATCTAATTTGGGCTGGAAGATTTCGGCACGTTCGCCACAAAATGTCCCGCGTTGAAAACGGGTTCGAGTACATGCAGAGGTGCCGATAGTGATGGCCTTAAGTGTGTGTGTGTGTGTGTGTGTGTGTGGTGTGAGAGAGAGAGAGAGAGAGAGAGAGACAGTATGAGAAAGACGTCCATAAATAGCTGAAAGTTTGCATTGGATCGCTCAGTGCTTTTCCACACATGGCTACCAGGATGAGAACAAACTGAAAGGCAGAAGGGAAAGAAGTCTGCATGAGAGAGAGAGAGAGAGAGATAGAGAGAGAGAGAAAGAAACGCTCTTAATGCTGTTTCACTCTAGTATAAGGAGAGACAGATTTGTCTGGCAGATTTGCTTTGACTCACAGGTCTGCTTTCTTCAACATTCCCACTCCCCTATTGCACAACTTCTCCTTCTTCTTCCTTTCCTTCTTCTTCATCATCTTTTTTTTTTTTTCGTGTGTGTGTTAAGATATGAATTATCTGGATCATGTACTCGCTCTGTTCTTTGACAGTAATTGAAGAGACAGACAGCCAAAGGCAGTTCCTGAGCTACGGCGTGCCAGTAAAACCCGTCTCCCGGGACGACCTCACAAAAGCAAAACTGTATATAGGTCATAATTTATAGCTAAGTGTATTGTCTTTTAAAGTAATTACAGCTACCGCGAAGGTTCGCGCTTTTTCCAATCCGTCTCATTTGTCGACTCTCCCCCTCCGCCGCCGCCGCCGCCGTTCTGACAGCGAGGTAAATAAACTCCAAATAATAATCCCCACTGCAGCCATTCGGAAACACACGAGAACGTCGACGGGATATAAAGCTTTCAGACTTTTTGATATACGTACCTGGCTCTTCCAAGCTGCCTGCAGAGGCGATCCTGTGCGTCTTGGGTCTTATTTGGCGTCAACCACAAACCAAGGATTGCTTTTTTATTTATTTATTTATTTATTTTTTTTTTTAGATGGTGCGCTCTAATTTATCTTGCACACACAATTAATCTCGCAGCCCCACAAGGCCGCGCCGAGGCGCTGCGTCTCAAACTAGATGCCGATCCTTGTAGACTTTAAAACGAGGGAAACTCATTTACCGCGGATTCCCGTGGAAGCTCTGGATGTGGTTAGAGCTCGTGTGTTTATTCGTACTACACTAAAACTCTACATGATGGCTGAAGGTAGACACTTTCTGTCGTATGGAAAAAAAAGTGTATATGACAATCAATATAAATATACAATTAAAGGTGGGAGATTAATCGTCATGATCGATTCATGTTGAAAAAAAACTATTGTACGATTTCTTCTCGGTTTGGCCCAGCAAGCTCCCGTAGTTCTCCGCCTCCAGCCCCGCGTTACATTCGCCAATTATGAAATACAATATGGCGGTGCTCTGACCAATCTGAAGAGCTCGTTTCCAAGAGGGTTAGAGTTTCAAGCCAAATCCCCGATGTAACATTTACCTAAAGTATGTGGCAACTAAAGGAAGCAGCACAACTAATTTATTCTAAGACCTCAAACTCAAGCACGCTGTTGAACACCAACTATAAACAGGTACAAATAGCGCAGGCATTTTTCCTCACTGTATCCAAAATCCAAAATCATATTTTGTCGATTAACATCGGCGATTCAATTTCTGTGACACATCGCCCAGATCTACATACAATTATTACAATCTATTCATGTAGAATTGGGTTAATTCGGTTGCTTTTATTTAAAGAGATTTTAAGATGGATGGATGGACGGACGGACGGACGGACGGACGGACGGACGGACAGACAGACAGACAGACAGACAGACAGACAGACAGACAGATAGAGATCAAAGGTTAATATTTATTTTTTAGATCTACTTTGTAAGGCATGATACGAAAGAGAAAACGAGAGAGAGAGAGAGAGAGAGAGAGAGAGAGAGAGAGAGAGAGACAGACATGTACATATATACATATATATATATATATATATATATATATATATATATATATATATATATATATATATATATATATATATAGATAGATAGATAGATAGATAGATAGATAGATAGATAGATAGATAGATAGATAGATAGATAGATAGATAGATAGATAGATAGATAGATAGATAGATCGATAGACAAATTTGGATGTATATATTATGACCACGTGCAAAGCCAGAAGACTGCATTACACCTGCATTATTTGTCCTTTTTTTAGTTAAAATTGTGAAAGAATTGTGCATTTCCATTCACATTGAGGTACTAGTCATCTGCTTTGATTCGACATTGCATCGTTCATAACACGCATAATATAATCAACAGCGTTAGGCTAATATCAGTAATAATTTAACATCGGCGACGTTGTTCTCGTGCTCACATTAGCGCGCACGTATAGAGAGAGAGAGAGAGATACATACATGAGGACATACCGTATGAAGCGGTGCGGAAGTCTCTGAACGAATGTATCATGTAGGGGGCAGGGGGTTCACATGGGGCACCGTGGGCCCAATTATCTATAACAGGTATGTTGCAGCAATGCACCATCCCCTGGGCCTGTCCTGCCACACCCTGCAGCAAATACTCCTACAACAACACGGCTAATGAGCTCCTGATTGGTTTGTTGCTGCTATGTTTACCTGCAGAATACACACACTCCAGTTAAGCTCTAAAATAGACTTTCTGGATGCGCACAGTCGCACAAGAAATACACGAGGCTC
>JACRUU010000009.1:6202094-6209594 GCA_030449085.1 Kryptopterus vitreolus | reverse complement strand
TAACCACTAAGCATCCATCTGTTAATGTTACAATGTGAAAATCTATTGTTAGCATAGCGGCGGTTCGTGTGTATTGTTAGGGAGGTGGTGGCTCAGCTCAAGGCCTCTGTATCTAAAGATCGCAGGTTCAAATCCCAGCACCACCATGCTGCCCTGAACAAGGGCCTTATGCCATAAAAGAGATTTGAATGGTGAAAGCGTTTCAAAGATGGCCGTGCGTCCTTATTGTTGTTGTGGTTATACAATATGAATGGAAATAAACAACAAAACAACTTTTTTTTTAAATCTAATTGAGGATGTTTACTCTATAGTAGATTGTATATGCAACTGATAGAAGGCTGTACTGTAAATAACAAACCTTATTCCTAAAAATTTGGTTAATAGATTCGGTTAATTATTTGTTACTTTTTGATTTATTTTATATACCGTAAACACCTTTTAATTATCGCGTAAAACAACGATCGACATTCTCCTGCAAGCAATTAATGCTCCGCAGTTACCTTACAGCGGACGTACATCGATGCAGGCGCTTCGTGGCCGAGACAGAAAAAGCACGCTTGCATTAAACATGCTTTCTTACCTTATTCAAAGTCTCAATAATACATATTGCTCTGACTGTTTTAATAGTTAACGCTTCATTCGTAGCTCCACCCGGGTTCATTATAACACAGTGGGGTCTGGACGCAGGCATAACACCGTATCCCACATGCTGGTGTGTGTGCGTGTGTGTGTGCTGCAGAGTTGGCTGTGATTAGCAGTGTGTGGTAGCGCGGTAGGAGAGCCGCTAGGCCCTCGGGCGAGTGTGTGAAGGCCTGGGCAGGCCTGAGGCAGGATCTCTCAGCTTCTCTAGAGAAAGAGGGCTGCCTTTGATGTGAGCAGCCTGCCCGAGGCAGCCCTGAAGCATAAACTCAGCCTAGACACACGCGCACGGACAACACGCACATTCATGCGCGCTCACACACATACACACACACACACACACACACACTGCTCTTTGGATCCCGTGTCTCCCGAAACTCACAGCGATGCAGACCTATAGACATATAAAGTCTCCTACTGTCTCCTGTCAGATAAAAGATGACATAAATGTTATAAATGCTCCGAATGTCTTTGGCCAAAACAACAGCAACAACACAACAATCGTTTTCTATTTATTTTGATCCTACAGTTGTCACACCCAACATTAACACGCACACGGAAAGGCCAGACAGTTCCCCTAAAGCTATGCAGAGCTATCAAGCTATTGGTCCTTTTGTAGATCTAAATCAAAGCATTTAAAAACAAACAAATATTTATCATTATGGCATTTGACAGATTCCCGTACTTACGCCGATCTCGTTTAGTACTTGAGGGCTGTGCTGGGAATTTAACTCACGACTCAGGAATCCAGCACTAATCAAGAGCTTAAAAAAAACACATTTTTTTGTCATTTTTTTATATTAGTGTATATCATAAAGTAGAATTTTGATTGCAGGGTTGCTTCTGCATGACAGAGTGAAGTGCTAAAGAGCCTCAGAGTAGAACCACTGATTTTATAGGAACCAGTTTAATGTAACCCCATGGTCAACCTCCCCCCCCCCGCCCTCCATAGCTGTACTACTGATCAGAGCTCCCAGTGGAGTGAATATATTGTATTCCACAGTTGACCCGGGAAGGTCTGGGAATCCTAGTGGGAGAGATGGAAATAGTGGCTGATAATTTAAAAGTCTAGACTGACCTTCTCAGCTTGTAGTCACCTCCACCAGGAAGTAAAATGAATCAATGATGAATCGGTCTGTTTCAGAGAGAATCTATTATATTACTTAATAAAAGTCGTAGAAAGACCAGCACCAAGAACCAAGAATCGTTTTCGGGTATCAAACGGTTGCGCTGATACATCAAGAAGTATTACATCGCGCAACCGGTATGATACTGAGCTGCGGTTATTGAGTCTCAGGGGGACTTCCTTAAGGTACTTAGTGCTATGTGCTAACTAATCTTCTTATAAGTGGAAGTCGTTTGTCTCCTCCCCTTTTTTGCGAACCCGAAAAAAGGATCCGATCCGTGATGCAAAACCCGTAAGGTGATCCGTGAGGTTTGTTCTTTGTTCCGTAGCAACGCTGATAAATAAAAATAGAAAATGATCCAAAACGTTCCAACGCTATTTCATTGGGGAGGCTCCTCTAACCGTCCACAGCACTCCAAGTTTAGCAGAAATGAAACGTAGTGATATGTATTTAGTTAAATGGACTAAATGAAGTCACATTAATGTGCCTCTTATATTATAATCGAGTTACTGTATATATATCAATATATCACAAATAAATAAATCAATAAAAAAAAAAAAAAAATATATATATATATATATATATATATATATATATATATATATATATATATATATATATATATATATATATATATATATATATATATAATGCGTACATTCATTCATCTTCTACCGCTTTATCTCAGGAATCTTCGGGTATCAAGGGCAGGACACACCCTATATGGAATTGCACCCCATCCTAGGGTGCACACACACTCACGTTCACACTCTAGGGATCATTTTCCAAGGTGCCAATCATCCTACTGTGCATGTTTTTGGACCGGGGGGGAGGAATACATACGCATGGTAGAGGTGGAAATGGAACCTGCAACCCTGTAGTGCTAACCGCTAAGCCCCCACCCCCCCCCCCCCCCCCCCCACCGTTCCCCTATTTTCCCCCATGCCTTGTATATATATATATATATATATATATATATATATATATATATATATATATATATATATATAGATAGATATATATACTATATATAGATACATACATACATGTGTGTGTGTGTGTGTGTGTGTTATTGTGTTAGGGTGTATATATATATATATATATATATATATATATATATATATATATATATATATATATATATATATATATATACACCCTAACACAAGGTCTTAGGGTATGATAACATATATGCTAATTTCATACAGTTATAATGATATACAGAAATGATTCAGACTGTACAGGATGGAGTTGAACTGCATGGTGATTACCGGCAGTAAAATCAGTAAGGCATTAGTGAGTCATCAGCGTCCAAGCGGTACAGTGTAGAGTCGATGGTAGATGGAAAAACCTTCGAACCTACCAGTTCTGGTACATCTGTCCTCATTCTCTTTTGAAAGGCATATCAGCGATTCGAAATCGTTCCTACGTAGAGACGTTTTGTATAAACTTAAGTATTGCGGTATGAGATTTAAGGACCTGTATGTGAAATAGTAGGGGCACGATGGCTTAGTCGTTAGCATGTTTGCCTGACACCTGCCTCGCCCATGTGTGTGTGGAGTTTGCATGCTCTGCGTGTGTGTGCCCTGCGATGGCTTGGCATTCAATCCAGGGTGTATCCTGCCTTAATGCCCATAGACACCTGAGATAGACACAGGCTCCCCGTGACCCGAGGGATGATCGGATAACGCGGTAGAAGATGAATGAATGAATGAATGTATATGAAATACTCTTCAATGTGGAACCAGACTTTCGGAACTGCTTTCAGAACTGACGCACGTTAAAAACAGTTGCAGGGTTGAAACCTGTCTCTATATTTGGTAAGACTTTGATTGTTACCCTAACACGTCAGGCATCTGGTGCCGGTGTAATTTATCCTGACAGGTTGTTTACACTTTAGCGTAAACGCTCGAAATTCTCGTCGCTCTAATTGCCAGCTTTGTGGGTGTATGGCGCTGTTTACTGTTTGTGGGTGTGTAGTGGTGTTTCGACTCTTCTCCGACTAGAACCGCTTAATTATTAACAGTGGAATAGAAGTGTGATACAGTAATTATCTTAACGAGTTTCCACGCTCCTAATAAAGCGTCGCGTTCGCTTTTAAGACTCGGTCTCGGATTCATCAAACAAAAGATAATATATAATAACATGCTGGGATGAAGAAGAAGTAGAAGAACGGCGTTGTGGTTTATTTGGATACGTCGTGCTGTAATGTTGCTTTACAGTCCATCATCCTAATTTCTTTCCGCGCTGTTTTGTGCACTGTGTTTTGGCAGCGTGTTATGGATGTGTATATATAGCCACCTGCAGATGGCTCAGTGTTATTCTCTGCATGGAGTTTATATTCTCTAATATTCACCACCTCTGGCAATGTTTCTCTCTCTCTCTCTGTCTCTCTCTCACACTCCCCTTTCCTCTCTCTCACTCTCTCTTCGTCGTATTCTGCTCTTTTTGTGCAGAGTGTATTATTCTGGGTCTCAGGGTCGTTCCGGTTCTCACTAACCCCAGTGAATGTAAGGATTCAAGGAGGGGACAAGATAGAGAGAGAGAAATAGAGAGAGAGAAAGAGAGTCCCAGAACTGGAAGGCGTAGCGGCGTAGCGGCGTAGCGTATACTGCTCCATCAGGAGTGCTTTTAATTTGATAGCACAAGGGGAAGGCGGTGAAGCAGAAGCTCCCAGCTGTGGTAACGCACCATAAAGTCTGTTTACATTCACTGCTGGGGAGCCGTCGTCCGCCGTTCATCTCCCAGCGTCCAACGTTTTGCGCCATGCTTTGCAGTTTGCAGAACTCATGCCGAAATCACCCGTGCCAAGTGGTTATGCCAAGGTTATAACAGACACTCTTGACTTGGTGTCAGTCCGAAATAAGGGATACCTGCCCTTCCTGGGAATATATGAGGGAGGGGTGTAGCTCAGTGGTCTAAGGCGCTGGGCTACTGATCGGAAGGTTGGGGGTTCACAGCGGTATCACCAAGCTGCCACTCTCGGGTCCTTGAGAAAGACCCTTAGCCCAAATTCTGAAAAGAAAAAACAATCTGGGATATGCAATATGAGAATTTCTCTGTACTGTAATGTATATGTGAGAAATAAAGTCTAATCTATATGTGGTTCTTTCCAAAAATAACACAATTGTCGTGGATTTGAGTCCTATGCTGTCACCAAGCTGCCACCATCGGGCAAGGCTCTTAATCCCCTGTGCTGCAGGGGGCGCCGTATCATGGCTGACGCTGCACTCTGACCACAACTTCCAAAAACATCAAGCTGGGATATGCGAAGAAACAATTTCACAATGCTGTAAGGTATTTGACAACTAAAGGCGCTTCTATTCTATATGTCGTACTTTCCGAATATCCCAAATCTGAAGGCAACACAATTGTATAGGACGTCTTTCCCTTCACTTCAATTAGGAGACGCAAAGTCTGTGAAGACGGGGAGGGGTGTAGCTCAGTGGGTAAGGAGATGGGCTACTTATGAGAAGGTCGGGGGTTCGGGTCGCGGTATATCACCAAGCTGCCTCTCTTGGGTCCTTGAGCAAAGCTTTAACCCTCTGTGCTCCAGGGTGCGCCATATCATGGCTGACCCTGCGCTCTGACCCCGTCTTCAATGAACTAGCTGAATTTCACTGTGCTGTAATGTACATGTAGCAACTAAAGGGCTGTTCTGTTGTATTCTATATGTGATTCTTTCCGAAAATGTTATCACAAAGCTGAAGGCACTTTTGTAGCTTCCCTTCACTTGAACTTGGAGAGCCAGGAGACCCAGACCAGGACCCAAAGTCTGTGAAGTCTGGGAGGGGGCCACTGGTAATAAGGTCATGGATTTGAGTCCCAGGGTATCACCAAGCTTGAGCAAGGCTTTTAACCTCCCTGTGCTCCATAACCATAAACAAGCTGGAATGTATACGTGACAAATAAAGGCTATTCTATTCTGATATGGGATCTCCCTCCAAACTCAATGTATATACTCACGATTTGGATTCCAAGCATCGCTCAGGTGCTTCTATGGGAATTAATATAGCGGACATCCATGGACAAAATCGTGTCACGTGACTAGCCAGCGTTAACATTAGACAGCATGGCGTGGAAAGTGTCCTATTAATATGTTAAGTTGGTAAATTGCGTTGGGTTTGGCGCTCCAGGCGTAGGATTAAACGCTCTCCGATATGTGCAGCCTTCATAATTAACATTTCGCCGAGACCAGGAGAGACGCTCTAAGCGAGGCAGGTTGTCTTCTCCACGTGGGTGGCGACACTTTTTTTTCTCGGGCGAATATTGCACTAGTTATATTTTTCCTCGTTCCAGGTTTATTCTGGGATTAGCCATATGCGATAAAAGCCTTTAATTCGACCTTAACGCGACTTGGACGGCGCGCATCTTTTATGACAAAGCCTTGTTTGAAAGCGAACCGGCGTTCTTCGAAATGACATTGTTGGTTTTTTTCGCGCTACATCTTCGATTTTCACACCTCTCCCTTTTGCAAATAATGACACATGTGTTGCACACTTCCCTTCAGTGGCACAGCCAGGAATTAATATCAGAGCTGAGATGCGGAAGAAAAATACACTAAATACAATCGACGTGTGATCCGTGTAATTATATGGATAAGTGCGACATGCTTCTGCGCTTTGTGTGCCAGACAGTAGTATGAGCTGTGATGGCGCGCGTTTGTTATTTTAATCTGGAAGCAACGACCAATTATCATCAGCCGATTTCTTCGCGTTTAATTATGTCCCCATAAAGGAATACGGGAAAATGCTAATAATAAGAGGGGGGGGGGCAAATTCAATTTTAGCATGTATAGATCTGCTGTTCGCTTTGCTACTGCTGCAGGGTTTCATCCTCTGCCATCTGTACAGTCGTGTGCTGGAAGTAACGGAAAAGAGTCGAAGCCATGATCCTGAGTGAGACCGCTCTCACCGTGTTCATTTGAACCAGTCCGACAAGCCATTCGTTTGACATTCCGGGAGGTTCAATATGTAGTCGTAATGATTATTTCTTGACCTTTTCCCAACATCATTACAGCCCAATTACAGACCAGGACAACGCTGACATGTATCTAATCACCTTCCCTGATGTGTATTATGTTAACAGCTCGCTAATAAGCGTTTGGAATTGTCATCAGATATTTCGAACTCGAGAGCTCCGCCTCCCGCTTTCATCGCAGTATACGATGTAAGAAACCCGCCCGTTCGATTTTGCGCTGAGGAGAATCTGCGAACTTACTTCATCGAGTAAAAGTGAAATGAAATGAAGGCCCAGGGGTACAATGGGGGACGCCTCCGACACCACATTCACCTCAAACCTACTCCTTCTTCCTCGGGACCATCTACATACATCTCCCTCGCACACTCTCTCGCTCTCTCTCTCTCTCTCTCTCTCTCTGCTATATTTAATTCTTTATGTGTGCGAAGCAGCAATGA
This sequence comes from Kryptopterus vitreolus, assembly GCA_030449085.1. Lineage (NCBI taxonomy): Eukaryota > Metazoa > Chordata > Actinopteri > Siluriformes > Siluridae > Kryptopterus > Kryptopterus vitreolus. The sequence goes on along the minus strand of JACRUU010000009.1, from coordinate 6,202,411 downwards.
GACTTGACCAGGTACCACTATGGGCCATTACACAACCCCCCTTCCTCCTCGAGAGAGAGGTGGAGAGGAAAAGATAGAGTGTAAAGGAAAGCAGAAGCAGAAAAGAAAACAGGGCTGAAGTGTACAATTCATTGAAATCTAGCAGCGGGGGTCCTTATAAAGCGCGAGGTGAACACTGCGTGTGTGCCTCTAGTGCAAGCCTAGCTCCAGACATGTAGCCTGGGGGATGGAGTTTGCCTATGAAAATGTGTGTGTGTGTGTGTGTGTTTGTGCGCGTGTGAGGAGCCGTCTCAGCGTGGGGGCATCTCAGACCTGGT
>JACRUU010000009.1:6007094-6194594 GCA_030449085.1 Kryptopterus vitreolus | reverse complement strand
GTAATTGAAAAGTTACACTACTTATTACATGTTGAACATTGTCATTTGTAATCTGTAATGTATTACATTCCCAAAGTAACTTTCCTGCACACTGCACATAACAAGCACTGAAAGACATAGTACTGTGTTTGAGGCCGAGGATATGCCAGCAACCACAACCACAAGAAGCCTGTCTGCTCGTATATCTTGTTCCTGGCAAATATGCACATGTGACACTTGCTAACATTTTAGATTGGCATTTAAACTGGCTGGGTGCAAGTGATGTTTTGACTCTGACCTGCCCTCTTGTGGAGATAACAAATCATGTGTATGTGTACAAAAGATCAGCATTATATTTTTCTGTGTGTGTGTGTGTGTGTGTGTGTGTTTTTTTTAATCACCTCTTTTGAAACTCAAGTATTAATTGATGGCAATCCCCCCCCCCACACACACACACACTCACAGACACCCACTATTCCCACTCCTGGCGTTGCTGTTTGAGAAGTGCGAGCAGGCCACACAGGGCTCGGAGTGCATCACTTCAGCCAGCTTCGATGTCGACATTGAGAACTTTGTGCACCAGCAGGAGCAGGAACGCAAGCCTTTCTTCAGCGAGGACCCAGAACTCGACAACCTGGTATGTATCTCGGTCCACTTATCGTTTTCCACATACAGCCACTGTTTATCTTCACCGCAAGCTGCTACGTGTCTGTTTACTAGGTTTTTTTTATTGCAGACTTCAGCACCTCCTGCTGGTCGAGGCAATCAGGGTTACGACGGACATTTTTAATTCAATATTCCTTTAAAGCCCTAAATCTCATTCCGTCTCTCCACCAGCCTTCTCTCTCTATCTCTCTCTTTCTCCCGTGCCTGACAGCTAGCAGTAATTAGAAATTAGGCAAATGAGGAAGTGGAGGAAAGGTCAATGTTCGTCATTACCGGGGCTCTCGGCCGACTAGTGAAGCTCAGTCAATTAACTCTGCATCTGTGTGCTTTACGATGGGCCGGTGGCACGGGGCCCCGTCCTCGCCACGCTTGCGCTGGGTAGAAGATGGCACGGCGCCCTGACGGAACGAGCTGCAGTAATTGACAGATTTATCTCTTCCTGGGCAAAGCGCTTTTTAGCCCATTTGGTTGTCCTTGAGTGCTGACTTTGAAGGCACACGATCTGTGGGAACTGGGAATTAAGCATGCACAGTTTTTATTACCCCCCCCACACACACACACACACTCACACACACAAACACATATATATAGATATATATATATATATATATATATATATATATATATATATATATATATATATATATATCTATATATGCACATATTGGGTAGAGCAATGTCGCTAAAGTTTCCTCCTGCACCAGATTTCCCCATTATATTTTGTTATTTTTACACGCATACCTTTATTTTTTCTTTTTGCCCAAAAGAGTGTGTCAGAGCATCCGCACTGTCCGTCCTACTGCTACATATATTTGCACTTATGCACTTTTCTGCATGGTGCCAGTAGACATATCACCCTGTACCCCTAGACTGGTTGCCCACTGAAGTTAAGCAGGGTTGAGCCTGGGGTTAGTACCTGGATGGATAGATGGATGGATGGATGAATGATCTCCTGGGAAAACTGATGGAAGAGGGCCAGCAGGGGGCGCTTATTCTGTGGTCTGTGTTGGTCCTACGGGGACAAACGGTGGGACCAACGGTTGGTCCTACGGTGACGGGAACACTATACTGTCAAAAAGCTCTCTTTGTTGGTCATTAAAAATCCCAGGATGTCTTTCGAAAAAGAGGTGTTTCCTCGGCATTCCTGGCCATTCCATTGGCCTACTCTCATGGCCTCCTATCGCCTGATTGGCTTCATCATTCTGTCTCCTCTCCACCAGTAAGCTAGTGTGTGTGGTGGGTGTCCTGCAGCGCTATGGCTGCCGTGGCATCACCCAGTTGGATGCGGTGGTGTATGAGGAGGATCCCTCTATCATAATGTAAAACGCTTTGAGTGTCCGGAAAAGGCGCTATAAACATGTTATGAATTATTATAACTCTGAATGAACATGACTCAATATTGTTGTAACGTGTAAACGATTATAAATCGAAAGGAACTGCTTTACAGATGGTGAAGGCCATCCAGGTGTTACGAATCCACCTGCTGGAGCTGGAGAAGGTGAACGAGCTCTGTAAAGACTTCTGCAACCGTTACATCACTTGCCTCAAGACTAAGATGCACAGCGACAATCTGCTACGCAATGACCTGGGCGGCCCGTATTCACCGTCACACACGAGCCTGCAGCAGGTAACACCAGCAGAGCACGAGGTGCTTAAGAAACGCAGGACAGCGTGTTCATTTGGTGCATGTTGTTAATCAGCGATTTCCCTTCACACCGTCGCCTCAACTATCGCTTCGACCTTCCCTTTCTCTCCCTCTCTCTCTCTTTCTCTCTCTCTCTCTGTAGGATATGATGCAGACGTCCTCTTCTTCGCTCTCATCTGTGTCGAGCTCGGTGAACTCGTCAGGCATCGCAGCGTGTTCTTTGCCTCAGAGCAACATGACCAGCATCAACTCACAGGTGGTGTCAGGTGAGACCGCGCACGGAAAGACTGTCTATTTGTAAACAAGAGAGATATGGCTAGAAATGCCAGAAAAACAACACACACACACACACACACAGCATCTTTCGGATGGTGGTTGGCGGTTCGATTCACGTCTCCACCATGTGTGTGTGTGTGTGTGTGGAGTTTGCATGTTCTCTCCATCATCGCCCCCTAATGGAGCAGCCGAAAGAAGAAGAAGGACATGCTTGGAGCATTTGATTCGCACCTCCGTGGCTAAGGGTTCTAATCTCGCCTCTGGCCTTTTGTGTAGCGTTTGTGTATTCTATCCTGAGCTGTAGGGCATCTTCCTCAGTTGTAAATTGTGCATTGTTGCTGCATTGTGTTTGCCCCACAATGGGTTTATAGTCTCAGGGTGTCCCCATGACGGACCGTCCCCTGTGACCATGAATGGGATAAACTGTATAGAACATGGATGGATGAATAAGATACTGTATAGGTTTTAGAGGCACGGATCGATGAATAAGATACTGTATAGGTTTTAGAGGCACGGATGGATGAATAAGATACTGTATAGGTTTTAGAGGCACGGATGGATGAATAAGATACTGTATAGGTTTTAGAGGCACGGATGGATGAATAAGATACTGTATAGGTTTTAGAGGCACGCTAAAAAAATCCTGCGACAACATGGGGATGAAAACCTTGACATAACACAGATTATTAGTATTTATAGAGGTACAGTATATAGATAGAGATAAAGATAATGGGGATCATTTGATAAGGATGAAATGTTCTGAACGCCAAACAGCAGCCGATACCTAAAGTGCAGAAGTCCTAAAAAACAATTAACAATAAATTAACAAAGATTAACAATTAATTTGGCAGATTTGTCAGGAAATAAAAGCCCTTTTTACACATTTAACAAAGTCGGATCAGTGCGACAGAAATAAACCAGTCTATACAATTTTTATATACATTTTTTTGTGCATAAATTTCTCAGGTACGTTTACACCTAATGATCAAGCAACAGTGTTAAAGAAAAACTGAGGTGATATAATAAGTGTCTGTGTGTGTGTGTGTGTATGTGTGTGTGTGGGTGTGTGTGTGTGTGTGTGTGTGTGTGCTTCCTGCAGGTGGGGCCCTGTATCAGCCGGTTGCCATGGTGACTACTCAAGGGCAGGTGTTAACCCAGACTCTACAGCAGGGGACCATCCAGCTCCAGAACACACAGGTAAGAGAAGCACACACACACACACACACACATACACACACACACACACACACACACACACACACACACACACACACACACACACACACACACACACACACACACACATGTTTGCATATCTACACACACACACACACACACACACACACACACACACACACACACACACACACACACACACACACACACACACACATACACACACATACACACACACACACACACACACACACACACACACACACACACACATGTACACATATGAACACACACACACACACACGTACGCATATCTATGCACACATACACGCACACACACACACATACACACATATCTACACATACACATACACACACACATCTACACATACACACACACACATGTACGCATATGTACACACACACAGGTACTCCCATATCAACACACAGACACACACATGCGGAAGCATATTCACACATAAACTTGTACGCATATCTACACACACACATACACACACACACACAAACACACACACAAACCCATATGTATGAATATGCACACACACACACACAAACACATATGTATGCATATTTACACATACACACACACACACACACACACACACACACACACACATGTACGCATATCTACACACAAACACACACACACACACACACTTCTTACATATCCACTTCATTTGAGTACAAACATTTATAAGATATTTACAGAGTTTAAATACCAGAACTGCTTGTACAATCACAGAAGTCTATGCTTTTCCAGACCTGATCCGAATTCACATTCTACTTCCAGACACAATTATTTTCCCAAGAAGCTCTCATGTAAATGAACGTAACGGTCGTATGGCATGCGTGAGAGGGTGGATTAATGTGTATCGCGCTTCTTGACATCTTGTTATAGTTTGTAACCGCTGCTAACCTTGATATTGTTACAGTAAATACTTTAAATGGTTCATTACCGGATTCTCATGATAAAGGTGGCAAAAATACACACAACCTCTAATTGCAATGTTGATATTGAGGAAAATTTCAGGCATTGAGTAAACAGCATAGCTAAATAGGACAGGCAAGAGAAAACCAGAACGATACTCAAAATACAGTCTGACTATACAATTCTATACATTCTATAGAAATACACTTCATTTTGAGTATCTTTCTGTCAATATAAATACACTTTGCCAGCAATGGGAAGTAATGACATTTAATTACTTTTTCTGTTATTAGTATTTTACTTCACTATTTATTTCCTACACAAATATCTGTACATTCTAATTCTTCTTACATTTTCAAAGCAGTCTTCATTTATTCATTCATCTTCTACCGCTTTATCCGATCTTCCCTCGGGTCACGGGGAGTCTGTGCCTATCTCAGACGTCTATGGGCATTAAGGCAGGATACACCCTGGATGGAATGCCAACCCATCGCAGGACACACACACACACACATTCACACACACATTCATACACTAGGGACAATTTTCCAAGATAGCAATCAACCTACCGTGCATGTTTTTGGACCGGGGGGAAACCGGAGAACCCGGAGAAAAACGCCCCTGAGGCACAGGGAGAACATGAAAACTCCACACACACATGGCCGAGACGGGACTCGAACCCAGACCCTGGAGGTGTGAGGCGAACATGCTAACCACTAAGCCACCGTGCCCCCCCAAAGCAGTCTTATACATTTAGATTTAATCTAATGACAAGAACCATTTTCATCAACCCGGAGTAACACTGGCTTTCACAAACACACACTCACACACACACACACACACACACACACAGCACAGACGTGATGGATGATTAGGCTGAATCCATTCATTAGAGAACCGATTTTGAAATGATTTCATATTAATATATTAATATGATGCGAGGTCCAAACCTCTTTACTTAAGTGAGTACTTCAACTTTTAGTCTTCAGTCTTTTAAAACAGGAGTATCTGCACGTCTCCTTGAATAAAGCATGTGTGTACTTTTGCCACCTTTGAGACCGTACATGCAGTGAAAGTGTTTTATAAGAGATGCGGGTCCTGACTGGCCAAATCTGTTCTTGTCAATTTATCAAAACAGCTATGAAAAAATGAACTAAAGCATATATTTTGCCCGTCCTGAAAACACAGAGTTTGCTTTGTTATAAGCCCCCAGACGGACACCACAGCTTGTAGTTGCTGCTGGTTTATTGCACTTTCAAGTCTTTCCAACGTAACGACCGACATCAAACTATATGATAAACGAAAACACAAACGTGAGTAATCATTGTTTAACAAACTGCAGAAAAATGAAACATACCTCACATTGTAGATGACATCCAATCAGATTTCAGCTGTCACATTTGCCAGCATTGCCTTAAAATCTGCCTCCAGAGCCGTCAATAGCTTCAGGTTGCTTTAACCAATCGACGGCCTAGCATCCATACCGTAAGCCCTGCGTTTTCGTGTTTTAGCATTTCAAATATTAATAACTGATGCAATGTGCCTCAGGGGGTTTTCTCCCGGTTCTCTAGGTTCTCTCTCTCCCTTTTCCTCCTGGTCCAAAAACATGCACGGTAGGTTGGTTGGCACCTTGGAAAATTGTCCCTAGTGTATGAATGTGTGTGTGAATGTGAGTGTGTGTGTGTCCTGCGATGGGTTGGCATTCCATCCAGGGTGTATCCTGCCTTAATGCCCATAGAGGCTTGAGATAGGCACAGGCTTCCCGTGACCCGAGGTAAGATCGGATATAGCGTTAGAAGATGAATGAATGAAATACACTATGAGTTTCTGCGGTATTTCTCTTTCTTTTTTTACATTTTAAACGGTGCTTTTGCGAAATACAGAAAGCGCTACTTTCTAATGCTGCTCAAACATCCTTCGCTGAATTCGCCGGTTGCGTCACCGTTTTTTTTGCAGCAGACGTGTTGCCAAAGTTCCAACGCTAACGATTTCATCAGTGACAGATCTCGTTCTACAACAGTTTTCCTAGAGCCAGAGGGATGTTTGTATGTCTGTTTGAGAGACCGACGTGAGGGAGACGTTTTCAGGCAGCCGTAGCTGCTATAAGTAGGCCACACAGTTTTCTCTACACATAGGCTTGGAGGGGGGGGGGGGGGGGGGGGGGGGGGTGAAAAAAATCCCTCAACCCATAACTACATCGCCAACGAGCTCTCAGTAATGATAGCCCTGCATGGAGCCTCCAATTAATTCACCCTGCTTCCTGGAGCACACACACACACACACACACACACACACACACACACACACACACACACATGCCTCAGCACCGGGAGTATGTGTGTGTGTGTGTGTGTGTGTGTGTGTATTTGTGTATGTATATGTGGGGGAGGAGGATGTGGAGGGAATTAAGTCACGTGACACCCAGCTGCAAATATAATATGGAGATTTTTTTTGTGTGTGTTTGTTTCTTTGGCTTGATTATTATTATTTATTTATTTAGAAATCAGCAGGAGGCTTTTGCTTTATATAACTTTCGGTGGGAAGAAAGAAAAAAAAATCTTCACATCTAAAGTTTTCCTTTTCTCTTCCATTCGTTTTTATTTGCTTATTTATTGAAATTCAAGGCCGTGTTGGATTATGCATCCTGAAACTGCTCTGAAATGATAATATTTCACCCTGGCTGGGGACAATATCTGGGGCAAAAATTGCATAATAATAATAATAATAATAACAATAATAATAATAATAATAATTGAACGCGTCGGAATCCTTTGGCCTGGAGTGAATCTTCCAGTGGCGCATGCACGTGCTTGCACGTGCCATTCCTTCCCGTGTACCCGCGCGCTCGTCCTGATGCATTTTCCAAGGTTTGATTTGAAGGAGTGTCAAACCACTTTTTGTGCTTGAAAGGCCTCGTGCGCTCCTTCTACGCCTTTAATTTTAGGTATCATTACTCCGATTGCGTTGCCATGGCGACCGAGGGCATTTCTGCCCCTGCCAAAGGAACTGCAAGTGGCGACTCTTTGTTTCCGTGGCAACAAATATCCCTCCCTCATCCCCTCTCTCTCTCTCCTCCCCTCTCTCTCTCTCTCTCTCTCCATATTTTTCCTCCCCCCTTTTTAACCCCCACCTCTCTCTCTCTGTCTCTTTGTCTTTTTTTTGTCTTTTTACTGTATGTCTCTGGTGCCCTTAACCCCCCCCCCCCCCCCCCCCCCCCCCCCCCCCCCCCCCCCGAAGAGACCCCCCCCCCCCCCCCCCCCCCCCCCCCGAGACACACAATATCACTAGTTTCTCCTTTACTCATCTCTCTCTCTCTCTCTCTCTCTCCTCTCTCTCTCTCTCTCTGTGTGTGTCTTAAACCTCAGGTGAATCTGGACCTCGCCTCACTCTTGGACAGCGACGATAAGAAGTCAAAGAACAAGAGGGGTGTCCTTCCAAAACATGCCACAAACATCATGCGCTCCTGGCTCTTCCAGCATCTCATGGTGCGATGGGGAAATATTGTTCTACCCCTTTCTCATGCCATTCATCGTGGACCTTGCATAGCCTATATTAATCGTGTTCTGTTGATTAAACACATAATTAACTGATATTAATATATTTTTTTGTGTTTGTTTTTGTTTGCAGCACCCGTATCCTACAGAAGACGAGAAAAGACAGATCGCCGCACAGACCAACCTCACTTTATTACAAGTAAACAACTGGTAAGATTCAAAGTCAATTATCGGCTTCTTTATACCGTTGTGTTCTGCTATGCCGTTGGAGTTCTTCCAGAGTAATACGTAGCAATGTGTCGCCATCTAGTGTCCATGTCATTGTCAATGCAGCAGGCCAAAATTCCTATCTCACGTCCTTTTTTTTTTTTTTGTAACCCCTAAGGTTTATCAACGCACGCCGGCGTATACTACAGCCCATGCTGGATGCCAGTAACCCTGATCCTGCCCCTAAAGCCAAGAAGATGAAGTCACAACACAGACCTACGCAGCGTTTCTGGCCTGACTCCATCGTGGCTGGTGTGCTGCAGACACATGGCCCTCATTCTGCTAACAATTCAGACAGTTAGTGCTTCTAACACTGTACATCCAGCAGGCATCGAGCGCAGATCCCATTAAAATGCTTTTCTTTGATTTATTTCTTTTTTTTAACGAACAGATGGCTGTATTCCTCACGGTGAGGAAATCAATTGTTGTGTTTGTTTCCCGGCTCCAGTTCAGTAGCCACAATGTGCCCCGTCATAAAATGGCTGCTTTTGTTTTCTTTAAGCGCATTGGAAACGACAACAGATACGTGTTCGAATACACCGGGCTCTGGGCACATATTAGGGGAATTCATTTGGTTGCACATGAGTAATGTGAAAATTCGATTCAAGGAAACCATATAAATATAAAATATAAATAATTACTTTTAAAAGAGGCGAGACCTTCAATGCAACCAAACACGCATTCAGGATTTCTTTGCGTAGATAGAAAAAGACAAAAAAACACTCCATCGAGCACCAAATTCTGCCCAATTCCAAATTCCTTACACTTCCCTGTTTTCCCAGTATTATGGAATATGAGGAGAAAATATATACACTATCCCACCCACTAATAGGTGCTATGATAAAGAGATAAACAGTATTATTCACTTCACCAGTTTTTTTTTCCCTATAGACCTTATAGGTGGATTGGTTATTCTGTATTGCCTATGGAAGGTATGAGTGTGTGTGTGTGTGTGTGTGTGTTACACACCTAGTTTTTCTGGACCACAAAATAGATCCACATCAATTCTAACCAATAATTTACATTGCTGGTATCCGTCAGATGCCCTTATCTAGCGTGATCTAGCAATTGAGAGATAAGGGCCTTGCTCAAGGGCCCAGCAATAGCAGCAGCTCGGAAGTGCTTGTGAAAGTCCAGTGCATTACCCACTCAGCGCCCATCATCTTAGACATGACTCATATGCTATATTCATATTCCACAAGTTTATCTGTGTAGAAGCTCACGCCAGGTCAGAACAGGGTATATTAGCAATCAGTTAGCAATAGGCTTACACTGATGTGTGTGTGTGTGTGTTTGTCTCTGTGTGTGTGTGTGTGTGTGCGTGTTTATCAGGTTCCCTGGGCATGGACAGCCTGCAGCCTCTGTCCTCCGACTCGGCCACTCTGGCCATGCAGCAGGCCATGTTGGCCGGAGCCGAGGACTCGATGGATGGCACAGACGATGAAGAGGAGGAAGAAGAAGAGGACGAGGACGGAATGGAGGACGACGAAGACGACGAAGACGTAGAAAGGCACCTGTCTGTCAGGAGAGATCTGCGCCTCGATCACGGCGAGGGACTGGAGTAGAAACGGATAACGGCATCAGGAAACGACATTATTGACCTGTTTTGCAAACACGCCCCTGAGGAACACTCTCCAAGGCTTAAACAAAGGAACGTTCAGAAAAGGGAAAAAAAATGGGTGGGGTGAAAAAATGAGCTGGGAATTTGAATAATGGCTGAATTTATTTGTACAATTTAGGGAAATGAACGAATGCACACATCGACCCTGCATTTCAATGTTATATACTGGGAGAATAAATAGAAGTTTTAGTTATACTAGCGAAATCATCGGCATAACGTTAGTTCCATGTGTTCCATCACTTATTTTGTCCATCTCTTTTGTTTTGAGGTGAAACCCGGAGCATGTTTCTTTTTTTTTTTTTTTTTTTTTTTTTCTTTTTTTTTTTTTTTTAACTCTTCAAGCGACCATCGATATTTTGCAGGTGGCTTTTTTTTGGCATGAGTTTTCAAATGATGATACTTTGCTAGCGTCAGTTTTAAAAAAAAATTTAAAAAAAGGAGAGAAAGGAGAAAAAAAAGGAACGGAATAAAAGTGTTTTTTTTAAGGATTTGACAGAACAAAGCACACACCTTAGACTTTTGCGCAGTTGCTCGATATTTATGTTTTAGGATTTCGATCAACAACGTTGCACTTGGGAGAAATTCCCATTTGCCTGGATGATGCAATTCTGAATGGCACTGAAGGCCAACCGCCTGGAACTCGCTGCCGATGAACTTCTCTCCTGCCGACGAAGGTAAAAGATGGAGAGAAAGAGAGAGAGAGAGAGAGAGAAAACATGGCACATTAAGCATTTCATTTACGGAGGAAAATAACCCATTGGATCCGTCCAGCCATCAGACTTCCTTGTGATGTTTACTGAAGAAAGGCTGCGGGAAGGATGATAATTTTACGGAGCATTCCAGCCGCTGGAATTTCGTATGTTACTGTGAAGGACGAGGAGCTGCGAAGGGATTCCTGAGCAAGTTTCGGGTTCAAAACGGCCTCCCAGAATAAAGCAGCTGTTTCTTATGTGATGTCTAGAGATGAGAGAAGCTGTTATTGAATGTTATTGGAGTTGGTCTTGTGAAGTACGTTTCCCATTATCCTTTTTTTTCTTCCTTGGTTGTTTTTAAATGGTTCTTCCAGAGCAAGTAATGATAGGGGGAAATTTTTATTTTGTTTGTACACATTGTTGTCATGATCTATTGTGCTTCAATAGACCATTTTTGATAATTAAAAGAGATAATTTTAGTGGATGCGGCGTAGCTTTGCCTTCTTGTGTGGGTCGTTAATTAACGGGGCTCGGAACGCAAGATAATAGTGAAGGAGAATAACATCAATGCTATTGATAATTATGTTCCGGGTCCAGCTTTCACATTAAAACCTTTTAAATCCTTGGAAAAAGGAAACACTGCTATAAGGTTTTTGTCATAATTACACAGTACACGATACACAAGAGTTACAGTTCGTCACGTGCCTGGGTTTTTGGTACAATTACGGGGAAGAAATGCAAAGCGAGGGGCACGGTGGTTTAGTGGTTAGCACGTTCGCCTCAAACCGCCAGGGTCCGGGTTCGATTCCCGTCTCGGGTATGTGTGTGTGGAGTTTGCATGTTCTCCCCGTGCCTCAGGGAGTTTTTCTCCCGGTTCTCCGGTTTCCTCCCGGTCCAAAAACATGCACGGTAGGGTGATTGGCACCTTGGAAAATTGTCCCTAGCGTATGAATGTGTGTGTGATGTGTGTGAGTGTGTGTGTGTGTGTGTGTGTGTGTGTCCTGCGATGGGTTGGCATTCCATCCAGGGTGTATCCTGCCTTAATGCCCATATACGCCTGAGATAGGCACAGGATCCCCGTGACCGGAGGGAAGATCGGATAAAGCGGTAGAAGATGAATGAATGAATGAATGAATGAAATAAATGCAAAGTGTAAAATTGTAATAATCAACATTTAAATAGTTTACATTTTGAAATCAATTTGAAATAAAATACCTGCTTGGATAATTCTAATTTCAAATAATACATCTCTATATTGAATAGGAATAAATTAATTGAATGCAATATACTGTTTATTGGAATTGTGTAATCAGATAAATTGGCACAAATCAAATCGAACAAAATAAATGAAGCCGTTCATTCAAATAGTTTACATTTAATAGATCTCATTTGGGTAATACAGGGGGGTGTGTGTGTGTGTGTGTGTGTGTGTGTGTGTGTGTGTGTGTGTGTGTTGTTTTTTCTATGGATATGAGCTACTGTTGTAATTAACTTTATACACTTTAGCAAATGCCTCCATTCCTTCCATCCTTCATTCACTCCTTTGCTTTGTCCTTTTAATAGAAATTCTTGAAGCTGAACATAATAACGTTTATACTACCGTAAATTCTGGACTATAAAGCGCACCGGGATATAAGCCGCATCTGCTCTATTTAAAAAAAAACCCAAAAAAATTCATAAATAAGCCGCACCTGCATACAAGCCGCATCCGCTTTTGAATGGTAAATGTACATGTATGTACCTAAATAGATCCTTTCCTAATCCTGTATTTTAACACGGTGTAACGGTGGACGCTGCACAGAGACGCGGAGATCCGGAATTCATACAAAACAGGATTTATTAGAATAAAGAACTCAGGAGACGCCGCTCATACGGAGCGGCCAGACAGGCTAGGGAGCCTTGCGCTCTGCGCGCCGTGGTACCGGGAGTACCGGAGACAAAGGTTAGGCATAAACATATATCGAGCGTCCGTGTCCGCGACACTAGGTATGTGCTACGAGTCCGGACGGGGATTGTAGAGTGAACCGGGCTTATATCGGGAGAGGGAAAATCAACAACATCTTTGGCTGATTTGTGCGTGTGCATGTCTGTGTGTGTGTGTGTGTGTGTGTGTGTGTGTGTGTTGTGTGTGTGTGTGTGTGTGTGTGTGTTGTGTGTGTGTTGGGGGGGGTGCGTGTGTGTGTGTGTGTGTGTGTGGGTGGGGGGGGGGAGCAGGGGAGGAAAGAGAGAGAAAACTTTGCTGATTAAAACGGGACAGAACCAAGAGAAAATAAGCGCTATTTACAGTATTTACCTTCATTTCTCCTGTGTGTGAAATGACGTCACCTTAACCTTGTAAAGATAGAGTTTGTCCTCCTTCTATCCGCTTCTACCCACTTATATCTGTTAAAGAGGAACTAGCGCATTCTTCTTCTTTGCATTTATTTTGTGTTAGTTTTGATTCTAATTCCGGTTAGAGCCCCAAGCGGTCTGGAAAAAATCTGCAGAATAGCCGCACCATATTATTAGCCGCATGGTTCAAAACCTAGGAAAAAAGTAGCGGCTTATAGTCCAGAATTTACGGTATAATAATGTTTACCTGTAACACGCCAATATATTGATATCCATATTTGATATCATCATTTTATTTCTAGTTCATGGTGCAGACTGAAGGGCAAAAAAATACAGGTCAGTTTGGTCCAGAACAACTGCACTGACAGAAAATAACTGCATTTGGATTAATTGGTTAATTGGATCGCTATATTGCAACGTTAACATTTATTAGACGCCCTTATTCGTAATCGCATTTATCTGATTTGTACAAGTGGACTCTTGAGTTCTAGGGGCCTTGCTCATGGGCCCAGTAGGTGCAACTTGTTCATTCACGGGAGCTGTTATTTGAACTTACCTCGTGATTTACATTAAATCAGATTCACCTTTAAGGCTTAAATTTAATGTCACAAAATATTTTTTAAAAGCCACTTAAATTCAACCACATAAATGGTTAAAAATAGTCAAAATCATTCTTCAGTTCAAGTAGAGTTTTCACACAGAGGATTTAAAGCAGCCTTGTGGGCTTGCAGGTGCGCTCACACTCATTACCTGTTCATTCTTCATCATTTCACATTTTATAATGTTCTCGCAATAATACACGCGGAGCGCAACTTGAGAAGTCACTGACGAATCTGTACCTTTTTAATTTTTCACATGCGGTTCCCCTGATACTAAACCCCCGGAGAGGGTGATGGTGTTAAAACCCTGCTCCTACAATATGTAAACAATAAAACAGTCTTCATTGCAGTATATCTATGTCGTATTCTATTCTATTTTATTCATATCGTTAAACATTAAAAAGGATTCACCCGTATGTGAAGAGGAAATACTATTAATACTATTTTCTATTTGTAAACGATTACAGATGTTAGTGATCAGGGTGCATATCTTCCCCAATTTGCCCTTAAACCTCAGAGATTACAGGCTCTGCAAATCTGGTTTACATTTCAGCACATATGGTTTGTGTAGTCAAGGGTGTTTAGGTAACCTGTGTGGTTCATCACTTCCTGTTTGTGTGTGACATTTGATCTCTCCCTGTTTTGCTTCTACAGTTTGATTTATTCAAGGTTTTAGCAGAACAATAGGAATAAAACACTACACTTCCTTGAAGTCCAGATTGGAAACATGTCTCTTGTGTCTTATGGTGGGATTGAATGAAGGGAAATGGAGAACAGAGCCAGGAAGAGTAGACAATGGCACTACTATAACATTTAACATATAACAAATAAATAACGGTGTTTGTCTTTCTTAAACAAACACATATATTTATGTTGTCGACACATTTAGTCGAAAGATGGTTCCACATCCATTCATTAAGCCATTTGGGGATCTTACGTTGATATACGAGATGATTCATAATGAATTCAGATGTGTTATGATTTAATAACCTGTGCAGCATGGCTAAAGACGAAGGAGCAGTAAAGTAAATGCATATGTCTAAGATGATATTACTCATAAAATACAAAAAAAAAAAAAAAAAAAAAACAGAAAACAACAATTCAAACTACAAATAAGATCAAAAGCATATTCAACACATTCATACAAATCAATTCTTGTTTGATTATATATGATATATAATATATTAGTTATATCACCATATGGAACCTAAACGTATCACCAGTTTATATGGAAAGCAACCAAAACAGGAACATAATTCTTAAAGGAGCCACGTACCATATTTAACAATTCAATTTAACAACCATTAACCACATTGAAATGAACAAGAAATTAATATTCAAAGAATCATTTCCAGAGTAAAATAAATATTAAATAATCAATCATTTTATTAAAGGTAGAGATTTTGAGTAAATGTACATAAATATACATGATGAACAAATCGAGGAAGTGTTTCAGGCAATGTTTCCAGATTCTGACGTCTCTAAATCATTCAGGTGCGGGAATGATAAAACTCCCCACATTACCTACATTGGACTAGTGGATTTAATTTGCATGCGATTTTCTGACCCTGCATTTCTTATTTGATGTTCTGATGTTTGGTCTTAAAAATTTCATTCCTAATGGAATTTAAAAAAAATGTAATCTGATGAAATCTGCAGAAACCCTGGTGCAGTGGAGCCTCGGCTTACGAGCGTACCGGTATACAAGCGTGTGTTTGTGTATGTGTATATGTATATACATTGCTTAATTACATATAAAGACGCTATTATATAATTATATTTATAATTCTGTATATTATATAGATACAACTGGGAGCACGGTGGCTTAGTGGTTAGCACGTTCGCCTCACACCTCCATGGTCCGGGTTCGATTCTCGTCTCGGCCATGTGTGTGTGGAGTTTGCATGTTCTCTCCGTGCCTTAGCGGGTTTTTCTCTGGGTTCTCTGGGTTCCCCTCGGTCCAAAAACATGCACGGTAGGTTGATTGGCACCTTGGAAAATTGTCCCTAGTGTATGAATGTGTGTGAATGTGTGTGTGTGCCCTGTGATGGGTTGTCATTCCATTCAGGGTGTATCCTGCCTTAATGCCCATAGACGCCTGAGATAGGCACAGGATCCCCGTGACCGGAGGGAAGATCGGATATAGCAGTAGAAGATGAATGAATGAATGGATGAATGAATGAATATAGGTACAACTGATTTCTTGGGACTAGAGGAGGCTCAACCAATCTACGGCTAAAAATGAACAAATTAAAGAATGTCATTGTTTAACAACTATCTAAGTATGTAATATCTCAGTGTGTAGCTCGAATAACGGCTCAGTGTTACAGCACATACATCAAGTTGTTTGTCTCATTGTTTTTAGAATAACAATGTTGCCGGAAAAAAACAAAAAACAAAAAGACATTTACAGAACGTACCTGGCACATGTTCAGTAGGAGAAACCAGACTGGTTCATGTTCATGTGCTCTTGGATAAACAGTGCTCTTATGCTTTTACTCAAAGGCTTTTGCAGCACAGAAATATCTCTGGTTGTGGCAATTCTCCAGGCTTCTCATGCTGCTGCAGTGAAGCGGTAGGTCTGCTTGGAGGGGCGCGTGCATAAATAGTCAGGGCAATGACAGAGGCAGGAAAAGCCACAGGACTGGCCTAAGTTTGAAGTGGAAGGGCGCCACCTGCTTGATGAGCACGTACGTGGATCTGCGGCCTGCTGGCGCCACCCTTCCTTATTCCCCCCATCTCGCCTTAATTGCTCTCCTGTTCTGCTGCTCCAGAGAGTTCCGTAACCCGTTTAATTACCCCTTAACCCTTGTCCCATACGGCCTCCCTTTGAGCTTCAGCCCTCCTCCACTATTTAAAGTCTTCGCCAGCATCTTTTAGCTTCCTCAGCCTCAGGACCAGGACAGCACTGCATGGCATACTTAACATTCGCTGCACCAGGAGTACTCAAGGTACTGTATTTTCAATCACTTTCATTCCAGTGTGGGTTCGAGCGTTCGGGTAATGAACGGAGTAAAATGGAAGTCGCCGGGTTGACCAAAATAACACAAAAAATGTCGTACTGTGAAAGCTGTCAAAGAGTACATGGGGTCTTCTGCTCAACAGTTTCAGACATGTCAATTGCTAAGACGGCCGCGCAGGCAGTGCTGTCTGATGCCCTGCTTCAGCACAGTAATATAGACGAGCGCATTCGACACCTGGATCTGGAGCTGCCCTTAGACAAATTCATCAAATTTGTATCCGTGGGACTTCCTCTGATGCTGGTATCTGTGGCATTTGCTCGAGAGATCTCAGTCGGTGAGTAGAGTTTTTTTCTTTTTTTTTCTTTTTCCTTTTTCTCCTATTTCTTCTCTTGTGTTCTTCTCTTTCCTCCATCGGAAACATCCATCATTTAGGTATAATTACAGTTTAAATTGTCTGTTTTGAAATGAGGTACAGCTTCCGGAACAGGTTAAACCGCTAAAGATTTACTAAAAATAAATAAATAAATAAAAAAGATAGAGGTACATTGTCTTAGCGGTTAGCACGCTCGCCTCACAACACACACACCCGGTTGTGTGTGTGGAAATTGCATGTTCTCCCCGTTCCTCAGGGCTTTTTTCCCTCGGGTTTCCCACCCTGTCCAGATGGTAGGTTGATTGGCACCTTGGAATATTGTCCCTTCTGTGTGAATGTGTGTAAGTGTGTGTGCCCTGCGATGGGTTGGCATTCCATACAGGGTGTGTCCTGCCTTGACGCCCCAAGACGCCTGAGATAGGCACAGGATCCCTCGCTACCCGAGAGAGAAGTCGGATAAAGCTGTAGAAGATGAATGAATGAAAATGGTTCGATAGTGCACAAGGAAATACTAGGAACCGATTTGGATTCGGGTTCTTGAGCTCCAAATACAGGAGTCCAAATTCCATATCCGTTGCATTAATACAGCATAAGCTGTCCTGAAAGTCCACAGACTCATTAAACGAAGCCGATGCGAACGTTAATTAAATGTCAACTTTGATTTCACACGCAACGTTGAAATGGACTGGACGAGACGGGCGTACTTAAATCGAGACGTCCTAGTAACATTTTCGCCCGTCCTCAAATATGTTTTGAAGGAAGGCCAGGCTGACAGGCATGCGGACAGTTCGCAAAATAGAAAGCGTCGCCAGAGCTTGCCAGAAATCCGGTCGCTAAAAGAAGCTGCCAGTTCCAGCGGAGGCAGCTGACGTTGCAATCAGTTTCCTCTGGAGTTGGTCTGCAATCAGTTCACACAGATGTTAATTGGCACGAGGATGATTAAGAGAGACGTGGAGAGATGACAAGAGTCTGTAATTACAGTCAGCCTGCTCTTTCCCAGGTCTCTATTTCAAGCCTAACTAGAGGATATGCTAATTAAAGAGACAGACGTGAGGCGCAAGTTAAGTTCCTTACAGTCGGATATAATGCCGTCCCTCGTCGAACGTGATATTTAAGCGTGTTTATAAAATACAGCCATTTCCCCACCCCGAGTACCAACCCCATGCTAATTGTTGACATTATCATCCAATGAATTAATTACATTATTCATTGAATCAAAAATTCCATTTTCCACTTTCCTAAAACAGGACCTTTTTGAATCTACTCTACTTCAGAGAGTCATACAAAGGTCTACCGGTTTGACATTCTCCTCTGAAATAACAAAATTGCCTTTAGTTATATATTATTATTAATGATACTTTATGATAGATAATGATTGATCTATGTGATGATGCGTCTTGCGTCATTTTTAGAACAGGCCTGACAGCTACTCATGTGGTCCTTGGAGGGCGGCGACGTGTTGGTGACCCGTGCCCTAAAATTTGCCTTGACAGTATTTATGTCGATATAAGGATAGCTGTGGTGAATGTTTGCACACTGGATGTTGATTGTAAGGTTCAGAGGGACAGGCTAGTGTTTACATGCTCTATAAAAAGCCTGAGTTTGGCTCTCGGGTGGAAGAGACACACCCTTGTTGCCCGCTGCTCTGCTCCACCTCAGTTGAAATATTACAGTTTTTTTTCTCTCGCTGCTGTGGTTTATACCAGATGTGCTCTGAGGAAAAAGAAAAAAAAAGGAAGGGAGGGGTGAAAACTAGTTACAGACCAGACATGCTGCTTCTGCTTCTGACGCCCAGGCCTCATTTCAGCTGATGAAAGCATGAGAATGATGAAATCCTGTTCCCGATTTTGCACTAGAATTTTTTTATTTGATAAATATCCAGAGAAAAACATTTTATTTGAGCATCCCAGCTTTAAGCGTGCAAAAGCTCAAGTCAAGTCAAACACAAGATTAAGTTTAAGCATTAAACATCATTGGCATTTCAATTCTGAGATGGTAACAGGAAGAAACCTTGAAAGGAACCACACTCAACAGAGAACCTCATCCTCATTTGGGTTAATTCAGAAGTCCCAGTGTGTGTGTTGGTCAACCAAAGTGTCTAAGGCCTTGTGGAGGCCTCCAGTGTGGGGTCCAGTGTGTAGAGGGGGCTCTGGTGGTGTGGGAGGTAGTATCTCAGTGGTCAAGGCACTAGAATTTGGACCAGAAGATCGCAAGATTGGAAGTTCAAATCCCACCACCACCAAGCATTATTAGTGGGCCCTTGAGCAAGGCCCTTGAGCAAGGCCCTCAACCCTTAATTGGTCTTATAACTTTTATCCAGTTATAAGTTGCTGTGGATAAGGGCGTCTGCCAAATGTAAATGTCTGAGAGCTCAGGAGTTTCATATGTAGTGCAACAGAGATTGAAAGAGAGAGAGAGAGAGAGAAAGAGAGAGATAGAATGAAAAGAAAGAAGAAACAGTTAGGCATGGTCACAGTGTATGGAGTAAATGTACTGACATGTAGGCCTGGTTGACTGCTCTGTATTATGGAAATGAACGAATGTTGTTGTCATTCCTTTTCTCGCACTGTTAGGTCCGCAGGTCAGCTGCTTTCCTCCGAGCAACTTCACGGCGAAGCAGGCGTCCTACGTAGACACGTACTGCTGGGATTCACTGAGGCACCATGAATTCGATGCGGACGGAAACTCGGAAGAACGTTCCCTGTGGGTCCATAAGGTGCGCTTGGGTTTTAAAGTAAAGCAGAAACAATAACAGTGGCGTAAATATGATATTGCTTTGAAATGAAACCAATGCGAAACATACGTTGAGTGTTTATTAAGCACTGAATGGATGTAAATAATGAAAGGAAGACCTTTTTTCGTCTGATTGTGTGTGTTTCAGATGTTCCCGTACTCCCTGCTTATCATGGCGATGGCGATGTACCTCCCAGCTCTGATCTGGAAGTTTCTGGCTATGCCAACTCTGGGTTCTGACCTGCTCTTTATAATTGATGAGCTGGACAAGTCTTACAACCGCTCAGTGCGCTTGGCTCAGAGTATCGTGGAGCTTAAAGAGAATACGGACCCGTATGAATTTCAGGCAGAGTTGCAGAGGTGAGAGATGGAGGGGGGGTGGTGGAAATCCACATTGTTATCAAATTTAAACATGACCAGACTGCCGTTCTTGCCTTTCTGTTGTCAGAGCCAAGAGGAAGCGTTACTTTGAGTACCCCCTGCTGGAGAGATACATGCAGTACAAGCATGGCTCCTACTTCCTGGTCAGCATGCTGTTCCTGCGTGGGTTCCTCTTGCTCACCTTCATGTCGGCAGCCTGCCTCTACCTGGTCTACTTCCACCTCGCGGCTTTCCTGCAGGACGAGTTCAGCTGCTTGATGCGTACAGGAATCCTCCAAGACCAAGTCTGGGTTCCCACTCTGGTGCAGTGCAAGATTAGTGGGCTGATGGTCTTCCAACTCATCAGCATCGCTAACGGGGCTATCTACGTCCTTCTGGGGCCTATCGTGCTCTTCAGTCTGCTGCGCCTCTTCTGTTGGGACACCAGCTTCCTCTCCCTCTATGAGGTGCTTCCCGCCCTGGGGCTGATCAGCGGTCAGAAGCTAGGCTGCCCTTTGAACGACTTGAACGTGCTTCTCCTTTTCCTGCGCGTTAACGTGGCCCAGCTGCGCTCGTACGGTCGACTCAAGGCCTTGTGTTCACTAGCGCCGCCTCATTTACGCCCGGGTAAGGGCATGCTGACGGAGGAGCAGGCCGAGGAAGCTGCCGAAGAGGCCGAGGAGCTGGCCGAGGCGATACAGGAGGCCAGAGAGGAAAGGAAACACAATCTAGTGGACATCATGACAAAGCTCGGGGCAGCCAGAGGGAATGTAGTAAACTGTCCTGAGCAGCGCCCTCTGGTGGAGGAGAACATGACAATCGGTACAGTCGGCCTCATCTGTGTAGTAAAGAGCATCCTGATAGTCGGGATAATTGTGTATATTGTCTGGGATGTCCAGAAAATAATTAAATGATCTCTCGGGCATGGAATTATTAATGGAAGTGATAATTGTGCTCTGTGATTGAAAAAAAAAGACACTTGATCATTGAACACTTACCATATAACAGGGAACCATTGGCTTTATTAGTTTATAGTGCCTTTTTGTGTTTTTTATATATATATATATATATATATATATATATATATATATATATATATATATATATATATATATATATATATATATGAGCTTTATTTTTTTTAATTATTATTTTAAAGAGCAGAAAAAAAACACATTCTAAAGGGGGCTTTACAGTTCATGGTTGGCAGTGTTGGGGAATTTAATTATAAATGTAACAGTAATTCGTTATAGTTACTGAGAAAAAGGTGTAATTAAATTACAAAATGTTAAAGATTACAAATAGGGTTACTCAGTGGTTGGGGTGCATTCCTTAAAATATAACCAATTTTTTTTTTCCGAGGGTTTGAAACGTTTTTCCTTAGAACGTTAACTTAGAGCACCACCTAGTGGACAAATGAAAGTAATCCAAAAGTAATCAAATGTAATCACTTTTATGAAGTCATTGAAAAATTACACTACTTATTACATTTTGAATAGGATCATTTGTAATCTGTAATCTATTACATTTCCAAAGTAACCTTCCCAACACTGATGGTAGGTTTGATCCCAATAACAGCCCTCTCTGTCTTTTTTCAGAACCTAACCACCAGGGCTACCATGAACTGGAGGAGTCTGTATCATGTTGTTTTGGGTAAGACGTCCACTGAACCATTGCTGGGAGGGACTCATACTGACCGTGGACTAACCACATTCCCTCTAGACTAGTAATAGGACTAAACCAGATTGTCTTTATCATTTTTTTTTGTTTTTTTTTTTTCAGGATCAAGTAGATTTTTTTTGTCTCTGTACAACAACATTCTTCATGCATATCCAGAAAGTCTTCTAAAAACCTCCATTAGAATAAAGTTTGTCATTGTTTTTTTTTTTATACTTTTATGTTGCTGTATATGTTATAGTCCTGTGTGTGTGTGTGTGTGTGTGTGTGTGTGTGTGTGTGTGTATGAGACAGTTATAATGTGACCTATTACTTGATATTTAATGAAAAAGTTCTACTGGAGATTTGTAAATTGATTTTACAGTTTTTTATATACATTTTTTAAAATTCTTTTTACATCTAATCTCTAAACAAACATGTTCAGTTTGGAGTGGAAAGCGTCCGCCATCCACGGCAACTGACAAATAATTTTGCTGAGCTCATTCATTACTCATAATTGCAATCAATTCCAGGCATCTGCCAAGATGTCAAATTGACACAATTAGTCATGTTATTGAGACCCAGGCAGCCAGAAACAGCCAGAGGGTGGGATATTCACACCGAACACATAATCTGATTTGCTGTTGTTTGAGGGAAACAAAACATGTTTTGGTATCAGATTGAAAAACACCAGATTGGATCACCAGATCTGGGGGGTTTTCAATCTGATACCAAAACATGTTTTTGTAGATTAAAAAAAGAAGCGTCTTTTTTGTCCTTTTTGTGTCCTTATATCCTTTTTTGTAAAAATGTTTAATCACACGATTAATATCACGATTGTCAAGAGTTCGTAACTTCATCTCTCATTTGTACCTGTTCTACATGAATACTTGTAAAGTTTGTAATACTGTAATCAACATGGGCATGGACAAATGTGGATATATATGCATGAAATATATGTTTATTAATAGTGAAACCCAAATCAACATAGAGTGTGAAGACAAACTGTTCCTGTAAATGATTTAACTTAAATGTGCTGTTTTAAATAGTTTAAATCAACAGGACACCAAACATAGTGTGTATCATAGTGGATTTGAGACCATCTGAGTGTATTAGAAAAATAAATCAAAAAAATATTTTTGGTGTTTTTTTTGGATATTTGAATAAAGAATAGGAGTGTGTCTTACGTTTAAGTAAATTTAATTAAAAATTATTTATTGTGACATGTCTAGCATATATATATATATATATATATATATATATATATATATATATATATATATATATATATATATATATATATATATATATATATATATATATATATTTGTAGAGGAAAATATATCACCTCCTCCTTCAAATAAATATAAATTTCACATACATATATATAGATATAATTTAAATCCTATAATTTTATATGAAAAGTGTTTTTTCATCATTAAAACCACTTTTTAATCATTAAATCCCATCATTAATGTTTCCATACCGCCTAGTAAGATTCATTTTTATAGCACACACATAGCTCACAATAGTCATCCTGCTGAGAAACTAACGCTGCAGTGTGACATTTTTAGAACGATCTGTTTCTTACGCAAGCAATTACATAACGTATTTTTTAACGCATGCCACTTTCAAAACGCGGTGAAGATGTAAGTGGTGAAAGCGTTTCAGAAGGTGGACAGGATTTTTCGGAGTATAAATTCCACCTACACCACCATCTAAAACTCTCCTGAGAAGCCTACTGTACCATCTACACATAATGGGTCACTGGAATTACATCGTCCAATTTACACACAAACTGATCATGATCGTGATACGACTTTTTCAGCTCGGTGCTGTTCTTTCCTAAACTGTTCCCACAAAGTAACACACAATTAGCATTTCAACTCTTCAATTCAACTCCAGTGTGAATTAATGAGCATAAATCTTCACAACTGGGGGCACGGTGGCTTAGTGGTTAGCACGTTCGCCTCACACCGGTAGGGTCCGTACGAGTTCGATTCCCGTCTCGACCATGTGTGTGTGGAGTTTGCATGTTCTCCCCGTGCCTCTCCCCGGGGTTTTTCTCCGGGTTCTCTCGTTTCCCCCGGTCCAAAAACATGCACGGTAGGTTGATTGGCACATTGGATAATTGTTCCTAGTGTATGAATGTGTGTGTGTGCCCTGCGATGGGTTGGCATTCCATCCAGGGTGTATCCTGCCTTAATGCCCATAGACACCTGAGATAGGCACAGACTCCCCGTGATCCGAGGGAAGATCGGATAAAGTGGTAGAAGATGAATGAATGAATGAATGAACATTTCAGTTGATATAAAACATTTTTATTTGTAAAAAATCTTTAACACCATGTATCATTTTCCTTCCAGTTCACAATTATGTGATAATATATACACATGTATGTGTAAATATATATGTGTGTGTGTGTGCGTGTACGTGTGTGTATGTGTGTGTGTGTGTGTGTGTGTGTGTTTGGCAGGTTTAAAACACTTTAAACTTCTTCTATTCATTATATTAGAATTTCAGCAAAAGGAAGAAAAGGTCAACATCCTTCTTAAGGCTTTTGCTGAAACAATTCGATGCTATGATTGTATTGTTTACTCCATCTTTATTATGGTTTTCCCCCTGGTTTTACACTTTTACAGTGTCTAGGAAGATGCAAGAAAGCAGTACTGTATGTCTAGTCTAAGTCGCTCAGCAGTGTGGATGTGCCTGAGTAATATCCAGGGATAAACTGATATCCGGGATTCCCAGGATCAGCCCGACTAGGATAAAGTGATTACCGGAGATGAAAAAAAAAATGAATGATGAAGTTACTTCAGGCCAAAATTCTGGTCCCTCATTCTCTCATGTACTATGTGTTAGTCTCTTCTCTTGAGGCATGAGAGAGTCTGTTCTCTGTACAAACTCAAGCTCTTAGCACCTCAAGCACTTTCTTGGTGTGTGTGTGTGTGTGAGAGAGAGAGAGAGAGAGAGAGAGAGAGAGAGAGAGAGAGAGAGAGAGAGAGAGAGACTATGTATGCTGTGACTAGGTTTAAATATCTTCATGCTGCCTTCCTACCTTTCCGAAACTAATATTGGATTATAGCTTGTTGTGTGAACTTTGCTAATTCAACCAATGTTTAATATTCTAACCGCACAAAAAGTGCAAGTTAAACATGTTAAACACAGATAAAATTAATCAAATTATTCATGCAAAATATCAAAATATCATTTCAACAAATAATCACTCAGATAATTCACTTAGATTGATATTTTTTTCTTAATATCACAGGCTAAAAACGGGTAAATGATTAATGTCTATGTATAAATGTAATGGTTATGTAGTTTTTCGCAAACGTTTGTCAAGATTTTGTCATTTGCTTTTATCTTTCCAATTGTTTCCTGCAGAGGTTATTTGTTTTTTTTTTTTTTTTTTTTACATCCACATGGAGGCAGTGTTGAGTCACATTTGGGGGTCCGGGCCCAAGGTTTTTTTTAGTTTCTGCAAAATTCAGACCTTGGTAGAAAATAAATTGTCCCCATTTATTTTCATTGTATATACCTACATTTACACGTATACTTACACGCGCTTCTCTGATTTCTATATTAGAGTGTACATAGGGCAGTGTAAGAGGGTTAGTGGAATGGACCAAACCACATATATATATATATATATATATATATATATATATATATATATATATATATGCATGGATTTAAGAACAGTATGCATCGAATGCAAGTTGGCATTTGTATCACAATGTTTTTTTTTAAACATAAAATTTCCTCTGTACATTAAAAAATGTATTTCTATTTAGAAAGTGACCAATAAACTGTGATGGATATTTTATTCATAGACTGCTACATATAAAATTGCTAACCTGTTATTAATATGACTGATTAGACTGAAGCGACGTATATTAGATAGCCACAAGTAACTTAAGTAGATATATGCAAATATGACTGAAGCAAAAATTGAACCTGTACCATATTGAATTGCAATGCATGATATTTTTTCCCCCATCATATCATCTTTATTATTAGATGTAATATATTGTTGGCCATGCATCGAGATCGAGACTGTGAATCGCCTCAGTTATATAATATGTATATAATAAATCTCTATTACCTTGATGTGCTCCAGATGTGCTGCAGTATGACTGACAGATGTTCTGCCGTCATGTACAAAATGAAACGTCTGATCATGTATAAAATTGTATTAAAGAAATAGCATATGAATGTTGATCACAGACCACATGATCCAATTTGTCCCACTTTTCCCATTCTCATTCCGGCATGTGACGGTCCGCTCCTCTCAAACCTCTCAAATCTCTAATTGCAAACAACAGCACTTTATGAAATGCTGGCTGCATCCAAGACTTGAAAGCTTTCTTAAGCTATTCAGCCCATTATCCAATTATTGGACTAACACATAATGCTTGCATTCAGGGCTTGCGTGCGTGCGTGTGTGTGTGTGTGTGTGCGCACATAGTGTGTGTGTGTGTGTATGTGCTTGGCATGGCTGATTTTAGGCGCCCTTGCTTTTCTGTTTTCCCAGGGCCACAGCGGGAGCTTCGGATCTCAGCGGAGTTGGAATGGGAAATGACAAACAGTTATGTTCTCTCATCCCTAATTTGTTTTCCTTTGTATCCGGTCGCGACGTGCCGAGCTGAGGTCGAACATAGTGAGGGGTCTCTGAGTACTGTCCAATTTAGATTGATGTGCGCGCCGAGTGCAAGAATGCAGAACAATGGGCTGGTGTGAAGATGGATGCGGTGTTTGGGAGGTGAAGCTTGGACCCTGTTTGCTTTGGCTCGACATGGCTGTGGTAATGGGTTTCTAATCCTAGTGTGATAGAGAGAGAGAGAGAGAAAGATATATAGATATTATATATATATATATATATATATATAGAGAGAGAGAGAGAGAGAGAGAGAGAGAGAGAGAGAGAGATGAGAGAGAGAGAGAGAGATAGCACCGGCCCTCGTCATGCTCCGCCGCTTGGAGACTTTGATTACAGCTGCTAAATATTACAGCCCCGAACCAGAATGAAAGGTGAAAACTACCTGCGCTGTAGAGAGACCCAAATTACTGCGCTCTGGCTGGGGTTTATGACATGATCGATACTGCTGGCCTTGTGTTTTAGAGACCTGTATATGAAGACAGATGTGCAAATTAAAAAGCTGTGCCTGCCTCAAATCTGTTCACCCGGAGCAGAACTTTAAGGTTTAAGTAACACACCAAGGGTGCTCTCTTTTCTGAAAAAAAAAACAAAACAAAACAAAACAAAGCGCGGTCACAAAGTAAAGTGAATGTAAAACGCAGGTCTGGGTCACTACAAAGAACAACAAACAGGCTTTCCGAGCCTAAATGCATTAACTGGGTATAGTGGTATAGTAGCTCTATAGCTATGTGGGGTGTGTGTGTGTGTGTGTGTGTGTGTGTGTGTGTGTGTGTGTGTGTGTGTGTGTGTGTGTGTGTGTGTGTGTGTGTGTGTGTGAGTGCGTGTGCGTGTGTGCGCGTTTGTTATCTAAAAGGTGTGATGTCGGCAGACGCTGACCTTGCAGTCCGTCAACAAGAGCTAAAGTGAAAGCGAATGACAGCCTGTTTACAGCCACTCACAGGTTGAAGACACTCTGTGCTCATCCTCTGCTCTGCTCTGTCATGGCCATGTGCTCGTGTGTGTTTCGATTTAATAATATACCGCCAGTATTGGCACGAGAACAGGCTGGAAGGAAAGTGTGGCTCGAGACAATGATGACGTTTCGGAATTTTTTTAAATAGTGTTGCTTGAAGGCGTGGAATGTGTTATGTGGGTTGTTGCTATTAAAATGCTTGTGTACAGAATGGCCACCTAGACAGGGGAGTAGTAGGAGCTCAGTGATTAAAGCTCTTGAAAGATCATCGGTGGGTTCTAGTCCCAGTATATAGTAGTATAGTATAGATATTATATATTATATATATATATATATATATATATATATATATATATATATATATATATATACTGTGTATATATATATATATATATATACAGGTATTTTTGAAAATGTTGAAGATTACAAATTCCCATTACCACCTCCTAACAACCTCCTAACAACAACTTGGTGGAGCTGGGATATCAACCTGTGATCCTCCAGTCCAGAGCCCAATACCTTTACCACAGTGCTTCCACCTCCCATTCTTCTTCTTCTTCTTCTTCTTCTTTTCCCCACTTCATTTTCCCTTTATCCCAATATAACATGTTGTTTTCTCATTGTCACTATGTCACATAGGCACAATCTTACTATAAAAGCCCCAATAACAGTAAACACGCTATAAAAACCCAATGCGATGTCATTATGAGGAAACCTTGTGAATGTTTCTGGTGCCTATCATGTGATCATCGCTGATGCTGCAATGATGCTGCCTACAGACCATGCTTTTATCCCAAATACACAGAAAGATTAAGCACTGATCACGACGAGACAATATTTGTTGTGTCGAGATGAAAAACATGTTTGTTATAATGAGAAAACATTTTTTAGAAGTGTTAAAAATTGTCACGAGAAAAGACGAGAAATAAAAAAATGATTATTACGAATGGCTTTAGAACTTAATTGCATAATATAAACCATTATAGAAATTTTGTTGCATCAATACGGCGTCAATAGAAGCGAGACATATTTTTTTCTTTACATAGTTCAATGGCCTTATTCTGTCCTCTTTCATATTTGCGTATTCCTTTGCTACAGAAGCAATGCATTCAGCACAACATCTGTTGCTTTTAATGAGTGTGTTGCCCAGATGCACTATGCAATATGCATGCTGAGAGACGGAAAGTCAGCTTCATGTGTCACAGTAGGTCTGAAGTGTGTGAGGGCATGATGCGAGAGTCTTGTGGGGGTGTCATAAGGATTAGAATTATGCGTTTGACATAACTTTAATTAGCTTCGTTAATAACGGATGTCAGCGGAAGATCCTCCGAAAAAAAATAAAAGGACAAATGTGTGTGTGTGTGTTTTGTATTTTCTTTAGTAATATGCTACAGGCAGTCTCTGCCTCTACAGGCGCTGTGGCATTTAAAAGGGGACGTGTTGCAGGTCCCCCGAGGGCCTTCTGTGGTGGAGCTGAGGACAGACTAGGACTAAAAAAAAAAAAAAAGAAAAAAAAAAACGCATGGCTGGAGCACTCAGCAGCTTGCTCGACACAGTGTGGCGCCTTGTGTCAACAGAGAAACACTTACTATATACAGGGCTCGAAAGTAAACGTCACTGTGTCGTTTGGCATTGCGCTCGGGGCCACCGTTCCGAACCGCCGTGCTTAGTCAAGACACGTCGACCTTTATTTATCGAGCATGTTTAAAACAAGTGAAGTTGACCCAAAGTGCTTTAGAAATCAATCAAAACCCAGGTTGAAATACATTATATAACAGTAAACATAATGACCCAGCGAACAGAGCTAAAGTATAAATCCATGTCTTCAAGGAAGATTATAAAATGTATTTTTTTGTTTGTTTGTTTGTAGGAGCTGACCTTACATAGAAAGGAATTGTGGTCCAGGAGCAAGCGCAGAAAAAGCACAATTGCGTCTTGGAGCTATAGAGTGGGATTTTAAAATGAATCCCAATTTTCACAGTAAGCCAGGCTAGCATTGTAGTCAAGTCATGTTTTTTTTTATTCTTGGCCAGGGTTAAAAGCCTTGCTTCCCTATTTTCTGCCAGATTTATGAGCAATAAGGCAGAGTTGGATTAATGAGGGAGTCGCAATTTTCAGCTCTTTGTTGGAAAGGAATGGTTTGACTTGATTAGAAATGGAAGAAACTCCCCTTAATAATGATACTCTCGCGAGTGGATACTTCATGGATACTCAGTCATACAAAGGGCTACCAGTTTGACGCACTCTTCTGAAATAACACATTTGGCTTTAGTTATATATTATAATTAATGACACTGATGGTGAGGGACACGGTGGCTTAGTGGTTAGCACATTCGCCTCACACCTCCAGGGTCCGGGTTCGATTCCCGTCTCGGCCATGTGTGTGTGGAGTTTGCATGTTCTCCCCGTGCCTTAGGGGGTTTTTCTCCGGGTTCTCCGGTTTCCTCCCGGTCCAAAAACATGCACGGTAGGTTGATTGGCACCTTGGAAAATTGTCCCTAGTGTATGAATGTGTGAGTGTGTGTGTGTGTGTATGCCCTGTGATGGGTTGGCATTCCATCCAGGGTGTATCCTGCCTTGATGCCCATAGACGCCTGAGATAGGCACAGGCTCCCCGTGACCCGAGGGAAGATCGGATATAGCGGTAGAAGATGAATGAATGAATGAATGACACTGATGGTTTCTCACAATAAGTATTGTGAGTTAACTATTGTGAGTTCACAATGAGTTAAATAACATTTTAGATGCATCTCACTGATGAGTTTTTAGAACAGGCCTGAGAGATACTCATGTGGTCCTTGGGGGCGACCTGGTGCCCACGACACCACGTTGGTGACCCCTGGTCTAAACAATCTAAAAGTTGAAAGTGACTTTTTAATCTGACCTTGTTAAGTTGCTTTGACAAAACCAGGAAAATATGACCATAGCCTCAAGTGTTGTGATTTAAATTGCAAATTGTCATTTGCCTTCACCAATACGTATTATAGCAGCTGTTGTCATTACCAAATCGGTGAACACATCAGCAAGAGAGCAATAATACGATATCCCTGCTAGACTTCCAAAAATATAGCTTTAACAATGTCTCGAAGCAAACCACTGAAGGGCCGTTCTCTGGACGTCAGCCAAGCCCTCGCAGTGATTTTGTTACGTTTAGTGCTTAAAATGACACAAGCAAAAGATATATAGTCTCAGATACTGTATATAGAGGGTAGCTGAGAGGATAAGATCGCCTACTGATCGGAATGTTGGGGATTCGAGCCCCGGTATCGCCATGCTACCACCTTTGTGTCCTTGAACAAGGATCTTAACCATCTGTGCCTCAGGGGGTGCAATATCATGCCTTCCAAACAAGCTGGGAAAGAAGAATAGAATATATGCATATTTGTCACATATACATTAGGGTCCCACAAGCACAGAAAGTTAAGGGCCTTGCTCAAGGACCTAATGGTGGTAGCTTCGCAATACCAAAGCTCAAATCCCGACCTTCTAATGAGTAATCCAGTGCCTTAAATCACTAACCTCTCTTGAATATGTGAAGAACGGATTTCACAGTGATGTAATGTATGTAAATGAACAATATGGGTTTTAATTTATCAGTGAATATACCATAAATATGTAGTAAATAATTCCACAAAGTCTGTTCAGTTAATTTCATAACATTTAACCAATTGGATTGTGATTTGGCCGATATAAAGGTGTGCCATCATGATAGGATTTACAACACCCTACCTTTAATAGGATTTTCAGAAAGTGCGCTATACAGAGCTCGCAAGTAGCATCTTTAACCTGAACTGAATTTAATGGCAATTTTTTTTCTTTCCTTCCACAAAGGCTGACAGATGGGAAGAAATTGATTTGGACATATATATATTTATATATGCTTTCTGCACAAGGACATTTACAAAACAGCCTCTTATAGAAAAGCTGGACATTG
Source organism: Kryptopterus vitreolus (assembly GCA_030449085.1). Lineage (NCBI taxonomy): Eukaryota > Metazoa > Chordata > Actinopteri > Siluriformes > Siluridae > Kryptopterus > Kryptopterus vitreolus. Next base: position 6,163,265 of record JACRUU010000009.1, on the reverse strand, counting down.
GGAGTAAATGTCAAAACGGTTGTTAAGCTTTTTCACGAACGATTTATACTTTATTTTCCGTAGAATCTTTTCTCTCGCCGTCTCCACGTTAGGGGTCACCACAGCGGAAGGGCGGAACATTTTACGCTGGATACGTTTCCTAACACAGCCCTCCACGTTTATCCGGGCTTGGGATCGCCATTAGGAGTCTGCTGGGGCAGACTGAACAATTGGGAGTTAAGGCCCTTGCTCAAAGACCCCTTGCGCAAATTCTGTAGAATTTGCAAAAAAAAAAACCCACAAAAAACACAATTTGCCTTCATTTCAAATGAATGCATGGAAAAATTGCACTAAAGAAAAACTGTAGATGATGTATGCAGGTGGTGCATTTGTTTTATTTTTCTTTCTCTAGTAACATCTTTCATTCTTGCTGTATGACTGACCTGTCTGTGATGCAGTGCTCCAGCATTCCTGCCGCTTCCAGAACGTATCCTGGATGATTTAAAAGCTTGTCAAACACCTTGTGGGATTCGCCCTGGCGACGGTGTCAAAACAGCGACTTTTGAGCTGGACTATCATCTTCGGGAAGGCCTCAGGAGACAAATGTGAGTTTGTAAATTGTCTTCTGACAATCAATGTACAAGTTGCTGAATGGTTTCGGCATTGTTGGGGCTTGAACTCCTAGAAGTTATTCGCTTGTCATCTTCCAATGATGTTCTTCCAATCTTGAAGGAAATGTTTTGAAATATCTATCTATCTATCTATCTATCTATCTATCTATCTATCTATCTATCTATCTATCTATCTATCTATCTATCTATCTATCTATCTATCTATCTATCTATCTATCTATCTATCTATCTATCTATATCTCTCTCTCTTTCTCTCTCTCTCTCTCTCTCTATATATATATATATATATATATATAAAGTAAAGCATTTTTACCGGTTGATACTGATACTTTAATATCTGTGTATTATATTATTATTATTTTATTAATATGAATTATTATATATAATTAATATTAATATTAACAGTATTCATTATATATTAAAGTTTATTATATTAAAGTATCAGGACCAAAATATTTACCACATCCTAGAACATTTGCAGTCTTTTTGCTTACATCCTAAAGATCAGTGTTTATATCTTGGTTTCCTATGATTTGCTTCTAAGACCCTACTTATGTTTATCCACCCCAAAGCGTGTGGCGTACTCTGTTTACTTCCACTTCAGAAGTGCATAATGAGGACAGGGTTTTCCTCAGCGCCTAAATAGGGCAGTTTCAGATTTACATTTTAATGCCTGAACCTTTTTTTCTGCAGTCAGAGAAGTCATACGATCTTATATCGGATGTAAATTATATTAGCACGTACCCCGATTCGAGTCTGAACAACGCTTACGGTCAAGGTTAAATCACTGTTTTGTATCTTCTAGTCATCGTATATTGCATTTTTTTTTAATTGTCATGTGAAATCCACTGTATAAGACAATCTGTTGGAATCCTAAACTGTTGATTCACTATCAATCCGGTTTTAGGGATTTTTGGGGATGTGATACTTGACTGGCCGAGCAGAGCCGAGTGGGTCAAGCGCATGACACTTGTGTTAGATAAGGTCACCTTGTCACCTTCCTGGCAGTGATGCGTTTTTAAATGCAATTCACGTAACTCATGTTAAAAAAAAGTGGCTCTGAGAATAAGCACAACAAACCATCTATTCCTACAACAGCATTCTCTCTCTGTGTTAATGCATGTCTGGAGGTCTAAGTCTGGTTCAATCGTTTTCAGTCATAAATACATTTGATTTTATTTGAGATGGGTTTAAAATACCCCCACGGGCCATTTTATTTACCTTGTGCGATTTAATAATAATAATAATAATAATAATAATAATAATAATAATAATATAATAACAATAATAATAATCATTCATCTTCTACATAATAATAATCATTCATCTGCTATATCCAATCTTCCCTCGAGTCACGGGGAACCTATCTCAGGTGTCTATGGGCACTAAGGCAGGATACATCCTGGATAGAATGCCAACCCATCGCAGGGCACACACACACATTCACACACACATTCATACACTAGGGACAATTTTTCCAAAGTTCCAATTAACCTACCGTGCATGTTTTTGGACCGGGGAGGAACCCGGAGAAAAACCCCTGAGGCACGGGGAGAACATGCAAACTCCACACACACATGGCCGAGACGGGAATCGAACCCGGACCCTGCGGGTGTGCTAACCACTAAGCCACAGTGCCCCTAATAATAATAATAATAATAATAATACATTTTATTTATAGGCCTTTCTCAAAACTCAAGGACACCACACAATAAGTATCCTATATTTATACAATTATCCAATTAAAATTCATCATGAAACATTAAATCAATGCATGAAGATCACAAATGGACAAAACAGTCTCCTAATATAATGGCCAGAGGTGGTAGCTCATGGTAACCGGTCACAAGCTAAGGGAGGGGTTCAAGCCCTCTTATCATCAAGCTGCCATGCTTGGGGCCTTTAACCCTTTGTGCTCCAGGCGTGCTATAACATGTGCTGACCCTGACCTCAGATTCCTACTCTGGTAATCATTTCTTCATGGGATCAATAAAGTGTTTTAAAAAAGCAGGACTTTTATTTTTTTAATGTCTGACCCTCTGAGATTTTTCACACACAGTAGTCCCTAGAATATCAGTATGAAATGATGCTTTGAGGTGACAGCGATGTGCATTAAGTCAGATAATCTCTTATAGCAACTTTGGTTGAATGGAAAAAGCAATTTGTAGTACACAGCATGTCAGGCCTTTAGGCTGAACATCAGAAGGACACACAAAAGTGAAGCGAGGCTTAACAAATCTGAACAGTAGTGTGCAATAATGGGAAAAGTCCAGAATATGGTATTTTAATATCATTAAAAATAGTGGGGTGAAAAACTCACAATTTTTTCAGCTTCTTTGTTTAATGTGAAGATTACACAGATTATATATATATATATATATATATATATAGGGGGGGCATAGGAGGGGGGGCACGGTTAGCACGTTCGCCTCACACCGCCAAGGTCTGGGTTCAATTCCCGTCTCAGGTCTCGGCCATGTGTGTGTGGAGTTTGCATGTTCTCCCCGTGCCTCAGGGGTTTTTTCTCCGGGTTCTCCGGTTTCCCCCCGGTCCAAAAACATGTATGGTAGGTTGATTGGCACCTTGGAAATTGTCCCTAGTGTATGAATGTGTGTGTGAATGCGTGTGTGCCCCATAGACGCCTGATTTTATTTGATTCACAATAAAACTGAGAATATATATATATACCATTTAAAGGAAAATAAGACAATTTACAGGGAGGTGGCTCTAAATAATGTACATCAAAAAGATGTTTTTTAAAAAATGGATATGCTTTAAAAAAAAAACTCTTTTATGTAGGAAGTTAATTGTTTCTAAATATAAAACAGGAAATGGGAGTTTCGTCACCTTGGAAACAGCCAAAGGCTTGCTGGAGGAAATATCAAGGTCCTGTAGTGAAATCTTGAGTGATTACATACAGAACCATAAAGCCAAAGACTCATATTAACACAGAACGGAAGTACTGTAGCTGTGCTGTTTCTGGATCAGCTCTAAATTTTATATCACAGTTCATTAACTATTTAAGTCTAGGATTTAGACTTTGGATCCTGGTTCAGTTTTGCAAATTAGGGAATGTTCACTGAATGACACCAGGTGTGTAAATTTACACAATATTCACACAATCGGTTTCTCTAGGTGCTTTTTTTTAAATAATAAATGTGCATTTGATATAAACGTGAAGTAAATTTGAGAATGCAGTCCGGAAGGAGCAGCTGATGTGAAAATTAGCCACGTGCAAGCCAGGCATATGCGAACGACATTGATATACACTAAATAGATGCAAAAAAAAGAACATGAAAAAGCAATCAGAGCCTATTATCACAGTCTTTAGAAATGACATTTACTTAGATGGAGGAGCCGTTTTATTGTTTGGACATGCCAAACAAGAATGCTCAAGAATTTTTATGCAAACATTCCCTCATTGATCAACCTCAAATAATCAAAGGACACGTCGCCTCGAAAGATTTCCCGCCTGTCTTGGGCGGATTTATTGGCGCAGCAAGAATAACCGAGGACAAGCTGCCAGATCAATTAATGTACCTTCCCATAGGTCAACATCACACTTAATACATTCGGGTCCCATTCAATTCTGCCAGTTCAACCAATCCAGATCGATTTTTCAGTCGAGAAAACAGCGTGCCAAAATAAGCACGAGAAACTTCAACACCATTTCTGCATTGTCAGTCACAATGCGGCTGTCTACTAAGCCCGATTCAGTATTCACATCATGGATCCTGATCAGCATCCACTTCTATAGGTTTTCTTTTAAATCACATCCCATAATATAATATAAGAAACCCACATGGCCACATTTATTTCCCAGACACATTAATAAATATCAATAAATGTAGTATCGCATAATTGTACCATAATAATATTCTATTATATCATAATATTATGCATTTATAATAATTTATTTTTCTCCACTCCGACCTTCATTTTAGCCCGGGAGACTTTGTACTTGCATGTCAGTTAATAAATTCTGCTTCAGAGCGTCCTGATAAATATTACAAAGTCATTTGGTCTGACCAAAGGATAGAAATATAATCAATTTTTCATACGAGCAATTACCTCACGTAATAGGTTATTGTTTTATGGCTCCCTCCCAAAAGCATAGGCATTAATCTCAATCAATAGTTCATCAGCCCAACTAACACGTATTATCTCTGCCTTTTGTTAGCGAATATGCAAATGTCTCTTCTCCACCTCGAATCATTTCCGCGAGACCACTGTTTGCCAAATTGCGCCATTCGCAAAACGGCGCATTAATATTCAAGCCGTGCAATGCTGACCATTGCTCACATTTCCCCCGATTAAACTGAATTAAATCAACTCTCCACAAGCAAATTCTCCATAACGCAAGCTGTCCGCGCTTATTATCTACATCCTTCACACTACCTGCTCCTCACTGACCTCAAATAATAACGAAAGTCACAAACACGAGTAAAAAGGATTTGGGAATGAATTTTTTCGTCCCAGTGGCTCGGTGGTTTATTGTGATCATTATTTAAAAGTTAGTCCGATTCTAAACCAAACAGCTCCACGATAAGCAGCGGCAAATTCTTAAAGAAAGCGTCTCGGCTGATTTCCTACCAATGTCTTTGGTTAAATCTTCAAAGCTACGTCCAGTGGCTTATCGGTAGCATCTTAGGAACGCTCAGCAATACTCTGTATATTGTGATTGTATTTTAGCGGTATTGTCTGTATAGTCTTGTATAGTCTGCGATGTTGGGTATGAATCTGTGTTTCGTGTTGTCTTGTATAGTCCGTATAGTCTGTATAGTGTCATATAGTCTTGTATAATCTATACAGTCTGTATAGTGTGTATATCTTGTATAGTCTCATATAATCTGTATAGTCTTGTATAATCTATATAGTCTGTATATTCCTGTATAGTCCTGTGTAGTCTGTATAGTCTTGTATAGTCTGTATTTCTCTTGTATAGTCTTGTATAGTCTTGCATAGTCTGTATAGTCTTGTATAGTCTTGTATAATCTTGTATAGTCTTGTATAGTCTTGTATAGTCTTGTATAGTCTTGTATAGATCTTGTATAGTCTTGTATAGTCTTGTTGTCTTGTATAGTCTTGTATAGTCTTGTGCGTGTATAGTGTCTTGTATAGTCTTGTGTATAGTCTGTGTTGTCTTGTTAGTCTTGTATAGTCTTGTATAGTCTTGTATAGGCTTGTATAGTTTCGTATAGTCTTGCATAGTCTGTATAGTCTGTATAAATCCTTGATGCCGTGTTGTCTTGTATAGCCTGTATAGTCTTGCGCAGTGTGCGTTGTCGGGTATAACCTGTGTATTCTTGTATAATCCTGTCTGTTTGCTAAATGTATATCGTAATTCTTGTCTGTACTTTTGAAAATCACCAAACAGATGGAAACAACTTCCTTTATGTGTGTAAATGCACTTTGCCAATAATCCTGATTCTGAGATAACGTTCCAGACACAATTCACTATCCAGGCGTCCGAACATGGTGTTGGAACATTTGGGAAGAAAGAAACACCAGCGTATCAAAGCATAAGTCAGGCTGTGTGTTTTAAACAAGATCATTGTAAAAGACCAAATGACTCAAAGGAAACAGGACACAAATACAAGTATATCCACCACCAAAAAAAAACCAGAAGCAATTCTATGTATCAATGTGCAAATGGTCTAAAATTATGGAATGTAAAGTTTACATGATTTATGTAAAGTCATCTACTGTATCTAAAATTATTCCATAAAATATTTCCGCAAGAAGGGGATTAGAGCAGATCGGATACAAACTTTGGATTTTCAAGCCAACAGCCATTTCACTAACCCTTTCTTTGGCTTTGGTTTTTAACAACACATTGCTCTAATATTACATCTGAAATCAGTGCCAGAAGGTTCATAGCAAGATGTTTTATGCAGTGAGACTTTGCAAATCCCAAAATGGGAACGAACCTGAGTTATTATTGTGACTTTAACAGTCAGAAACTGTTGTACAACTTTGTTTTTCCGCATTTTGCAAGTTGTTAGTTCTTCCGACTTGCCGCATATCCATGAAGATCTTTCGACATGTACAAGTCTGTCATCGTACTTTCCCCAAAGTGTACTTTTTCCCCCCTTCTACTTAATGCAGGAGATGAACTATTAAACCAGTAAATTTCATTTCTTTCTATTTGAACAACACTTTCAAAAATAGACTTTGTCCCAAAGCAGCTTTTGCAGAGCTCCAGAAGATCAAATCCCCAATGAGCAAGCCAGAGGCGACAGTTGCAACGAACAGGGGAAAAAAAAGAAAAAAAAAACCTGCCTGAGATGACACAAGGAAGAAACCTTGAAAAGAAACATAAGAAGAGGTGGGAACCTATCATCTTCTAAGTTACAACAGATTTAGATCATGGCTTATTTCAGAACGCTGGCGAAAGGCGCAGAATTAATACTTTATAAAAGACGTCCCCGAGCTTCATCAGGGTGCATTCGATAAAGACAAACAATATGTATTGTAATATAACAATGTTGGATGTCTTGAGTTCAATTCACACCAAACTGCAATGTCTGGGCCCCTGAGCAAGGCCCTTAATCGCATGGCTGCTCAGTTGAATGAATAAAATGTACACTGTCCTGGATATGGCCAAAAAGCTGTAATAAATGTAACGTTATGTAAGATGCACGATAGCAATCCTCGATTGTGTCTTTCTTTGTATACAGCGAATATTACTACAGAGATAATGTGAAAAAAAGAAAAATGACTTCAGGGACCGGGTTCGACCCTGCGGGCCGCCAAATGAATATCCCTGATCTAGGGGAAGTTCATTCCAACACCAGAACAGAACAGAGATGACGGTGAGGTTAGAACCCTCTTGATCTCACAGCCTCCGCGTGCCGTAATGAGCTTTAACGCCTAATCACTCCTGCGAAAACCGCGTCGGAACGCAAACAAAGAATTTATCTATTAATAGAGGTGACGAGCGCAACAGTAAACCTTTTCATGCTGATTAGAACGGCGGAAATCTGCGAGCTCATTGGATGCAACAGAAAGAGTTACAATTGTATTTGATTAAACTAATTGCTAGTTAGAAAGAAAACGACGCGAGCTGTAGAAGTTGTTAGGGGATAACGTACACTGATACGCAGAGGCACACTACAATAAATAAGCGTCTTTTATCTTTTTATGATCCGTGTATGTGTGTGTGTGTGTGTGTGTGTGTGAAACACTAACCCAGCATTATCCCTGAACAATACACCAAGTTGATTGCAGAGACATCTTTTTCTAAGGTACATTAGCTACTCACGGTGGGATATCACTGCACTGGTATAAAAAAAAAAAAAAAAGAAATCTCTTAGCTGTGATTAGTTGTGCTTTTGTGTGTGTGTGTGTGTGTGTGTGTGTGTGTGTGTGTGTGTGTGTGTGTGTGTGTGTGTGTATGTGTATGTGTGACTCTTGAGTGTGCACATCCACATTTATTTCTTTCCCTTTCACCATTATACACATAACACATGGTTATTTAGGGCTGCTTTATTCAAAGTGACATTCAGGATAATCAGAGAGCACTTTAAGCTTCTTTCATTGTGTACGTAATTAGTAGCTTAGACACTGTTCTGTTCTGTTAATAGATCTGCCAAACCTGAAAGGCTAAAAGCCGCCCCGACTTTTTGGTATCAGTGTATTCAAATCGGGGCGGCAAACTTTGTCTCACTGTGCATGCGCATGGCAAGGAACTCGTCCGTATTTTCAGCGCAAATGCAGACGGATAACGTGTTGTACCCTGTATTTCTAGCCAAGACATCTTATTTGTCTTGTTTTTAAGAATAAAATACTTTGATTGGAGCAGATTGGATAAGATTATTGTGATTATTTTTAGATTATTGATCTTTAGTTTTTTCTTACTAAGTTTGTAAAGGTTATTTTACCTGCAAATTGAGCATAAATACAAAAAGAGAGACCTCCTTCGAAGGTCTGTCTTGCATTTTTTAAGTCTTTATTTTAGCTGTAAGAACTTGTTTTAAGTTTAAATGCTCACTTTCAGACATAAGACAGTATGTAGAGTGTAATGGAGGGAAGGGGGATGGGGGGGTATTAGCTCAGAGAGACCTACTCCTGCGCCCGCTCGTGTAGAAATAGGGCAATATTTAAGTTTTATCCCACTCCAGTCCCACGAAAGCTCAATGTCTAAGTAGGTATATTTTCAGTGCAATTATTGCTTCTTCCTGCTATACACTAATTTTACTTGCTTCCATTTTGAATATAAATAAAGAGATTAGTATATATATATATATATATATATATATATATATATATATATATATATATATATATATATATATATATATATATATATATATATAGATAATATATATAGAGGGCATGGTGGCTCCGGTTTCTCCTCTCCCCGCGCCTCAGGGGGTTTTTCTCCTGGTTCTCCGGTTTCCTCCCGGTCCAAATACTTGCACGGTAGGTTGATTGGCACCTTGGAAAAAAAAATTGTCCCTAGTGTATGAATGTGTGTGTGTATGTCCTGCAATGGGTTGGCGTCCCATACAGGGTGTGTCCTGCCTTGATGCCCGAAGGGAAGATCGTATAACAAGCGGTAGAAGGGTAAAAGATGAATGATTGAATATATATAAATATTAATATATATATATATATATATATATATATATATATATATATAGTGGTTAAGGCGCTGGGCTCCTACTCAGGTCGGGGTTCGAGCCCCGGTATCACCAAGCTGCCACTTTCAGCTTTTTGTAAAATAACTCTGTCATATTTTAAGACATTTATTCTTTTCTAAAGAGTAGTTTTCTTATTTACAGAAATATTAATTTCTGTATTTCTTAATGTAATTATCTTACTGCACCGGAAGATAATTTGACTTGTTTCTACTCTGTATCTTCATAAAGCAGACATCTTTTTTCCTCGTATCTAGATGGTTATTTTTGTGCAGTGATAGAATTGGGTGTCACAGTGCGTCTACAACAAAATGGCAAAAGGAAACCAGCCAAAAAAACCTTCGTATTCAATTATATTCTGTAAAAGAGCCGACTGATAAGCACGGCTGAAAAATTCGATCCGAGCCGTTTGGCTTTATTCAACGCGACTTAATTTATTCATGGTAGGATGCGTAAAAGGGCGCCGTCGATAGCGCGTATTATGATAGCGCCTCCGTGGAAGTGTGTAGCGATTCAGCGAGCTCATCTGCAGAAAATAAGAAGATAATGACGTTGACAATGCTCCAAAATTCGAGAGACTTATCGACGGCGTTCGGCGGAGACGAGCGGCGCGAAGCCGAGCGCCGCGCCGCCAGCTGTGTGCGGTGTCCTGTCCAGCGTTGTTTAAGTGCTGCTGCGCCAATTTACATTTTGAAAATATTTCCATTTTCCCTACTGATTGTTTCCTGAATACAGGAATATGCAGGGGAAAGCTGTTTAATCCGTCAATTCCCTCGTAATCAAACACGCTGATTTAATAAAGGCATGCACAAATTTATAGAGGAAATGAAATCGCAACGCAATTGGCTGTGCGAGGGGCATGTCGGGTTCGATCACCTGTGCGAAAAATGTATTATTCAAGACATTACTGCTGCCGTTCTATCCAAACGTATTAGCTTCCTCTCGATCATGTTCGCTGTAATAATATTACTATCAAATCTACCTGTTCGGTAATGCAGTGTAGAAGTCGTAATCAAAGTGTTTACATAACATTGCTGTGTAAAACTTCACCGATTGGTCAGAATATTCTGATTAATTGCCTATAAAATGATCTCTGACAGTACGGGCAGTGCCCTAATTCATATTACAAGCTTTTATTATTTCTTTGGTTAATCCATCCAGGGAAAAAACGCGTCGTCTTTAACAAAGTTTTCTGCAAGGAGACGTTTATTTAATATTTATGGGAGGAGTGTCAAGTGTCAACTCCCTTTAACTGTTCCATTCCAGCAACATCTTGAGGGCAAAAGACCTTCTCGGTAAACTGTCACGATTTTTCTTTCAGACTAGTAAATAAACCCCTTGTTAGGATCCCGGGGTCAGAGAGCAGGGTCAGCCTGGATACAGCACCACTGGAGCAGACAGGGTTAAGACCCTTGCCCAAGAGCCCAAAAAGTGGCAGCTTGGCTGTGCTAGGAACCCCCAAACTTCTGATCAGTGATTCAGAGCCATAACAGTTGAATCACTTCAACATTTGGATATTCCAGATTGTCACAAAGCTGGGGTCAGAGTGCAGGATCAGGCAGGATGACCCCCTATGTTATTAAAATGTACAGTAATAGTGTATTAGGACTATGCACTGCCACACTGGATATGTTTGAAACTTTTACTGCCAAACTTTTATATTTTAATACATTAGAATTATAAAATGGGATGGTATAATTTGTTTACATACTGTATCGGAACCTTTAACTGTTAATAGATTACAATTTAGGTCTCTATATTGGTAGATGTACTCGGTCCTTATTACTCCACACTGTTACATTCAAAAAGTTTAGTATTTAGTACATTCATTCATTCATTCATCTTCTACCGCTTTATCCGATTTTCCCTCGGGTCACGGGGAGCCTGTGCATCTATGGGCATTAAGGCAGGATACACCCTGGATGGAATGCCAACCCATCGCAGGGCACACACACACACACTCACACACACTCACACACACATTCACACACTATGGACAATTTTCCAAGGTGCCGATCAAACTAGATACAAAGAAAGAAATAAACAGAAGAAGTGAACAAAAGTTATCATCTATCATCGTTTTTGTCAGGCATCACGTCGCACCAGAGAGGGCACCACTCACTTAACGTCACATGACTCGCGCAACTCGTATTGAACAGACGCACGTCACTTCATAACTGTGGCGGCCGTTTTCAGACTAAACTAAACTTTATTCTAGCAATGTCTTTGTCACATTCGGATATTTGGCGGGCCGGAACAAATGACCTCGGGGGTTGAATTGACTTGCGGGCGAAATCTTTGTCGGGCGGGTTCATAAGTAACTGTAATTTAATAATAAGTCTTTTTTTCCCAGGAACTATAACGGATTACTTTTATTTTGTAATTAAATTACGTAACGCCGTCACATGTAACTCCCCAACAGTTTTTATAATACACTAAGCTAAACACACTGGGAGGAAATGCTATACCGAGCCCATCAGCAGCTCGTCTCGGCGTCTCCTAGGGAGCCCAATATGGCAATTCAAAGTTGAAAAAAGTCAAATATAAGACTTGACATGCATATAAGACAAATAACAAATGTTATTCTAAATAATGGGAATGAGAAATGATGCCCCATTCTTCCAATACAACAGCAGGGCCATTCAGTGATCTTTTAGGGCTGCAACATTTTCCGGATTTAAAATTGCGATCACTAAACAACAACACTTTACTGTTTCATCAGCCGATCTTGACAGACTGCAACTTTTCACAAGGAATGAAATAGGTAAACACATTTTACATCTATTTTATGTAACATTAACAAAGCCAGGGATTTGAGGTGTCTTGCACAGCATTTCACATTTTACACGTATTGCATCATCCAGAGTTTATGGACCAAAGTTCCTTTTGAGTAATAGGCTTTGTAGTGATCAGGGCAACGTACAGCACGGCAAGTTTCTCTCGCTGACTGATTGCCTGACTGAACCCCCGTCGTTCAGACATGTGACGTCGGAAAATAGCGAACTACATATACCTGTGTGATAGTTATTTATTCACTGTAGTAATATTTTTTTTGGATCTTGGAAGATTTTATCTGTAATACATTTACTTTGACTAACTATTGCATAGTAAAAAAAAAACAACAATGCAGATCTTTAGTGTAGTATTCTCAAATATGAAGTCAAATTGGCCGTGCACACCGTGAACTGTGTAAATACATTTGAAGTGTGATATTGGAATCGAATCAGTTAGACACTTGATTGAATTAATAACACTACTGTGTACATGGGTTATAGCTGAATATCTCCTTTTTTTGGGATAAACAGTAGACGTGTTTCCATTACGAATTTGCGCAAAACGTTTGCGATACTTTCTAAATGTCGATTAAAAAAACGTAGCGAAATTACGGCGTTTCCGTCAATCGTGTCATGCGACTAAAACTTGTCCTCTGGTGATAAGTCATTCAAAAAAAATGGAAACAGATATTTATATTGCAGACAATAGGCCTATTATACAAGGGTTAATGGCGAGGCGATCCCCCTATACTTGGGAGTGGTCGCGTATGCGGGAGGTAATATTGCGCGATTTCACGGAGGACCCGTGGATTCAGAATTTCCGGATGAACGCGTCCACATTTTTTTCAGCACTGCAGTGCAATAGGGCCTCTTGTAGCACCTGCAGCATCATGCCAAAGGCAAGGCAAAGTATATCATGTGACCTGGAAATGCAAAAATGTTTCCATTACAGTTTTGCGAATTGTTTATTAAAAAAAATACCTCTTTGTGCTTTTTTGCGAATCCGTCGCATTTCCATTAGCCGCATTTTCAATTCGCTGGTTAAATTTGTGCATTTTAAAGGGTAATAGAAACGCGCTTACTGGCTGCATCCAATGCCTCCTCAGCGCAACTACCTGTCTCTACTAACACTCTTGTGCCTGAATGAGCACATATCTCCACGAGCACACTCCAAAATCTAGTGGATCCACAGAAGTGTGGAGGGACCACACTAAGGGGGCCAATCTGTGGCCAGCGATGCTCAAAAACCACATTACCTGCCCCGTGTCTGCAAACTTTTGTCAATACAGTGCACTTATATGTACAACTTTGTTAGTGCACATAAAGAATTTAAAGGTGACAAATCCAGGAATAACTTTCCATTATGAATGCAACAAAAAAAGCAAGCAGAAGTAGCTGCTTCGTGGAATGAAAATGTGGTAGACGTTGGACTCATTGAACATTTGTGAGTCTCAGAAACATAAATGCTGCTCCGTGGTCCTTGAGCAAGCCCCTTCAGCTTCACCTGCTCATTTGTATAAATAAGATAATTGTTAGTCACTCTGGGTAAAAGTGTCTGCCAAATGCTAAAACTGTAAATGAAATGTTTTTGCTCTAAGCGTTTGCAAATGTGTTGCAAATTTCCAAAAAAAAAACAAAAAAAAAACAAGGCTTTGTAATTTATTCGCCCTCAGCGAGACACTTCGTGAAATACTCCTCACAAATGATATACTAAGATATTCAAAACAGGCCATATTCATGCAACGTAGATGGGCCAAAGGTTTTGTCAATACGCCCAATAAGTAGATTCAGAAGGGTTACGGGGGGGGGGGGGGGGGGGGGGGGAGTGCGGCGTTCGGAAATCACCTTCCTCTATATTATCACTTTAAGGGTTGCCAGATTGTTCCGAGAAATACATAAATAAATAGATAAAGATCCTGGCTATTAAAAACAGAGACTGATGAATGCAGTATTCCATAGGGTAAATAAATAAATAAATCCATACATAAATAATGCTGATTTGATCATAAATAGTATCATAAGTATAAAGAAAATGGCAAGCATTAGAATTGTGCTTCTGAAGGAAGAATCATAATGAGCAAAATATGCAAATTGGGCTTGACGAAACTGTTTACGCCCTCATTATGCCCCAGCTCAGGAAATGACATCTGACTGTTTAGCGTCGTGTTCATACAGGTTGCCATGACACATCGTGGCATTCTAATCTGATTTGCGCATCTGCTACTCCGGGTTTAGAACTTTATCTATAAAATATGCTCCTGGAAATATCTAAAGTCTACTATCAAGCCGCACGTTCCTCTGAAGCGTCTCCTGCCTCATTTCCATTTGCTTTTATGGCAGACGCCCTTATCCAGATCGACTTGCGTTTATCTTAGCAGCTCTGGGTTTCAGGGCACAGGTGTGGCAGCTTTGGTGTCGGCTAGGAACTGAACACACGACCTTGATGTAGAGCGATCTAAGAGTGGTTATGTTTCCGGCATTATGATCTTATATTAAGCCAGTAAGTAAGGTGGAAAATGCATTATTTTATATCACTGGAATGAAATGTTCTAGGGGCACAGTGGCTTAGCACGTTCTCCTCACACCTCCAGGGTTGGAGGTTCGAGTCCCGTCTCCGCCATGTGTGTGTGGAGTTTTGCATGTTCTCCCCGTGCCTCAGGGGTTTTTTCTCCGGGTTGTCCGGTTTCCACCCCGGTCCAAATACATGCACGATAGGTTGATGGAAAATTGTTCCTGAGTGTGTGTGTGTGTGTATATGTGTGTGTGCCCTGTGATGAGTTGGTATTCGATCCAGGGTCTATCCTGCCTTGATGCCCCAAGACGCTTGAGATAGGCACAGGATCCCCCTGACTCGAGGGAAGATCGAATATAGCGGTAGAAGATGAATGAATGAAATGTTTTTTCTCCGAAGCCCTTGGTGCAACACGGTACACAGTTAATATGCGATAAATGCATAGGACATGGGCTGTAAACTATGTACAGTAGCAGCTCGGAGTCCGTCACGCTCAGTGTTCGTCGGCTGCGGAGTTCGTCGTTTATTCCGTTTATTAGGTTACTCAGTTCGACAGTCTTTTTTCCCCCATGCGCCCTCTAGCTGAGTACATTTACATTTACAACATTTGGCAGACGCCCTTATCCAGAGTGACTTACAACAGAGCAATTGAGGGTTAAGGGCCTTGCTCAAGGGCCCACTAGTGGTAGCTTGGTGGTTGTGGGGTTTGAACCTGCAATCTTCTGGTCCAGAGGCCAACACCTTAACCACTAAGCCACCACCTCCCTAATAGAAGCTACAATTTTACCAACAGTGGTGAGTGCTAAGCAACGACCACATAAGTGCAGATCAAACCATTATTTGCGAAAAGGCGATTTACACAAACATAATGAAACACGATGAAAAAAAGACGGGCTTTCTAGCATCTTCAGGGTGGTTTTGGGTTTTCAGACGGAGACATGGCGTACAAGGCGGCGAAGCAGCAAGCGGCAATCAAACAGCAGAAAAATGTGCAAGAATTCGGTGAGTTTATTAAATTTATTGAATATTTAACTGTCATGAAACAGGTTTATTTTGGAGGAAAATACTTGTAGAACGGATTCATTCGTTTTCCATTCATTCTTACAGGATAATTGGGTTTGGAGTTTCGGGGTTGGTCGGTTTCCAAGGAACGGATTACAGACGAACTATAGTGTATATATAGTGTAATATTGAAATAACTAGATCAGTAGCTAGAAATAACTAGATTACACAGGATCCAGTGGATCTATTGTTACAGGATCCAGTCTAAAAGCATCTTTAGATCGTGTGAGGTTCATAATTCCAGTGAAAGATTTCCCGAGTCTGGTAGTGGCGGCATCCTGAAACGTCTGCCAGATGTCAGGAGGGTGAAGAGTCCACAGGATCTCGGTTAGGGTTGAGAGGTTAGAGGAGTCTTCCCACAGCGCTTCCGACTCGGCGGATGCAGCGGTTGCTATTCGCCGGTCAGGAGAGAGACCCTGATGATCTTTTCAGCTGTTCTCGCAATCTGCCGCCGTGCCTCGTGGTCGCAGCGCCACACAGTGAGGCAGCTGGACAGGATGCTCTCTGCAGAAGATGCAGAAAATGGTGAGAGTGGGAGGGACAAGGGTTTTTTTTCCCCTAATATTAGGCTTCATAGGAACTGTAATGCTACTTGATCTTCCTGGCCAGGCAGGTTAATCCTGCAGTTCGCACTAGTAATGACATCGCATTGTCTTGAGACCATTCTGAACTTGATTAGCGCGTATAAAGATATATTTCTAAAATATTATTAATAAAGTCAATGTAATTAAGCTTTTTTTTTTTGCATTTCCATTTCACTTTAACAACTTCATTACATTTCAAATGTCCAAATATTCTTTGGATGCATAAGTAGATTTGAAGGCAGAGGCTTTTTACTTAAGTCATCGTTGACAGGGAGCACTTTTTACTTTTCACTGGAATAATATCAAGTGTATCTCTACTTTAACGCAAGCACATGGTTTATGTATGAAACCACTAAAACAAGGTTTTCTATGCTGTTTATCAGAATCACTGATTTAGGTTGTAATATATTTTTGTCCATAAACATGTATTAAAATATTCCATGTAATCCAGTCTCTTTATTTCTACTGCACAATTAACTTCCACATAAACACATACACAGAGTTTAGTGATAAAGTGATTGTGATCTTAATGATATTTTTGTAGTAAATGAGTGTGTAAAATGTTCGTTATTGTTGTACATATTTTGTATTGTTTTGCCATGGTCAAACTCTTATTTTGAAATGGGCGGGAAAACCCTTTGTTCCAGGTATGTTGGGCAGCTACCACTGATAAATTATCCGGGGTTGTTTCAGAGTCAATGTGGCCGAGTTGCTTCTGTCATTTTCCTGTGTAGAGAAGGAATATTGTAGTATATTAGGGGAATATTCATTCATCTTCGACCGCTTTATCCGATCTTCCTTGGGTCACGGGGAGCCTGTGCCTATCTCAGGCGTCTATGGGCATTAAGGCAGGATACACCCTAGATAGAATGCCAACCCATCGCAGGGCACAAACACACACATTCACGCACACATTCATACACTAGGGACAATTTTCCAAGGTACCAATTAACCTACCGTGCATGTTTTTGGACCGAGGGAGGAAACCGGAGAACCCGGAGAAAAACCCCCTGAGGCACGGGGAGAACATGCAAACTCCACACACACATTCCCGAGACGGGAATCGAACCCGGATCCTGGCGGTGTGAGGCGAACGTGCTAACCACTAAGCCACCGTACCCATTAGGGGAATATATTGTTATATATATTATGACTGCCATGATCAAATAACAGCAGAGAAGGAGTTTATCTATTGGATGTTTTGTTAAGCGTGTATGAGTTTGTCCCTCCCCATGTGAATAATGGTGCTGGCCACCATTATAAAAGTGCTTGTTGGCTAGTCTCTAGGTGTGTTTTTCATTACCCTTCAAAATGCGCAAATGTAAATAACGAATTGAAAATATGCCTGATGGAAACGTGTCAAATTCGCAAAAACTCAAATGTAATACGTTCACATGAGGTGGTTTTGTAGACTGCGAAAAAATGAATAATTCGCAAAACTCTAATGGAAACAGTTTTTTTCCGCATTTCTAGGTCACATGATGGACCTGTGATTGGCTGTGATATAAGTAAGCCTGCCCATTTTTTTTGAGTAACATCGCAAGAGGACGAGTCACATGATACGGTTAATGGAAACACCTTTATCGACATTTCGGAAATACATTTACAAGGGGCACGGTGGCTTAGTAGTTAGCACGTTCGCCTCAAACCGCCAGGGTCCGGGTTCCATTCCCGTCTCGGCCATGTGTGTGTGGAGTTTGCATGTTCTCCCGTGTCTCAGGGGTTTTTCTCTGGGTTCTCCGGTTTCCTCTCGGTCCAAAAACATGCACGGTAAAAATTGTCCCTAGTGTATGAATGTGTGTGTGTGTGTGCCCTGCGATGGGTTGGCATTTCCATCCAGGGTGTATCCTGCCTTAATGCCCATAGACGCCTGAGATAGGCACTGGCTCCCATGACCCGAGAGAAGATCGGATATAGTGGTAGAAGATGAATGAATGAATGAATTTACATTTACATTTGCGGCATTTGGCAGACGCCCTTATCCCGAGCGACTTACAACTGAGCAAGTGAGGGTTAAGGGCCTTGCTCAAGGGCCCACTAGTGGCAGCTTGGTGGTGGTGGTGGGGTTTGAACCCGTGATCTTCTGGTCCAGAGTCCAACACCTTAACCACTGAGATACCACCTCCCTGTGAAATATTGCAAGTTTTGCACGTTACCTATTTTATCTTTATTGTTTGTTTGGACCAGTATTGGGTTCATGAGTGTGGCTAAAGGCCTGCAGTTATTTTTGGTTTGTTTGTTTTTTTTGTTCGTTTCTACTTTTCTTAATTTGGAATTTTTGGATTTTGGAAATATTTTGAAGTTTGATTTAATTTGATTTGCTTTCATTTGCTTTTGATGTTACGGATTCATTGGGCAGCTCATTTTTGCGATAAATGTTATTCATTGATCGATTTTTGCTTTTCTCGCTGCCTCTGCTTTTTTGGGCCATACATTTTTTTTACCTTAACAATTTCATAATGTTCATCTTCGGTGGTCTGCTGCATTGGCGTTGTTATCCAGTTCAGCCGTCGAATGTATTTTTAGGGTAAAAAAAAGGAATAAAATACGTAAAAGTGAAGCTGTTGTTCCAACCTATCAGATTTTAAGTTGCTGTCATTAAGGCCATCTAGCAGGCATCCGATAATGCCGGAATTTTAGCATCCTTTGATTGGACGGAGACACTAGTCAGAGTCCGCAGACAGTATATTTACTGTAGCAAACAGATCAAACTTTCCTATATATGTTTGGGTTTTAGTTGTTTTTCCTTCCACAAATTGATTTTGTTGCAGATATACATCCCATGATGTTTACATGATGCTTTTTTGTTCAAGAATAGCTGGACATTGTGAGCCTTGGTTATATTTTCTGCATTTTCTTTCCTTTAGTGTACAAAAACGACACAAAACAGTAGCGCAGGTAAAAAAAAAAAAATAATGCACGGATTTCCCAGAGTCATTTTTTATGTAATTAATACGGGTGCTTATGCTAGAGATGATGTATGTGGGTGGATCAATTGTGGCTGTATTGGATGGAGATTTGTTGAATAGTGTTAATTGAGGTTCTTTCTTCAGTAATGGCTTTCGTTCTCCGCCGCATGACATAACCAATCTGTAACGCAACCCTCGGATATACTGCATTTCTTTATTATACTGACGCATTCTATAGGCCACGGAAAGGCCTAAGGTGTGAAACGTACAGGCTACCACTGATAGTAATAATATACAATTTAACAAAAAAAAAAAAAAAAAAAAAGATGATGGAGAAAAGGTTTAACAAAACAATCTCGTCAAAGCTTACATTACTCACACTTCTCCATTATTCTGCACATAATGTGTGTGTTCTTTTTTCTTTTTTTTTCAGTTTGACAGGAGCTGTTGGGAGGCCGAGGGATGTCCATCCAATCCGTTTGTGCTGCTGAGAATAAGTGTTATGCCAATTGTTTTGACAGCGCACATAAATTGTCACAGAACTCCGGTAATTTATTTTATTTTATTTTTTTGCTTTGCACTTTCCAAATCAAATTGTGCTTTTGTGGATATTTGGTCGAAAACCGTGTTAGTCTTAACCCATTATACTCTATCATGCAATTCCCACACGTTCCAATCAAACAATTACGGCGCAACCGATGTTGTTCTAAATTAGATGAGCGCTGCCCCACCGGGTTGATGTGATGAGAGCGTGCCAATCGAGTGCAAACTGAGTAAGCAGAAAATATAATTACGACTGTGTTAGTGTGTTAGATGACTTCATCTGTCTCTGTGTCAGCGGACTGCTCTGCCCCGAGCAGGCAACTTATGAAATACACGTCTGTAATCGCTTTTAAAAGTATAAATTAAACTCTGTTTGGAACAGGATTACAAACTTCCAGTTATGCTAAATACACCACCCATATTCTGTTTCTTGGATTATTTATTCATTTATTTATTTATTTTTAACTCCAAATGATGTCATTAAATGGAAAGGTTTTTCACATTCTGGTGAAAAGAAATGAGACTTGATTGGGATGTGATTATCATCTGTATGTAAACTGTGTATTATTTGTATTTATTGTAGTTTATTATTGTAAATTTACATATCCCACATTCTTTAAACATATCGTTCCTTTATATTTGCTTTACAGTCGACCCATGTGAATTCTATCCATTCATCTGTCTATCTACAGTGTTGGGAAGGTTATTTTGGAAATGTAATTGATTAGAGATTACAAATGACCCTATTCAGAATGTAATCAGTAGTGTAACTTTTCAATTACTTTATAAAAGTAAAGTAAATGATTACATTTAGATTACACTTACTAGGTGGCACTTGTGCAAATTAACATTCTAAGGAAAAAAAAAATCAAACCATCAGAAAAAGTAGGTTTTCTTTTTTAACTTAATCTGCATCAGAATCAAATTGTTGATTTTAGGATTTGTAATCTTTAATGATTTTCAAAAGTAATTGTAATTTACATTAACTGTAATACAGTTTTTTTTTTCTAGTAATTTCTAATGAATTGTTACTTTTATTATGTAATTAAATTACATAGCACCGTTACATGTAACTAGTTACTCCCCAAAACTATCTATCTTACATAATAGATCTAACTTACAAAATAGATCGATCTATCTATCTATCTATCTATCTATCTATCTATCTATCTATCTATCTATCTATCTATCTATCTATCTATCTATCTATCTATCTATCTATCTATCTATCTATCTATCTATCTATCTATCTATCTATCTATCTATCTATCTATCTATCTATCTATCTATCTATCTTATAGAGCTGGTTACATGTCATATAAATTTAAACTCCAATTTATTTAGATGGAATTTGATTGCCAGTGGGGAAAATGTGTCTGCTGTTTTTATCTGTTTGTAGTCTGGGTTTTGGGGTTTGTCGCTGTCATGTTTATCCTACAGCAACACACACACACACACACACACACACACACACACACACACACANCACACACACACACACACACACACCTCCCCATTCAACAACGTGGTTCTGTTTGGGGTGTTGGAATAAATGGGCTTCCTTTAGTTGCCACAAACTTTAGACAAATGTCTATACCAGGGATCACCAACCTTTTTGTAACTGAGAGCTACTACATGGACACCGAGTCATATAAAGGGCTACCAGTTTGAAATACTCCTCTGAAATAACAAATTTACCTTTAGTTATATATTATTATTATTATTATTATTATTAATGATACTCATTTATCTATGTAAATACACTTGACAGTGACTATCAACAACGAATTAACTACATTTTACATTATAGACGCATCTCACTGATGAGTTGTGCACTTTTTATAGCAAGCCTGAGAGCTACTCATGTGCTCCTTGGGGGCTACCTGGTGCCCACGGGCACCACGTTGGTGACCCCTGGTCTATACTATCTCTGTCTATACTTTATATACATCTATACCAGGGGTGGCCAACTAGTAGGAGGCTAAGAGCCTTTTTTTTTTTCTGTGTTACTGCAAAGAGCCACATCATACACATGGGTACACATGAACATCATCCCATTCCCATTGACGCATGTTATGTGAAAGCTCCTAAAGAGCCGCATGAAACTAGTTAAAGAGCCGCATGAGGCTCGGGAGCCACGGGTTGGCCAGGCCAGATCTATACTGTCTCTAAATATCTATACTTTTACTCCTACTCCAATGACCTATTCTTTCTTCTCCTTACATTTTAAAAATAGCCTCTAATATGTGGCGCCATCCGGGATAGAGTGAATGTGATTGTGGTTGGATGAGATATAAACATATACCATTCCAACACCCTATTGGTTTGTGCTCAATCCATCGCACCTGCACACGAATCACGTCACACTCCAGCGAGGATATAACCAGTGTTTGGGTCGTCACTCAAAAAAGATTCTTTCTATAAAAGTGATTATTTCTCCACTATCATACGTGTGTTTTCCCTTCATTCATTCATTCATCATCTACCGCTATATCCGATCTTCCCTCGGGTCACGGGGAGCCTGTGCCTATATCAGGTGTCTGTGGGCATTAAGGCAGGATACACTCTGGATGGAATGCCAACCCATTGCAGGACACACACACACACACACACTCACACACATTCATACACTAGGGACAATTTTCCAAGGTGCCAATCAACCTACAGTGCATGTTTTTGGACCGGGAGGAAACCGTAGAACCCGGAGAAAAACCCCCTGAGGCACGGGGAGAACATGCAAACTCCACACACACACATGGCCGAGGCGGGAATCGAACCCCGGACCCTGGCGGTTTGAGGCGAACGTGCTAACCACTAAGCCACCATGCCCCTTTGTGTTTTCTCTTCAACCGCCACATATTAATCTACCGTCGGGAGTTCTGTAGAGAGACGCTGGAATAAATTAGTGGTTGGTCTAATCCTTAATGGCATTTTTTCCCCCTTACATTACTTTTACTTTGATTCTTTAAATAGATTTGAAACCAGTACTTTTACACTTTTTCTTGAGTAAAAAGGTCTTTTTAAACCCTAGTATCTATAAATGTGAAAACCTTTGACACACGTGTTTATTAGACCTGTAGTTGAGTAGCCAGCCACCAAAACGATTGTTGTTCAGCATAGTGTTGTCACACTACATTTCCACCACCACATCTGCCCATGGATGTAATGCAAACCCGGGGAACAGATTTGAGAATTGACGCATATCGAATAATAATAAAAAATGTATACTGAAATAACCATGTCAGTGGAAAAGTGGCACTATATGCAGCTACAAGCAGTGTAGGAGAACATGCACAGAAACGCCACACAGTCAGGAATCCCTACAGCGGATACCTTTGTGCTGTTCATGTAAGCTGAGAGAGCATTACTTTTACATCCAGCATTTACATCCTGTATCCAAATTAAGATAAAGACCTCAAGTCAAATGCCTTGAAGCAATTAAGAACTCTGACTAATCACAAATTACCGTGTACACTGCCGGGATAAAAAAAAAAATTCATTTTGCATCCCGTTACATTATAAATGCAAAACCTATGACAGATATAAATACACAGAAATTAAGGCAATTTGTGTCAGTTTGTTTTTTTTTTATTAGGTGGAGGGAGGGTGGTGCAAAATCAGCGTCTCTGTTCTGCATGTAAAACATTTCAAATATTTCAACCAGGAAACAATTCAAATCTGTTCATCTGTATGTCATTGTGAAAACGTGACCGGTTCATGCAGTCACATGTTCATGAGAAAAAGTTTGTGTGTGGTGCCGTTTGTAGTGTTTCCTAAACTCTGGGTTATATTCTCTATGATTATACTATTTCCCCTGTCTCAGTGATAACAATCAGCAATTATTGTAATCATTACCACACTGGAGCAGTAATGGAGCAACCATTGCATGCTAATATAAGCTTTTCATGGAATATAATGTGGGAAAACGCATGCTGTTATTAGAGAAAGTGTAATAATGGTAAAACATGTTATTAATAATAATAATAATAATAATAATAATAATAATAATAATAATAATAATAATAATAATAATAATGCATTAGAAGTAGATTTCAAATTTAGCATAACCATGATGCCACTGTTGGGATTGAGAGCACAGACTTTATTCAGATGTTCAGTGTATAAATGGGATATCGGTTAATCATACTGGATAAGGCCATCTGGCAAATGTCGTAAGGAATGTAATGTTATATAACATCTGCAGGACAGCTGCAGTGCAGTCGTTGCCCCCCTAAGCCACTGCCTCGCCCAAAGCCAGAGGTGTTAAGAGCATCTGGAAATCATTCTTGAGAAAAAAAAAATACTGATACCATAAATCAAAACTTTACCTTAATTCTTGAGTAAAAGTCATATAGAATCTGATTGAATATAAAAAAAAAAACGTTTGACCAATCGGATCTCAGCGTTATCGTGTGGTATTAACAATATCAAATCAATAGCACGAAATAGAAAAGCTGCAAATATTTTATGATCATTTATTTAACCCACTGATGACATCATAGTGAGTATGGCCACAAAATAAAACCAATACATTTCCTATAGACATCTTTCCTGGCCGAGATTCTCCTTTTGTGTTAGCTCAAGGCAGCACTGTTATATAGTAATGTAGAGGTATTTCTTTTAAAGTTATGTGTAAATATTGTAAGTCTCTTAGCATTTTATATTATGTATTTTTTTATTATTGGCTTTCTATCAACATACTTGAACTTGAACATAGTATCTGGTTTAAAGAGAAAAAAAAAATTGTAGGTTTTTTTATCAGTACTCTAAATAAAGGAGATATGTTTTTGCTCGCAGTGAAGCATGCTACTTGTGTGTGTGTGTGTGTGTGTGTGTGTCTGAAAGAAAGACAAAGAGTGAAAGAGAAAAAGAGGATGAAAGAAAGAGCAAGACAACGTATGCGTATAAAAATGGTGCTTGAGTGGTGGGGCCGGCGAAATCTCAATGCTAGGGGAGCCACTACACAGCTATAATCAAGCACAATGAGAGAGATTGAGGGAAGGACAGGGACGGAGGGGGGTGATGAGGGGGAAGGGGGGGGCTGGGGTTGATGACAGGGATTTTGTGTGCGTAAGTGTGTGCATGAGGGAGGTCGATGTCTAAGAGAAAGAGAGAGAAAAGATCGAGTTGGAGGAATGATTATGGGTTTTGCTGTGCATGGGGGATGGAGGCTTTCGAAGAGGCACATTTTGAGCCCCGCCCACACACACACACACACACACACATCACAACTAAAGCTATGGCGCTCTTCCTCTCTATACAGGATTTTAATAAATAAATAATCGCATTCTTATGTTTCCTTCATCTGAAAAGTCGACTTTGGAAAGGCTTTCATTATTCATTCGTAATTAAATATAAATAACAAAGTCTCTTTTTATTACCGACATGACATTGGTCATGATATTGACATTGAACATGGATAACACTTTACAATAATGGTACATGAAGAAGCATGTTAACTAATATGTTAACTTTATTAGGAATTAATGATGAGTTAAGGCATGTACTAATCAACACGAGTCACATGGGTGAACCACGGTTTCCTTAATTAAATCTTTGTTAATTAATGTAATGATTAACACTGCAGGTTAAATGTAACTTGCTCTATGAGGACGGATTAAATGTGCACGGTTTGAAATACAATACAACGCCACTGGATGGTGCTGAATTATCTTCCTCATGGAAAACACAAAGGCACAATAATAAACACCTGGTTTTGCCTGCTTATTCAAACCTTTCTCAGTGCGCTCCAAGACACGGCTCTCTTGTCGTTATAGGTGAAGTACTATTTACTACAAATCAGCTTCGTGCAACTCTAATGGCTGAGTTAGATTGAGCAGTTAAGAGCCTTGCTCAAGGGCGCACTAGGGCCAGCTTGGTGGATTTGAACCTGCCACCTTCTGGTCCACAGTCCGATTCATTCCATGAGGAAGACAATTCAGCACCATAGTGCACTTTTAATTCATATTCTTAGACCAAGTTGCATTTAGTTTTACCTAATGTGTTAATTAATACATTAACTAACAAACAGTGTTGGAAATGTAATAGATTCCAAATTACCCTATTTGATTACTGTCCACTAGGTGGCACTTTAAGTTAAGATTCTAAGGAAAAAACCCTCTGAAGAAATATGTTATATTTTTAGAAATGATAGGGTGGGAGGGTAATACAGCGCCACTGCCACCCACAATTATACTTTATTCTAGTATGGCAAAAAAAAAGCACAGTAGTCTAAAAGCACTGATTTTACATGAAAATGTTCAGATGTAACCCTATTTGTAATCTTTAACAATTTTCATAAGTAACTGTAATTTAATGACACATTTTTTTCTCAGTAACTGTAACGATTTACAGTTTTTTTTACATTTATTTTCTAATGAAATTACGTAACGCCATAACAAACATATACTAACATTAAGTTATTCATGGTTCACACATGATTTTATGCAGGTTACATTTACAGCATTTGCCAGACGCCCTTATCCAGGGCGACTTCCTCTGAGCAATTGAGGGTTAAGGGCCTTTCTAAAGGGCCTATTAGTGGCAGTTTGATGATGGTGGAGGGATTTGAACCCGCGATGTTAACTCCCACCTCCCAAGGTTAGCTCTTAATTAGTATGTCATAACTCATCATTAGTTCATAATAAAGTCAAATGTATTTGACATATTAGGATTAAATAGTATTATATAGTATTATAGTGTCATCTTGTGCATGCAGTCATCCTTATTTGTGGACCCTACATACATTTTTCTTTTTTTCTTTCCCTTAGAGATCTGAGCTCACCGAGGCGCTCTGTCGTTCCTCACGCTGACTAATTATGGTCTTTGTCCAAGAGCATGGTGATGTGCTCTGACAGCAAGGCTTCATGGGGGTCCCCATGCTGACCCAAAACAACCTTCCACAGCTGGGCTTGTGATTTAATGAATTCTCATTCAACTGTGAACATATCCTCCCTAGCACTTCATCTGTCACACTTCCTGTTTTTTGTTTATTTTGTTATTTTTTATTTTAGACCTGTATACAATCTCAAGCATACAATCTACACAACAGTAGAAAGCAGGCATACTAGGGTTTTTTTTTTTTAGTTCAGTGCAAAATCTTTTTATACTGTATGTCTTATGGATTCTTATGGATATTTATTTCTCACAACAACATCTAACTATCTGGTTAAAATGAAAAGGATCGGTTCTTCTCACTTTGTTTTTGTTTGACGGGGTGAACTTGTTGTTTAGGTTATTAGCGGATCATTTAAATGAGTATCTTTTATTCCTTTTTTCCCCTATGAAATCACACTTAGTTCAGTGAAGCATTTTCCTGATTTTCACACCCGTTTGTGTCCATCTTTTGGACACAAATGAGGAAAAAGTGTTAATAAAATTGTCCCGGTTCTTTTTTTGGGATTCATAAGTTAAATAAATAAAATAGGCAGCAGTAGCCAAAACACCGGACAAACACCAGACAAACTGTGTTCAGCAATAGTTTGTAAAATAGTTCCAATGTTTACAATCGCAGGGTTGTTGTTGTGTTTTATTTTATTTTGTTTTATGTTTGTTGTTATGCACTGTCTTATTAAGCACTGTCACTGTCTTGTGCGCTGTTTGCACCAGGTTACACATGATGCACTATATGTGGCTAGGACAACTTAGTCTAGTCCTCAGCTTTGTGTTCTTGTAGCTCTATATTGTGTTATATGTTGTTTGTAGCTCAATGTTGTGTTATATGTTGCTTGTAGCTCAATGTTGTGCTATATGCTGTTTTTAGTACTATGTTGTGTTATATATTGTTTGTAGCTCTATGTTGTGTTATATGTTGTTTGTAGCTCTGTGTTGTGTTATATGTTGTTTGTAGCTCTGTGTTGTGTTATATGTTGTTTGCAGCTCTATGTTGTTTGCAGCTCTATGTTGTGCTATATGTTGTTTTAGTTCTATGTTGTGTTATATATTGTTTGTATCTCTATGTTGTGTTAGCTCGATATCGTGTTATATGTTTGTGCAGCTTATTCGTGTTATATGTTGTTTGTAGCTCTATGTTGTGTTGTATATGTTGTTTGTACTTGTTTGTTAATATGTTGTTTGTAGCTCTATGTTGTGTTATATGTTGTTTGTAGCTCTATGTTGTGTTATATGTTGTTTGTAGCTCTATGTTGTGTTATATGTTGTTTGTAGCTCTATGTTGTGTTATATGTTGTTTGTAGCTCTATGTTGTGCTCTTTGTTGTGTTATATGTTTGCAATATTTGTAGCTCTATGTTGTTGTTATATGTTGTTTGTAGCTCTATGTTGTGTTATATGTTTTGTTTGTATATGTTGTTTGTAGCTCTATGTTGTGTTATATGTTGTTTGTAAGCTCTATGTTGTGTTATATGTTGTTTGTAAGCTCTATGTTGTGTTATATGTTGTTTGTGTATGTTGTGCTATAGCTGTTTTTAGTCTATGTTGTGTTATATATTGTTTGTAGCTCTATGTTGTGTTATATGTTGTGTACTCTATATGTGTTTGTAACTCTATGTTGTGTTATTGTTGTTTATAGCTCTATGTTGTGCTTATTTTGTTTGTAGTGAACTCTATGTTGTGTTATTTGTTGTTTGTAACTCTATGTTGTGTTATATGTTGTTTGTAGCTCTATGTTGTGTTATATGTTGTTGTT
Organism: Kryptopterus vitreolus; assembly: GCA_030449085.1. Classification (NCBI taxonomy): domain Eukaryota; kingdom Metazoa; phylum Chordata; class Actinopteri; order Siluriformes; family Siluridae; genus Kryptopterus; species Kryptopterus vitreolus. Next base: position 6,134,982 of record JACRUU010000009.1, on the reverse strand, counting down.
TGTAGCTCTATGTTGTGTTATATGTTGTTTGTAGCTCTATGTTGTGTTATATGTTGTTTGTAGCTCTATGTTGTGTTATATGTTGTTTGTAGCTCTATGTTGTGTTATATGTTGTTTGTAGCTCTATGTTGTGTTATATGTTGTGTTTGTAGCTCTATGTTGTGTTATATGTTGTTTGTAGCTCTCTATGTTGTGTTATATGTTGTTTTGCTCTTATGTTGTTTGTAGCTCTATGTTGTGTTATATGTTGTTTTGATATGTTGTTTGTAGCTCTATGTTGTGTTATATGTTGTTTGTTTGTTATAGCTCTATGTTGTGTTATATGTCTTTTGTTGCTCTACATGTTTGTATATTGTTTGTAGCTCTATGTTGTGTTATATATGTTGTATGTTGTTTGTAGCTCTATGTTGTGTTATATGTTGTTTTGTAGCTCTATGTTGTGTTTGTGTTGTATGGTGTTTTGCAGCTCTATGTTGTGTTATATGTTGTTTGTAGCTCTATGTTGTGTTATATGTTGTTTGTAGCTCTATGTTGTGTTATATGTTGTGTGTAGCTCTATGTTGTGTTATATGGTGTTTGTAGCTCTATGTTGTGTTTCTGTAGTTGTGTGTTTGTAGCTCTATGTTGTGTCATATGGTGTTTGTAGCTCTATGTTGTGTTATATGTTGTGTTATATGTCATTTTATGGAGCACCAAGGTTCTGGAGAAACGTTTCACTGTGCACTGCATCAGCTATATATAGTTGTAATGACAACAAAACCTCTTGACTTGACTTGACTTGACTAGTGTTTTGATGCTGACTGCTCATAGTGACAAGCTTCACACGTTTTACATTTTGAGGAACTGCACATGTTATCATCTGAGCACCCCTCACTCAAAAAAGGCAAAGCAAAAAGTTATTTTTTTCCCAGCAGGATGAACAGCACACACGATGATAAGGGATTGATGGTGTCTAGATTGACTGTCAGTTGTGCAGGTATTAAAAAAAATCTGATATTTAATAAACCCCGCCTCCTTTTTTCATTTCATATGTACCCCGGTTGTCCGTTGTCAACACCTCTTCCTGATCATCTCACCCGTGTCATGTGCCTCTCTCTCTTTTTTGGGAGATAAATGAGTTTGAAATCATGAAAGCATCCCCTACACGAGCTTTTGACAGCTATGATTAGATATTAGACAGATTATAGCCTTGCGTTATGTATTGGCGATGTTGAATCCAGGCAATTGGATCAAAATGCAATTATTGCTGCATATGATAATTTTTTCTAAAATTCTGGTGATATTCAAAAAAAAAAAGAGTATTAATTTAAGTACTTCAGGACGGGGTAGTGTGACAGAGGGGGTGTGTCTGAGAGCCCGTTTGGTGGTAGAAAGCGAGCACCTGTGCTACCTTAAAATAATCACTTTTCCCTCTCCTTTAGTGCTCAGAGAGACAATGAAGGTGGGGGAGGGGGGTGCAAAGGAAGAGTGACTGTGTGTGTGTATTGCGACGATGCAACAGGCCACCGAAACCTAGCAAGAGCTCCGAATACCACTGACACACGGGTGCTGAAAGGAAAGCGCCACTTCACAGTGCACCCGTGTTATGGAAAGACCCCTAGCACATGGCAAGAGGGCGGAGCTTCGAAATCAAGCACGGCTCGGAGACAATCAACTCATCAGCCGCTCTCAACCATCACTGAGAAGAACCAGCAGTGTAAAAGGAGCATTTGAAGAAGATGAGAGGAGGAATGGTAATGGGACACTATCTAAGCCGCACTCTATCTGTATTTCTCCCTTCAGGTGGCACAGAAGGAAGCAGCAAGGACGAGGACGAGGACTCCAAAGCGCCTGCTACCAACCAATTGTGTGGTCATTTCGCTTGGAGGGAAAAGCCAAGGTACCCAAGAGAGAAACAAGGTGCACCACGATACTAAAGCTCCATCCTCATTCCTACTTACCTCAATGGTGGGGCCGTAAAGAATGATGGTTCGAGCCGCCATCAGAGTGTAGGGCAATGCTTTTTAGAGCACTTTATATGTGATGCAGGTAGCTAACCGTTTATGGGAATGTAGCAATTTGGGAGAACTTTTTGCATTTTGCAGGACATTTTGCATTTGCAGAAGTCAAATATCCATCAGGGCCAGGAGCGAGCTGCAGAGTCTAGTCTAGTAATAACAATAGACTGAGAAAGCACCTGAGTGCTTTTGAATGGCACTGTTATGGGGAAAAAAAAAACATAATCCATGTGACCAAATTCTGTATCCTCAATAGACACATACTGTATCGAGTATAGGCGAGCAATTGTTGGTTAATAAGCGGCATTCCTGTTGTTGATTTGTGTGTGTGTGTGTGTGTGTGTGTGTGTGTGTGTGTGTTTTCCTTTTTGTGTTGATAGATGTGGTTTTATTATTTTGTGTTGCAAGTACATCATACTATTCGACTAGATCTCAATGAAAATAATATATTCTAGTTGGATTGTCAGAACCAGTTAATGTGTGTATCTATACCATAAAAAAAACAAGCAAGGTGCACAAAAATCCTATTAAAGTACCTTGAAATGAAACAAAAGCACCTGCCTATGGTGCAAAGTTGACTTGGTAAGAATTCCTGACACTAGCATTGATATGTAATTGAAAATAAGTTATACTAGAGCCTTTAACTATATAAAAAAAAGGCCAATTTGAGGGTTAAGGGCCTCGCTCCAGGGCCCACTAGAGACAGCTTGGTGGTGTTGGAGAGACTTGAAATACAGATCAAATCAACATATACTGTAGAAAGATATCATTCGACAATATTAACACTTTTATGGCTCCTACATCACCAATATGAGTTTTGGACTAGATGTAAGATTGTAAATCTTGACTAGATATGTTTTTTTTGCAGTAGTGTAGTTAGAGAAGCATTTGTTAGAGAAACAAAACTATAGTTTTGCAGGATAATGGCTAGATTTTGGAGTTAAACTTCTATTCTACAGGAATTCTGATTAGTGTAATTTCACGTCACTGTTTTATAAAATAAGCCGTATTATTTATCTGTGCATATCAGTCTTTGTATAGCTAAACTTCCTCAATAATGATAATAATCTCAACATTGTCTCCCTATATTTCTCTTTGTCTTTCTCAAGTTGTACGTACTCCTAAATGAACAGACGGAAAGATCCTAAAAGATCCGCCTGATTTATTCAGATGCCCTACATCTGGATGGAGCTTTCTTCAATTCGAGTGTAGCTGAGGGCGGTTCCGCATTAACAAGCCAAAGACCCATGAAGTTACTGAGCACCGCAAGGGCCATTAGGATTTGGACTATAATTAATCTCAGCGGTCTGCTAGAATCTCCTAGGACCTCGGTTTGCATGAACAGGTTTTGCACTGAACAGTACATCTTAACAACGGTAAAAGTGTAAAGGAATGGACCACCCAGATGAGGATGGGTTCCATCTTGAGTCTGGTTCTTCTCCAGGTTTCGTTCACATACCATGTCAAGGCGTTTTTAATTAATTTGCTTTCGCTCATTATGGATAAACTTTCACTCATTCATTCATCTTCTACCGCTTTATTCCTTTGGGTCGCGAGGAACCTGTGAATCTCGGGCGTCTTCGGGCATCAAGGCAGGAAACACCCTGTAGGAATGCGCACACACACACACTCACATTCACACATTAGGGACAATATCCAAGGTGCCAAATAACCTGTCATGTTTTTGGACCAGGGGAAAAACGGAGAACCCGGAGGAAAACCTGCTGAGACACGGGGAGAACATGAAAACCCCCCACATACACATGGCGGAGGCGGGAATCGGACCCCAACCCTGGAGGTGTGAGGTGAACATGCTAACCACAGTGCTCCATATGGATAAACTTCTAGGTACTAAAATGATGCATTCTAATGTTATGACCGCGTCACCTCTGTAAAGCTCCTTTGTGATTATATCCATTAAGAAAATATAAAACAGAATTATCTTTTAACACCCAAACATTAACAAGAAAAAAAAAACAAAAAAAACAGTCAGCATCAGACTCAGACAGATAATAGATTAGTTATACTCTACTGTATGTGCATTTTAAAATGCCTTTAAATGTGTGTGCTTATATAAAAAGTGACTTTTGTCCTACTCAAATGCTTAATATTATGTACAGAACATTAAGTTCCCAATTAGTAAACAACGACTAAATGCATGAGCTGAATGAACCCAGTGAGTCACGACTGCGTGCTTCGTCTTCCTCGAGACTTTCCAGTGACGCATGAGGCATTGAACGTGTTTAATCAAGACCAATTTTCAACCGTAAGTGGCTTAAGAGTTGCAGAAGAAAAGAAACATGACTAATTATTTACCCAGCTGCTTATTTTATTTATTTTTTTATTTATTCTGTTCACTTATTTTGGAGTACACACTGCGCACTTGGCAGCCTAATGTGTTTCATAAATTTTTTCCACTTAATCGCATATGTAGCAGTTATAAAATGAAGATGAACGGCGTTTTAACTAATTCACTACTGAATATAACACATGTCTCTATTGACGTGAGAGAATGATCAACCTGTTGATGTTTCAAGAGAGTTTATCTCAACCTAATAATATTAACTCGAGCTGTTGAACCCACTCGGATATGCAGATGAATTAAAACGTAGGTAGTGATAATAACGGACACACTCCCTGCCCCGTCAATTGCAGATGTTTTAAAACTTTTAACATATATATACGTATATACGTATATAACTGGAGCGGACAACCCGCGACTCTTTGCCTGGTTTCATGTGGCTCTTATGTTTGTGTCTATTTATGTATTTTCTTTTATATATATATGCGTGTTCACCTCGCTTGCGCACAATACGGTATTTCCGTCATATGCGTATGTGCGTGAGATTAAAATACCGCAAAGTTTCCCAGTAGAGACAAGATCATTTAAGTCAGTGTTTCTGATGTGCGCCCCCTACCAACACCCCCCACTCGCCCCCGCCCCAATTCGAGACGGACACGGATTTGAGACATTAGCAACCACGTTCACCACACCCCATTCATGACACAACGCCCCGAGACACCACCCCCATCCCCCCCCACAATGCCACACCTCTAAGGTCAATAACTCATGACAGAAGATGGTAAAAAATGTGCCATCTGGCTCTAGGTCTCTGATTTGGCTCTCTGGTTAGCCACCTATGGATGGATAGATGGATAAAAAAAGATGATCTGAAATTTCAACAACAGCAAACAAACAAGGACAAATAGGTATTTTAGAAGGGTGTTTCTTGCTTATGGCCTCACCACTCTGAGAATGTTTGATCTCAGAAAACAACCAGAGATAGAGCACATAATCTGCTTAAGTACACTTGGAAAATATTTGTACTTCATTTATTTCTATCTCTGTTGATAAACAGGATTTAAGGGTCCAGTAATGCTTAGATATTTTTCCCATATTTTGCAAATTGAAAATATTTGAAATATTTTAGTCCTGAAGATCACGAAAAAAAAAAAAGATCCACGTAGATATTCCAAAATAACAAACTGACATCCTACTTCGGGTTAATATTTCAGATTAGTGGGATAAAACCCGCTACAGTACAATGTGAAGTGCAGTGAATGAAAGTTGTAAGAGGCCATGAATTATAATATACATTTTTTATTTCTATTTTGATCATGAATTATTTCATGATCTCGATGTTTATCACAAGTTCTTGTGAACTCAACGTAAAAACCCATTTTCTTGTGATCTTTTTCGGTAAAAAAAATCTCAGGGTATTTTTTTTTTCTCTTTCTACACTTTATTTAAATTCTATCTCACCCACTTAAGCTTTCCTGGTCCTACAATCAGGTGGGTAACAATTAGCAATTAACACATAGTAGCCGTATAGCATCTATAATTACAGAACGTATTCCATGATATATTTTGGTCATCAGGAGAACAGAAAGAAAAAAAACAATAGCTGTCTCGTGCTGGGTTTATAAAACTGTGTGAAAAATCACATGATATATGTATATAGTTCTATAAGTTAAAAAATAAAAGTAGGGATTCAATTATCTGGCAAGGTATCATCTCTTTTTTTGAACAAAACACAAGGGTAACATTGTGTCTGTATACAGGTTAAAAATGCTTGCAGGTATAGGACACACAAACACCAGCATCTACTTTTATTCATATCCTGAATTCCTCATGTATTATTCCGAGAATGAAACATGTTAGGAAATGTGGTGCTGAAAATAATTACTTCTGCTTTACTCAATCTTAGGGAAAGATTTCTGTCACGGCATCCGTCATGTAAATGTTTAGACATGAATGTGGTTTTCTAGTTAAGTGCTTTGGAATTTCCAGATATGGATATAACTGTATTTATGCGTGTTATTGAGGGAAACTATGAGGCGTGTACATGTGACCATCATTTATAAGGCTTAATTTTGGAAAGAAGGGAGCACGGTGGCTTAGTGATTAGCACGTTCGCCTCACACCTCCAGGGTCCGGGTTCGATTCCCGTCTCGGCCATGTGTGTGTGGAGTTTGCATGTTCTCCCCATGCCTCAGGGGTTTTTTCTCCGGGTTCTCCGGTTTCCCCCCGGACCAAAAACATGCACGGTTGGTTGATTGGCACCTTGGAAAATTGTCCCTAGTGTATAAATGTGTGTGTGAATGTGTGTGTGTGCCCTGCGATGGGTTGGCATTCCATCCAGGGTGTATCCTGCCTTAATGTCCACAGACGGCTGAGATAGGCACAGACTCCCCCGTGACCCGAGGGAAGATCGGATAAAGTGGTAGAAGATGAATGAATGAATGAATTTTGGAAAGAGCTGCTAATCAAACTAACTGGAGAAAAATCTTCTAGCTAGAGGATTCTTCTTTTACTGTCATGAACGCATAAAAACTCTTATTTTTATTTTTTATTATTTATCAAATTCGCATTGACAACAACTGATCACTGAAGCATGTAGATATTCCAATCTAACAAATAGGCATCCTACTCCAGATTATATTACAGATGAATTCAATTTTAATCAGTGGTATAAAACTCGTTAAAGAACAATTTGAGATGTTGTGAATGAAAGTCGTAAGAGGGCGTGACTTAGGATATTTTTGATTTCTAGTTTGATCATGAATTGTTTCCTGAATTCGATGTTTTCTTGTTACGACAATTTAAATTTCCAGTGCGTTTATACGTAAAAACCCATTTTCTCACCGCGTCATTTTGTCGCTAAAAATAAATCCGATATCTCAATCTTAATTTCTTTAGCTGGAGTTCCTACAGATCATAGAATTTCCGGAATAGAATGGAATGTAAAAAGGTAGATTCCGGACATTGATATTTGCATTATTTCCCCTTATATCTGGGATGTTTGTTTTTTTTAATATATATATATTTTGGCTTCCATTTATCACAATATCTGATAAAATGTTTTTTTTTTATTGTTTCACTTGTTTTGCTTTTTGTTATGGTTAATGTGGGTTGCTTTTCACCGCCATTTTATTTCCCTTCCCCTCGCGTCAACTGGCAACCACTTAAGTCAAATATTATTACCAAGTTGTACCTGTTAACTAACGCAAATATGGCAGGGAAATGAACATAGACACCTGATTACTGTTTACAGATTACTGTTTGTCTCTGGCTTTTGGCTGATCATTGATCAACAGAACAGCAGCTTGATTTTTCATTCATTATACTGGAACGAAATGGAAATTCCTGTTTTTTTTTTCTCAGTGAAAGTCAAAGAATTTGACATTTCAGTGAAACCCCAAGCAGGGAATATGGACTTTATCTCTGCATGGAGATAATGAACATAACAACAATGGACAGAGATTAGAGATTATACAGAGATTAGAATAGCCTATTGTTAAGATCCCAGATTCCAGATAAGGTTTGCTATTCCTGATCCCAAGAAAACAACTTTTATTATGTCTAGATCACCAGAAAATCAAATAATGATCCACGAGAATAAAAAAGAAAGAAAATCATCCTATTGTAATATTTGTTTGTGGATGTTTTCGGGGCTTCACTGCTAAAGAAACTTCAGGTTATTTTAATAAAGCCCTCGGATACGGACGAGCTCTTCTTTTCACCACACTCTTCTCCTTGTTTTTCCCCCCTTCGCAATAGTAAAAGTCCTTACACCCATATCCAAAATAACATCAACATTCATTGCATGTTCTTACATGAACTCTAAACTCTATTTAAACTCTTACACTATAAATGCTCTTAGGACTTCTGTAGTGTTGTAGGCCGCGTAGTTCATTAGTGACTTTTAGACGATTTTTATTCATGCACCTTTGTGTAAGAAGCATTAATATATAGTAGGACATAAAACTGATGATTTAAGGCTGACATTTATTTATTTATTTATTTATTTATTTACGTATCTGTCTTGTAGTTTTTTGTTCATTAATGCTGGAATCTGTATTACATTGTAGAAATCAGCATGACTTGTGAAAAATGGATGTCAATAAATACGACATCTAAACAACATACCCCTGTATGTTCTTTTTCACCAAATTTCAAACATTGGGTCTTTATTGAATGTCCCACCACACTCCCAGATTAAATTGACTCTCAGCACTTAAAAATCACTGTGTACCTGTCAATACCCAGCCATTTGCCTTCCCAGGTCTGGTCTAGTTCCTGTTTGCTCATTTTGTGATTCCGCCTAGCTCCGAGTGATGTTGTTTGCTGATTTTCCTGACATTTACCCGTTTCAAGTCACTGCTTTTAGATTACACTTCTGTCCACCAAGAGTCTGCACCGTCATTCTCATCTCATTCCTGGTAGCTATATAATTAGCACATTTAAATGTTTTTACTTTATTGACCGAAGCATTTCATTATTTTTTTTATCCTTTTTTTTTTTTTTTTTTTTTAGATTTTTTCAGATGATTAATTATACTTTTATCGACAAGATAATTTCTGCACATTTTCCATCCCTGCAGTTAAGTGGCAATAATTAGCGACACATGCTGACTTTGCTCGCAGTAGTAGTTGCAGTCACGATAGATTTCATGCGCTCGAATTTCCTTCTGAGACGTGCAGCAAATGTGGTTGGCAATCAGACATCCGTCCCTGTGTACTGCAAACCAGACAGGTGGTCGTATTTTTTTCAACGTAGAAATCTCAGCAAAGATTTGGGCTAATTCTAGAGTCGAATGTGGCCTGCCAGGTCAATTTACATGGCCCACAAGAGCATAAAAGGTATATGGTTGTCTTTATGAGTGTGAGGCATTGGGCTACTGATTAGGAGGTTGGGGGTTTGAGCCCCGGTATCACCAAGCTGCCACTCTTGGGTCCTTGAGCAAGGCCCTTAACCCTGTGTGCTCCAGGGGGCGCTGTATCATGGCTGACTCTGCATTCTGACCCCAACTTCCAAACAAGCTGAGATATGCTAAGAAATAATTTCACTGTGCTGTAAAGTATATGTGACAAATAAAGACTATTCTTCTAAAATATTCTTCCCTATGCTGTTTTAAAGCGTGCATTGACAATAAACTACATGTGCCACATTGCATGTGACTATAATTACACGTGAAGTGACGGAATCCACTAGTGTTGGGGAGTAACTAATTCCATTTAACGGTGTTAGGTTATTTAATTACAAAATAAATCTAACAGTAATTCGTTACAGTTACTGAGAAAAACTTTAATTAGTTACTTATGAAAATGTTAAAGTTTTCAAATAGGTTTACATCTGAGTAAGTTCATGTCAAATCGGTGCTTTAGACTATGTCCTGATTTTCACCTAAAACGTGATGTGGATTTAAATGATGACAATATCCTGCAAATTCATTTTGAAAAATAGAACCGTTTTCTTTCCGAGGGCTTGAAACTTTTTTTTAACTTAAAGCGCCACCTAGTAGACAAATGAAAGTTATCAAAAAGTCATCAGTTGCTTTACTTTAATAAAGTCATTGAAAAGTTGCACTACTTGTTACATTTTGAATAGGGTCATTTGTAATCTGTAATCTATTACCCTTCCCAACACTGCCCCTCCACATCGTATCTCACATCGGTGTTTACCGACGGCGATTTTTCCAGCAAGCGGAATTGAGAAATTACTATCCCAAAATGACCAGGAAGCGAAAAATTTATGTAGATTTAAGGCACTTCCAAGAAATATGGGAAAGAGAATACATGTTTGTGCTTCAAGGAGAAAAAACACTGTCTTTTGTGTTATGAGGCGGCATTGCTCATCAATCACTATATACTGTCTTATAGTTACAACTGGCCCTTCGAGGCCAACCATAATGCTGATGTGGCCCATGGTGAGTTGACGCCCCTGCTCTATAGCATAAAACGTATAAGGTTTTTTGGCATGTCCAACAGCGTTAAATCACAGCATCAGAAGTGTTCCTGCTACTCAGGGAAGTTGTCGAAAAAGAGGTTTTTATATGCTACATTTCGCACCTTTTCTATTTGCTTGTTTTTGTTTGCTCTGTGTGATCTGTTTACTGTGTTCTCCAGTCGTAGCACTACGAATTGTGGAAGAAAACGCTTACTGAGTTACTGTACGTGTTGTTATTTTGACTTTAAGGTGTCTTCAGCTTGACTATTAATGGCAGCCAAAAAGGCACCGTCACACACCAATAAATAGCTTGTAGGGAAATCTGCTCTGTTCTGCTCTGCTCCACTTCTATGCATTTTTTTTCTCTTTGTACTGGTGGAACAAATCTGACACGCGTCTTTAAAAGAGCAAGTAGCACCTGTTATCTCAACCTGTAGTGCAGGAAAGGAAGGTCTTGTGTTGTCTCCACAGAGAAATAGCAAAGGGAATTGCTGCTCTACTGAAAGATTACTCATGCGTTCTTCTGGTGACCACTGCCTCATTATAGGCTAAAGTTTGAAAAGCTCGGTCAAATCGCCCTCTGTCTAGACTTCTGAGGGGGTGTAAGACTTCAGCGCAATTATGCCAGAACTTCTGCTGGCTATGTATGGGAGGATGTCCTCTTGTTGATTTTCGAGACGCACCGTGACTTTAATGTGCAGCTACATGGCAGTCCAGTGCGAAAGACTGAAGTGCAGCCATTACAGTATATTAAAAAATGAGTGGAGCATTGTGGTGTAAGGGTATTCACAGTGTTGGGGAGTAACTAGTGACATGTAACGGCGTTACGTCATTTCATCAGAAAATCAATTTAACAGTAATTTACAGTTACTGAGAAAAAATATGTATTTAAATGACTTATGAAAATGTTCAAGATTACAAATAGGGTAACATCTGAACAATTTCATGTAAAATCAGTGCTTTACACTACTGCAGTGGTTCTCAAATAGTGCGACGAGGTGCGACACGATGCCAAGGGAGGGAGCGCGAGTGACCCCGTGAATATGCTTTTTTGGCGTACTAGAATTAAAGTACAATTGCACATCCACTACAGTGGGTGGCAGTGGTGCTCTCAGTCTCGGAGTATGCACAGGGAGTAACATGACGAAAAAGTATGGCGACACATAACAAGGGGTGTGTCCACAGGGAGCCTGTGCCTATTTCAGACGTCTATGGGCATTAAGGCAGGATACACCCTGGATGGAATGCCAACCCATCGCAGGACACACACACACACACACACACACACATTCATACACTCGGGACAATTTTCCAAGGTGCCAATCAACCTACCGTGCATGTTTTTGAACAGGGAGGAAACCGGAGAACCCGGAGAAACCCCTGAGGCACGGGTAGAACATGCAAACTCCACACACACATATGGCCGAGACGGGAATCGAACCCGGACCATGGCGGTGTGAGGCGAACGTGCTAACCACTAAGCCACTGTGCCTCCTCCATCTCATTCATTACACTGTATTTTTACACAAAATTTCCCTCTTTGTTCTAACTTGCCATCCAAAGTGAAATCGCAGACGTGGTCAGAATAGCAACAGTTTGCTCGAGATACTCGATTTTACCTCAGAATTTACTTTTAGCCATCATCATTTGTTTAAATAGACTGAGACCTTACCAAACATTAACGAACGGAAACTTAGAGAAAGACTCCATCAATGATTCTGTGGTGCTTTGTTCTGAATTATGTGCTGCTTTATTTATGAATTATCTTCAAATTCATGTGTTCATTTTAAAGAGATTAAATGTAGATATATAAATGATGGAAGTGAGCTACTGAATGTAGATACGGCACTTTAAATGTAGCCGGGAGGGGGATCCTGTCTTTATTGATCTTGCTTAAGATAAATTAAACATAACCTGTGTTCAATTCAATTACTTGTCAGTCAGCAGATAGATGTAAAAATCCTTATTTCACATATCCTCAGCTTGTTAGGAAGCTGGCTACGAGTGCAGGGTCGGTCATGATAGGATACCCCTGGAGCAATTACGGTTAAGGACCTTGTTCAAGGGCCCAGCAGTGCTAAGCCTTGAACCCAAATCAGTAACCAAGAGCCTTAACTGTTAACAAATGAGTTGCTGAGTCAGGGGGAAAAAAAGCTGAATGCTGACAGCTGTGGGACACGAGGTCAAAAGGAATCTCTGGTAGTCCTCTAAAGCAGATTTGTACAGGCAGTAACTGAAAAATCACTTTTCAGAAGAACAGCCACAATTATCCTGTTCTTAAATACTTCAATACTGTAATTACTGATTATTTTATATTTGTTAATATTATTAATTTATATCACCAAGTTCTATCCTTTTCACGTAAGGAACTTACATAAAACCTGAGACCCCCCCCCCCCCCCCCCCCCCCCCCCCTATTAATTGGTGGTTTAGTCTCCGCCTCACACTTTGCTCACTCCATACCCGGAAATGAGATTTCTTTATTTTTTGTGCATACATATCAACGGTAAAACAATTTTCAAGAATCCATAGAATCCTACAAGAATCCATATCTCTGAATCCATAGCATTCACTCCATCGATATGAGGAATTGTGAATAATTTCTCTTCAGGAGAAAATCCTGTCCATTCCGCATATCGAGGGAGTGAATGAACAATCAAACGAGGGAAGGGATGAATAAATATGCTGCGATAATTAGAGCTGTGAAGTCGATCATATCTTTAGGAAATGAAATATTAATTGTAAAACACACACACACACACAAACCTGCACCCGCAGTTACACAATTAACACACACACAAACACACACACACATACCCACACAGTACCGAAACTGTATTCCATTCATTCCATTTTGCTATATAAAAAAGAAAAATCGAAATCAAATTAACATTTAGTGTTTTATAAAAATAAATAAATAAATAAATAAACAAACTCTAGTAATTAGTATTCTATGTATATATATATATATGATGCATACACTCAGTTGTGTGTAAGGCCGAACATCAGGCAGATAAGAGTCCTGGGCTTCTTGCATGTCAAAACAGGAAATAGGAAAACACTGACTTTGTGTCATGATTTTCCTGCACAATGTGGTGCATTAAAAAGCAGTTCTGTGTCGGGATACACCTTGTTGATAAGAGAGGTCAGGGGAAAATGGCTACTGCTGTCAGCTGACAGGAAGGTCACACCGACACTCACTCAAATAACTACTATTTACAACCTGGGCGAGCATTAAAGCAACAGAAAACACACACACACCCGCACACACACACACATATAACATATAGACCCTAGAGGCTTCAACAGCAGAAGACAACATCTGGTTTCCCTCCTGGCTGCCAAGCACAGGAATCTGAACCCACAGTAAGCATCGGACAGTTGAGGAGTATACAAAGCCTCATCGAATATTTGTTTTCCAGACAAACGGATTTCCATAACGCTTACCATCGCATCCTTTGCGGACCATTACATATGATGAGAAATATGATTGTGCGCAATGCAAATGCACTGCAAGCGCTATTAAACTATACAGAGGAATTCTTAAAAGAATAGAAAATGCATTATTAATGTGTAATTCACACAAGTATCCCAGCAGTGCCAAGAACCTGAGACACCTTTGCATGTTCATGAGCCACTTTCTGGCTCAGAAGTCACATAATGAGAAATCTGACTTAATGCTGCATCTGCTTTAGCTGGAGGGGAACCAGTGGAGATATGAAAAAAAAAAGAATGCCTTTTCTGTATAAAGTTCAACCTGAGATAAACAAACTCTAGTAATTAGTATTCTACGTACTGTATATATATATATATATATATATATATATATATATATATATATATGTGTGTGTGTGTGTGTGTGTGTGTACAGTATATATTCATTGTGTATGCATACTTGATACCATAGGATGGTCATAGTACATATACTTACTCAAGAATGTGTAATTTAGTCAGGCATGTACACTTTTTTATTTATTTATTTATTTTCTGAATAATACATGTTTATGTGCGCTGTTAGTTTGTCAACGTATCATCTATAATGACATGTTTTCCTGCCTTCTTGATTCTCGTATCTGGATGGCCGTTAACACCACCACGCTATCAGGGAGGCTGGAAAACGTCAATTTCTCAGTCATAAAACTGATTGAAATCTGTAGCAAATTCGATTTTTCACACTCGCAGTAAAACGAAAAGAGAAATCTTAAACCACAATATATAAACTCTAATACCAATGTCTTGTTAGTTGCTCTCACTAGATAGTAGGTATTAAGAAAATACACACATATACCAATAGTTGTGTACTAGGTGGATAGATAGATAAATAAATATTGCATTGCACGTGATATTTGTCCTTGATTTCAATTCGATCTGGCACAAAATACACGACAAACAGGTGTGTACAATAAAACAAGCAAACAACATGCTAGAATCTGTTTGACATAAGCAGGCTGGCACTGGTGTAACAATCTACACACTTATGGCTCATCCAAGAACCATCCCCCAGACGATGCTTTCCTGACAAGACTTATGTGCCAAATACAATACACCCCCAAGATCCTAAAGTGGATATACTGTACACATCCGTGAGTAAGCAATGGGGCAGCCAGCCATCTAGCATGCAACCGAGATGGTGAGTAATAATTTGTGAGAGCCCACGTTTCTTACAGTATGCAGGCTGAATTAATTCTGCAGGTGACACGGTGATAAAAAACGCAGAGGCCATGCAAGCAATGTCACTTCTTCCTCTCCTCTCAACGTGAATCAGAAATGCTTCTGAAGTTTCAGCGACGTATCTGACCCAAGCTCTTGCAGCTTGCTTTCAATAAATGCATTCATTTGGGCTACATCAGAATAGAAATAATCAGTGTGTTTCACTTCAACACCTGATTAGTGTATATACACGTACTTATTATATATACTTCTGCACTTACTAATAGTGTTATTGTAGAATTAAAGGAGTCGTTAAAATGTAAGTGACTCCTTTTATATACTAATAGTAATAATATCCAGTGTAACAATGCTATGCTATGCTATGCTTTGTAACATATGATATAGCTTTAATGACCTCCCTGGATTTATCCCACTGCACTGCATGTCACAATATCAGCCTTCCATTTTACTTCCAAGGGAACTGTGTGACACATGATGACATATGATGACATATACAGTCTGAGCTTTAACAAAATACCACTACAAATCTTCCAATGTACAGCAACAAGGAAAACATATATAAGTATCCCCTATTGGTCTGCTTAATTTCTAGTTGTTTTATTTATTTATTTTATTAATTTTTTTATATAGATTTCTATGGCTGTTAAAAAAAATATCTAAAAAAAACTGATAATGGTAACTTTTTCTTTTTTCTTTTTCATTTTATCAATTTGAAAGCCCTCATGGGCACCCATGGTTATTCGTCCTGCTTTTCGAAGTCCATGAATTACAGCAGTAGTCAAATATATCTTTAGAGAATAATCCTTTTACACTATTTTTATCATTGCTCCATCACAGAGAGAAAAAAAAAACAGGAAAGATTTCATCTTCGGAAAAGATGCAATTCCACTGCCCACCACCAGAGATCAGTAATACCAGAATACTGGTGTGTTACCAAGGTTACCTCTGATCACTCACACCTGCTTGCAATTAAGCCCATGACATTCCCTGCATGGGGTTTTTCAGCAGTAGTTTGCTGTGGCCTTTAATAATTCTACCATTTGGATCCAGCTCAGTAATATCGCTCTGATTGTCCCACTGGGCATTGCAGAAATAAATAAATAAATAAATAAATACAAATGCAAAAATTACACTTTTATTTTGTGTAGGCTTGACAAGATGCATCACAATTAAATGGTTTCATCTGCATCCCACTGCTATTACGGTAAAAATGCATTCAAACTACATAGAAAAACATGTCATTTATAACCTGTTATATGTTCATGTGTCAACTAAATAAGTTAATGCCAGAATCCAATGATCATGTTTCACACACCCCTTTGCATTTACTATTCCCTGTTACCATAACATGTTCACTAGTACATTCAACGGATCCAAGTTGGCTTTCGTTTTCAGCATTTGTAAAATGATTTTTATATATAATTATTATTGGATGCGCTATACTTTTGTTATTTAAAAAGTGATTTTATATGTACATTAGATATCCACTAAAGAGAACGAGGCATGTTCTGAGCGTTCCATTAATAAAAAGGGATTATTTTATTATTATTTTTTTTTTAACTGCATCTTCCTTGAGACAGAGCAGGGAAAAATGTCTGCATTTATTTATTTATTTAAATTTTTTGCACTACAGAAGCATGTTTGTCAACGAACCATGAGAAGACAGAATGCACTTAACATAATTTTGTATTTGCTGTCAGTCAAAATCCAATTAATACAATTGGACGATCTGCATCATACGGAATGGATATTTTCCATTGCATCGCATTTCATTGAATCACATTGTGTTGAACCAAACTGAAATCGCACTGCGTTATAGAAGGTGTGAAACGTATCGCATCGCACTCCTAGTTGCTTTATTTAGATTCTTTATTTAATGTATCGTTGGATATGTGAATTGCATCAGCCTCATTAATGGAAATGCACATGCCGGATGTGTGTGTGTGTGTGTGTATATGTATGTATGTATGTATGTATGTGTGTGTGTATGTGTATGATTTATGTATTTATATATATATATATATATATATAGATATATATATATATATATATATAGATATATATATATAATATATATATATATATATATATATATATATATATCCATATATACATATACAGACACACACACACACACACACACACACATGTATATCATCTAATCTGAGGAACTTGCATTTCATTTAGTCAATTTGTATATGACGTATAACAAATGCATACAAAAATGGTCTCATCTGTTTTATAGTGATGATCTGCTGTCAAAGTGGCTTCATGGTGTATTAAAGGCAAGGGGGAAAGAAGGAGGTGTGTGTGTGTATATAGATAGATAGATGGATAGATGGATAGATGGATAGATGGATAGATGGATAGATGAGAGGAGAGAGAGAGAGAGAGAGAGAGAGAGACCCTTTCAAACATCAAGTTAGACTTTTTCATCTAGATACTGTAGTGTGATAGTTTATTCATGGATACCTTATGCTAAAGAATGAATTGTGGAAATGTAATACAGAGTCAGTTCTCATTAATATATCATAATGTATTGTACTGTAGATATATACTTCCTTGTATTTGAAAAGTCTAGGTTCCTTACAAGGACATGAACAAGGAAGGTCTAAAAAAATTGCAATCATATAATCTGAGGAACTTGGATTTCATTCAGTCAGTTTGTATGTACCGTATTACGGTGCATACAAAGAATGGGCTCATCTGTTTTATAATGATGATCTGCTGTCAAATTGGCTTCATGGTGTAGTCTGCGTTTGCACTGTGTATGTCAATGAGCATGAGGTCTCAAGGCTGACGTGGCAAACCTGAGTCATGTCGTATCACGTGTGTCTTTTTGTCATTTCCCTCTCAAACTTTTATTTGTCTATCCTTCTATTCATACAAATCCTGTAAATAAAATTAGCCTTTCTTTTATTGCAAATAACAATATGCTTTTAAGTACCGAGCCAGTTAGAAAAACGCTGCGAAAAATTGTTTTTAAAAAGCCACGCTAATCCACTTTAGTCTGTTTCTCAGAGGGAAAGACAAAATTAGCTGTGAAAACAACAAATCATATTACATCATAGGAGGGATGTTTTTGAAAGCAAAGAGAGAGAGAGAGAGAGAGAGAGAGAGAGAGAGAGAGAGAGAGAGAGAGAGAGAGAGAAAAGATTTATTATCCCCGGGAAAACAATAATTCCTTTAACATGTCTCCTTATTCTGCCAAGTCATTGCCTTCATAATTACATGCTCCATCTGCTTCCCTCTCTTTTTCTCTCCTTTCTCTCTCTCACTCTGTCCAAATTAATTTAGGCCACTTTCAGTAATGTCTAGACAGTTGTAATCTAGCTCCCTGAACAAGTGGGGTGATTCTTGAGGAAAGAATTTTCAGACGCATTTTCAGTTCATTTTGTGATCCGTTTATGACTTTGCTCTGTTCTTCCGAGTTTTCAAAAAAAAAAAAAAAATTTCGCACGCGTTGCCCTTGTGTCTTCTATCAGGAATAGCAGGGGAATATGACTGGTTTTGAATTCACTCACGTAAAGGCATGGGGGAAAAAAAAGAAGGAAAAAAATCACGAAGCCTTGTAGTACTTTTCCTGATCGAACCCTCAAATTACCCACTGCAGTAACTCTTGTTTAATTCTCCCTCTCGAGCTCGCATTGTGTACGGGGTGTTGCAAAACCCTTTTCCGAACGTTCCTGGCGAATCTAACATTCGACCCAACAATGTGCCTGTTATATAGAACCATTTAATCTGTTTGTGCCTGTAATTCATATTCACCGACCTTGTATGCACTTAAAGCTATTGAAGATCCTCTGGCGCCATGCGGTGATGTGAATGGAGGTTTTTGTCAGAGCAGACTTGAAGGTGGCGTGTCTCTTTAGAATAGTTTCGACATTCAGTGGCTCACCGCCTCTCGTTCTCCCTCTTTCGCACTCTTTCTCCCTCTCGCTAGCCTCCCTTCTTCTCTTAACACGGCCAAATCAGGTTAGTTGTTGGACATCTGGACTACTGCTGGTGCAACTAATGGCTACATCGAACCCTGAAGCCAACACACGATTGTTTACGCACAAATGCACCACCCAGGGTTGCACACTTTCTCCAGAGACTGTGTAGCATCCACAAGCTGTAGTCGTATCACCCTGTAGCCTGAGACTGGTTGCCTTCTGAAGATAAGAAGGGTTGAGCCTGGGGTTAGTTCCTGGATGGATGACCTTCTGGGAAAAGTAGGTTGCCGTTGGAAGTGTTATTGAGGGCCAGCAGGGGGCGCTTACCCTGTGATCTGTGTGGGTCCTAACACTTCCAACGGCATCCTACTTTTCCCAGAAGGTCATCCATCCAGGAACTAACCCCAGGCTTAACCCTTCTTAGCTTCAGTAGGTTGCTTTTGGAAGTGTTAGTGAGGGCCAGCAGGGGGCGAAAAACCGTGGAGGAAAAAAGAAAAAAGTCTTTCGCATGAGACCTGGAACCAAGGTCCTGACTTGCTGTGGTCATTAAAAATCCCAGGATGTCTTTCGAAAGAAAAAGTAGAGGTGTGTCCTCGGCATCCAAGCCAAATTTGACCATCATGGCCTCTTAACCATCAATTATTTCGTCTGATTGGCTACATCATTCTGTCTCCTCTTTACCAGTAAGCTGGTGTGTGGTGGGAGTTCTGGTGCACTATGGCTACCGTGTGGATGCTGTACACTGGCGGTGGATGAGGAGATCCCATTCTGTAAAGCGCTTTGAGTGTCTAGAAATTTTTTAAATATAACATAATTTTTTTTGTTTTTCCAGTTAAGCAAATCCAAATGTTTCTAGACTAGTTTTGTAACATACCAATAGATGGCAGCACAAGGCTACATTCACAGTCACAGGGAGCACCTGCCTTTATTGCCGTCCCTTTTTGAGTAACTCTGCAGTGGCATTTTTGTACCGTGCAGGGATTCCCATGGACTTCTGTAATACTGAACCGGAATACCGTTCCTGCACCATTACGGAAATCCAGAGATAATCGCAGAAGGTTCCGGACAGGCTTCGGGAAGAAAGAAGACTTCCGGGACGCATTCCAGAAGTGTCAGGTACACTGTACTGCTGTGCAAGGAGACTAAAGGTTTTAAAGGTGAGGGTTTGTAGATAAATAAAGTACTTTCTTGTCAGCAGAGCTAGTTTGGATGTATATAGGTTTCATTATTTATGTTTAGTACTAGTTCACCCAGTTTTGTTTGCAATGTTTAATTTTGTGTATTTTGTTTAGGTTTTTTTTTTTGCATGGAAACGTGACCTTAAATGTCTATATAGCCCTTTCTTTAGAAAGGTGCTATAGAAATCCATTGTCCACTCACCTTGGTCAGCCGAACCCAAGGTCAGAATTGATTAGACCCTGGATATTTAGACGGACACCATGGCCATGTGATGAAAATAAGACCCGATGCTAATAATTGGCCCGTGTGCATCCGATATGCTTTCAACATAGTAAAATATGCTACCGTAGTAAAACTCGCACATTATTTCGAACTGTTGCTTCTATCACGATGTCTTCTGCCACGACAGGTTTATGACGGGTTAAAGGTCACGAGGTCCAAATGAAGTGGTGTCTTGTACGGATTTACTGCTTCACATGCCGTCCAAAGCCTTTCTTTGCCTACGTCTTTATTTTCCAGGACACAATCTTGCACAATAGGAACAATAATGTAATCACAAAGACTATTGCAGCAACTCATTGCACCACCAAAGAGAACAGCTGCAGCCTTGCAGTCCCGAGCCATATATATCCCTGATTTCACAGGTGCAATTTGTCCCAGGGTCATTGCAGTGCTGCTACAGTGTGTCTGTCCCCCCCCCCCCCCCCCCCCCCCCCCCCCCCCCCCCCCCCCCCCCCCCCCCCCCCCCCCCCCCCCCCCTTAAAAAAAAAAAAAAAAAAAAAAGCACCATCGCTTGTGAAAATTTCGTTTCCGACAGTCGCACACGGCGGATTAGATCGTCGTCCCAGTACGATCATTTTAAGTTCTCCATACGCTACTAAAAGCCTCAACATTGCTTGTAACTAAAAGCAAATGATTATGACTAAGTGATCAATTAGCGACTAATTCGCTAATCAAACGCTCAGTGGAGTCATTCGTTGTTTGATACAGTTTACTGCAAGGCAATAAAAGCTGTCGTATCTGTATAATACTTGCATTTAGAATCTACAGTTCAAACAATAAACGCGAACGATTTGGAAGCCAAAGCTCGTCCTATAAACGTTTCCCTCGGCTTACCGCTTAATTTTCTTGGAGGTTCCAGTTCTTTGAAAGGCGACTCTGCGACGATTTCATTACGATATGGCGAAGATAAATTAATCACCGCCTTAATTATGTGCCATCAATATTCCAATCCCATTGAGCAAGTTTTGTACATTAGTATTAATCATGCGGCCGCTTCTGTAAAGTCCTAAGAATATGTCCTTGCCGTATATTAGTTTCATGAATATCAATCATGTGTCCGAGCCAGACTACAGATGCTGGTGTCCCAAAAAGTAGTGATTATGAGATTAGCATTTTCCTAAGACCGTTGAACTTTGAAGACTTATTAAATTTTTTTGTTTGTTTGTTTTTTCCTGAACTCACAACTTGTAGTTTAGTATAAGGTTAATTTCTTAAGGATTTAAATTAGTCCAGATACACTATTGGCAACCCACAGTAGATGAATGGATGGATGGATATATGGTTTTCTATGTTCTATTCTTCTGGGAATATGGTGCACTAGGTTTTGAAAGATCCGTCACTCGGGTGCTGATATCAGGTGAGGAGAACTCTGCTGCTTTCCAGTTCATCCCTACAAGATCTTTCACTCCAAATCATGGAAAACAGATCTTTACGAAGCTTGCAGTGTTTCCCGGGGGGATTTTCATGCAGGAAAAGGACCGGGTTGGATACAACAAGTTAGAGGAATAATTTATGATTTCTAACTTTATTGGTAATAGGGAGCACATACTTGTTGGATGGATGGATGGACTGAAATGTTTAGCCTCATATAGTATTCTAAGGCTCCTAATCTACAGCATGCATATTTGTAGTTTCATGAAAATATAGCCGTCCAAGTTGCCTGAAAATATATGAATATGGTGTTAGAATATAAGATCATATGTGCTTTTTGACTTGTAGTACCCATTCGCTGTTGTTATATGCTCTTTTCTTCTGGGATTGTTGAGATTTGTGGAAGGAGCAGAAAATCCCCAATGTGTGTGTTTTCACATCATCAGACACGGCTATATTATATGTGAGGCTCTCAAATGGAAACTGTAATTTTACAGAATAAATAATTTCTAATTCCAAATTTCTGTTTAGCTGCAAGGCATATTTAATATTAAAGTTCTACTTTTTTGGGGGGGGAGCAGAAATAATCTTGCCTGCCATTAAAGGCCCTTGGTAAGAGTAATCCAGCAATTTATACAATCCCTGACTCCGGTATTACCCCTGAGAGAAGAGACCGTTTTTGCAGGAAAGGGTCTATTTCCTATCTGACCTAAAAAAAAAAATGTTAAAAGTAGAATTAATCAAGTACAAGGTTGTTCAAAAATAAGCTGTTGAGTGAGGACCAGTATTGGACAATAGCCAGTTACCTGAATGTTGAAAAGCCCAGATTCCCACAACTCATCTGGTTTAACATAATGGGTATGTCTTGGGGTTTATTTAACTGATGTCATAAATTCCTCCTCCGTGGACAATACTCCTTCATCTCAACAGTAAGCATCCTCCTTTTCTGTAAATATATCTTTATCATGTTGTCCGAATTTCAACAATGTCTACACACAGCTTCTACACTCTGTAGTCTAAACATCTGTGTGTAATAATTAAATATAATGAATATATAAAAAAAATAGATGTTGTAGTGTACTTAAATGTGTTAGGATGAAAATGTTGAAAATTCCCCTAAGAAAAGGTTCAAAGCATATCCTGGAAAAAAAAATACCCCTTTCTTTCTTTCTTTCTTTCTTTCTTTCTTTTTCTTTCTTTCTTTCTTTCTTTAACCATCATGTAAAGCTTGAAGGACCTTTCTACAAAGATGATGTAGCAAGTTCTTGCACAATAGTTCATAATCGATATCTGGGGTTGATCAACAGACCACTAACAAGTAGAATGTGACCGCTGTGTTGACTTTATACTTTATTTCATTTATACATATCTTTGTGCCTCTTTCATTTATCTTCTATTACCATGGAGAAGGGGGGGATGCTATACTAAAAATAATTTACTAATTTACCAGCTGACTGCTTCATACTGTGCAAAACAGGCTTTATTACATAACGATGTCTCAGAAAACTGACATAAATGTTCCTAATGTACACATTTTTAAACGACAGTATTACGCACGTCTCTATAACCTGTATCGCATTTAAATTCTCTAAATGTAAAAAAAAAAGCACACAAATAACTAAGCTAAAGGTATTTTAGCGCAGACGTATTTCTAGTACTCGCATTGCAGGAATCCTACAGACTTTGCCCCGGACGTCATTGGAACCCGTGTTAAGAGAAACACGTCTCGGGTCCTCTTAAAACTGACAAACAAACGAATGCATCAATAAAGGTGCCTCTCGATGGGGCAAACGAGACGCGTTCCGGGAGGGAATACGGCACCTGTTAACGTGCCCCGTGCCTGGAAGACGTGCTCGGGGAAATTCTGCGTCACATTCTGAGTCACAAGGTCACCTTGCAGCTTTGTGGCTCACGATGATGCCCCGTCACAACAATGTGACAGCAATGTCCTGGCAGGCATCCAGTCTTATTTCCTAACAGCTGAATGGTGGCTTGTGTTGGGGTTTATAATAACACACGTGTGTGTGTGTGTGTGTGTGTGTGTGTGTGTGTGTGTACACACATACAATGAAAATAAAAGAAATATTCCCCAGTAATGTGGAGTGTGTGTGCATGCTGACAGCATGCTATATTGTGCTTATGGTCAATGCTTTTTATTGCTCTGGCTGTTGGAGATTTATGTCTTGGAACGGTACCTGTAACTGACAGCCATGTCAGCCAATGGAAACTACAAGAGGGTGGGGCTTGGGCTCGCTCCGCTCCCGTGGAAATAATCAATGGGCACTCAGTCACCGCGCCGCCGCAAGTTGCGCTGGATTTCAAATCGAGCTCCAGTCTCCCCCCCCCCCCAAAGCGCCCCACTCGAGCAACACACGCCAGTTCCGTGGTGATCGCACTGTAAGAGCGTCGGGAGCGAGCGGAGCTTCTGTGTGGCAGTAAAAAGACCAAAACAGAAAAAAAAGAAGACCAGAAAGCGTCAGGGTCAGTTCAGAGAAATGTTCACCCCGGTGGGCTGCGTGCTCTCGGCGTGGCTGCTCGCTCTCGTCGTGTATCCAGGTAACGGGCAACGCCGTGCACGCGTGTTCATGTGACTGCTGCATGATTGTGGACTTTTGCTGAACTGCAACTTTTGAAACAGTAACGCAAAGATACCGAGACCACTAACTAAAATCACTAATACCTTTTATTAATTACTTGTGCTACAAGACGTTACTGTTATTACTACTGATGCTATTACTGTTACTACTGCTGTTACAACCAATACTGCTATTATTGCTGCTGTTCTAACCAATGCTGCTTTTATAACTAGCACTGCTGCTACTAACACAATGACATGAACTGTTGTTGCTACTTTATTACTGCTATAACTAGAAATATCACTGCGTTTACAATGCATTCTCCTGCTACTACTGTTGCTTCTACAATTATTCTCTCTGCTAACACTATTACTATTGGACTTGCTACATCAACATGACTACTATTCAGGGTTCCAACAGGAATGCAGGAATTTCTTGGGAAAAAAAAAAAAAAAAATATATATATATATATATTAAAGCTGTCAATCGATTAGTGTTTAATTGCGATTAATTGCACGATTGCCCTGCGTTAACTCAAGACTAATAGCCTTTTTAATTGCGCATTTCACACATGCACCATCATTACTTTTCATATGTCTAATACTGTGATTGCAACAGATCTTATAAATATATACATTTCACAAAAAATCACTCCCTTTATTTTTGAATTTTATGGAATTATTCATTGTTTATTGTTGATTTCAAATTTGAATATTCTTTTTCAATGTAATTTTTTTTTAATTGTGTTTTAATTGATAAATACGGTACGTGGCTCCTTTTTAAGGATTCTGTTCCGTTTTTGGTTGCTTTCCTTATACAATGGGTATATGTTTAGGTTACATACGCTAATATAGTGAGGAGCTTATACCTGTTGTGAATGAGCAGCTAGTAGGCGTAATTTGGAAATTTAGGAAGCGTGAGTGGATGCATGTTGCTATGTGTTTGTTAACCACCTCTCTTATATTCCATCCTGTGGGAATCCACGGACTGAAGATTGTTTATTCTCTTCATTAATCGTGCTTAGACCATGGTTGGAACATTTTTCATCACTTTTTTTATTCCCTTCCTGCTTGATAACTGTCAGTTAAGTCAAATGGTCATACAGATAATTATAGCAAAGTGGTAAGTAGCGATACCACCAGCTAGCTACTTATAATGAACAAAAAAATGTAGGCTATGTTAGAATTGTTAGGCTAGGTTACTGACATGAGTGAAAATGTAGGAAATTAGATGTCAAGCTAATTACAGTTAAATATCGACACATTCGTAGCCTTTGCACCTGATATTTAGTCATGTATTTAAGCTCATAGATTTGTGTGAATTAATCATTGTATTAATCAATTTTGTATTAATGATGAAGGCTAACTGAAAAGATTGACAGGGCCCTTACGAATGGATGGGTTTAAAATACTGTCTGTTGATCTTCTGTTCATTATACTGGTGGGTCATGGAAATTCAGCTTTTTAGTCAGTGAAAGTCAGGGAAAAGTCAGGGAATTTGACATTAGGCTTAGCGTGGGGACCCTGCGTGGTAGTAGTAGTAGTAGTAGTAGTAGTAGTAGTATCACTATTACATCTAGTACTGGTGCTATTACTTCTGTTATAACTGCTGCTTCTATTGCAACTATGACTATTGCTACAATTACTTCTACTACTACAAGTAACCACTTCTGCTGCTACTGCTGTTATTTTTGCACTGCTGCTATTGCTATTACTGCCACTTTTACTATACTTTATTGTTACAATTGCAATGGCTCTTGATGCTACTGACAGCTACTCTCTCTTACTACCACTGCTGCTGCTGCCACTACTTTTACTGATTTCAGGACTAATATTGCTGTTTATACAGTTACTGCTGCTATTACTAGTGTTACTGGTGTTACTATTAATCCTGCAAGTACTATTCCTACAGCCACATTTACTACTGATCACTATTATTACTTTCACGGCTGCTACTACTAATATCGCTTCTACTCTTGCAATTAATGCTGCCACTTTTTCTAGGGCTACTATTTCCATTCCTCTATTAGTACTCCTTTTACTGTTACTATACTGTATATAGTATAATATAGTACTACTATACTACCACTATATAGTGTAATATAGTACTACTATATTACATCTACCAATTATAGTAGTAGTACTAATAGCAATCCGAGTCATCAGAGATAGGATTGTTATTACTACTATTCATGCTAACTATTTTTTAACTAATACTGCTGCTTCTACTTTGTATTGCCGCTATTATGGTTACTTCTTGCTGACAACTACTATCAGTTACTACTACTGCTTCTGATATCATTTCTATGAATTTGGTTACAAGTATTACCATCACTGCTGCTGCTACTATTATAACTAAAGCTGCTGCTTTGTCAATATTACTACTACTAGTGCTACTATGACTTCTAGACATACTAACACTGCTGCTGTTCCTGCTAAGACTGATGACTAGTAACTATTACTAATGCCGCTGCTACGATTTCTATTATAATGAATACTGCTGCGTCTACTGTTGCTACTACTAGTATTATTACTGCTGCTGTTAGAGCTACGACTGATGACTATTACTATAACTATTACTATCACTGCTGCTAATACTATTAATATTGTCACTGTACTGCTGCTATTGCTGCTGCTATTGTTTCTGCTGTTATTACCTCCTTTCCTAGTGTTTCTATATTGGCTGCAGCTAATTACTATCACAATCAGTACTGATAATATTACTGCTACTGCAAGTATAACTGATAGGGTTTTGAATACAAGTCCTGCTACTGTTACTACTACTATTACATTATGCAATTGTTATTATTGCTGCTATTGATATGGCTACTACTACAGATGACTAATGCTAACTACTATTGCAGTTTGCTATTAATACTTGTAACATACCCATTACTACTACTTCTACTACAACTGCTACTTCTATGACTCTTACTGCTGCTCCAGAACTGTTACTGCCACTCTGTTATTACAGCTATTATAACTGTTATCACTGATGCTGACGTCACTACAAGTACAGTTGCTACTGTTGCTATTACTACTACATCTACAGATACCACTACAACTACTACTGCTATTGCCTTTACTAATGGTTTACCTGGTATTGATATTACTAGTGCAACTTAATCCAATATTAATTTAATATAAACCAATACTGATGCTGATGCTACTATTGGTACAACTACAGCTAATCACTGCTACTTCTGCTCAAATGCTACACCACTATTACTTGCGTTATAACCTATACTGCTTTAATGGCTACTGAAACTAGTTTCACTGAATTACTATCACTAGCTGCTGCAATTGCTATACGTGTTATACTATTGCTATATAAGTTTAACTATTGACAGTGGCTTAGTGGTTAGCACGTTTGCCTCACATTTCCAGTGTCCGGGTTCGATTCCCGTCTCGGCCATGTGTGTGTGGAGTGTGCATGTTCTCCCCGTGCCTCAGGGGTTTTTTCTCCGGGTTCTCCGGTTTCCCCCAGGTCCAAAAACATGCACGGTAGGTTGATTGGCACCTTGGAAAATTGTCCCTAGTGTATATGTGTGTGTGTGTGTGTGTGTGTGTGTGTGTGTGTGTGCCCTGCGATGGGATGACATTCCATCCAGGGTGTATCCTGCCTTGATGCCCATAGACGACTGAGA
This sequence comes from Kryptopterus vitreolus, assembly GCA_030449085.1. NCBI lineage: Eukaryota > Metazoa > Chordata > Actinopteri > Siluriformes > Siluridae > Kryptopterus > Kryptopterus vitreolus. Next base: position 6,107,095 of record JACRUU010000009.1, on the reverse strand, counting down.
GGGAAAAAAATCGTCATGCACTGCACACACTCCTAAAGTCCCCGTATAGCAGTGATTTATTAATTAATTAATTAAGTATTGGTACAAACAAAATGTAGAAGAAACGCAAGAAAAGCATACCAATCTGCACGCGGCCTTTCTTGTGATATGTGGTCTCCTTCAACCACCATTAGTCTGCATATTGAGTACCTTTAAAAGCTGTACTCTAGAAAGTAATTAAGGCAGATTATGTACACCTTTAATCTTTTTTAAAGGTCTATTTTTCCAGTTGAGAAATGCACATTAACGTGACATGAGACAAGAGCGCCACCCCAGCGGCAGCGGAAAGGTACGGTTCACAGGGTGTACGGAGGAATGTGAGATTTGCTGAGGCGTGTTGACGCTGAGAATGCAGCCGAGGAGACGAGGAGACGACCGATCACTCATTCATGTACGGGTTAATCTGGAGTGTCAGGGAATTAACCCAGAAAAGAGTCGGGGCTTTTCTTCCTGCTGAACCAAACTGATGAAAGACAACACAAATGAAAAAAAAAGCTGTTTTGTATCTTGTGCATTTGCAGGCTGTTGTTTTTTTTAAGTGCTATTAATTAATGGACAATTAAACTTAATTGGTGTGCTAGAAATAAATAATAGGTTTAATATTATTGCTGCAGCTTTTGTAAGTCTCTCCTTGGTTTCTGTTCTATGCTGCTTGGATTGTTTCATATTTCACGTTTTGATTTATTATTTAAAAAAATAATAATTCTATCTAGTTTCACTATTTTCTGTGCGCTTGCAATATTTTTTGCTTGTTACAAGACTGATAAAATGGGGGTAGGGGAAAATATTTTTTGAGAGCGCACAATTGGAGCAAGAGGACCACCTTAGAAATCACCAGAAGCATCTTAACAGGCTTGATTGACTCTTGAACCAGGTCCTGTCAAGGTCCGGCATCGAGCGGCTCCTCGACGAAGTATTATGGGGAAGGGGCTCAGATCTTGGCTGGCATAACAATCCGCCCGCCTTCCCCCACTTTGCAAATCATGCTGTCTCGCTGCTCTGTGCACTTCCCGTCCCGCCGAGGACGTTGCCATGCTGTGGACATCGACATGCGACATTGATCTGAGAACGTTGCTTAGCATTCCTATGCTGCTGAGGGCTTTACCATGCCACCCTGCTCCAAGGAGAATGTCGCTTAGACTTCCTGTCCCGCGGACGACGTCGCCATGCATCCCTGTATCGAAGAGAAGGCTCAGCTTTTCTGTCACTATGTCTCCCCGACAAAGCTGAGGGCACTTCGTCATGTATGCTAGCTATGCTTTATGTGTCACTACAATGATCCAAGGTCTTCAATCCATCATTTTGCTTTGCTGTGACCATCTTTCCTTTCTTTACCTCATGAAAAACATCACTCCATCCTCTTGACTAGAAGAAAGCCTCAGTCCTCCATCTGCCGCCCCACACATGGCCTTTCGGAGTGTGGGGCTGCCCCCGCATAGGCTTTGAGTTTTATGTCTGTTTACAGTGCAGAAGATTCTGCCCAGGAAATGCCCCGAACTTTCAAAAGGGACTCTTACGCTTTGGGGAGCCATGCCATTTCTCATTACCAAGTGCACCAAAATGAGACCGTGTCAAATATTTATGCACCCCAGGCATAGCTTTTCATCCAACTTGTCTACAGTATGTGCTCACATTTTGCTCCACACACTATATACATGTGTGTGTATGTATGTATGTATGTATATGTATGTATTATGTGTGTGTGTGTGTGTGTGTGTCATATATATATGATATATATATATTATATATATATATATATATATATATATATATATATATATATATATATATATCATATATATATATCTATAATATATATATATATTTGGTGTTATATACTTCTGTTCAAGAAGTAGAAGTAGTGGAAGTGATGGCACGCCCCCCACAGAGCTCTGATCTCAACATCATGGAGTGTGTGTGGGATTCCATGAATAGACAGAAGGATGTGTTAGAACGTCTACATCCACAGAATCTGTGATCTGTGTTTACTTACTCCAAGATGGAACAACCTACCAGCCGAGTTCCTTCATAAACACTGTGTGTAAAGTGTACCTAGAAGAATTGCTGCTGTTTTGAAGGCAAAGTGTGTTCACACCAAATATTGATTTGATTTCCATTTCTCTTTTCTTCATTCACTGCATTTCATTCATTGATGAAAGTAAAAAATTAACACTTCATTTTTTTCCACACCACTCTAAAACATTTGCACGGAACTGTGTGTGTGTGTGTGTGTGTGTGTGTGTGTGTGTATATATATATATGTATATATATATATATATATATATATATATATATATATATATATATATATATATATATATATATATATATATATAAATAGATAGATATTATAATATTAGTTACTTTATACTTACCTTATACTAGGACTTTACTCAAAAGAAAAATCCATGATAGTTGAGAGAAGAGTATTGTGCATATTTATTGTATACATGTGATGTGTACAGCTTTCATACAGACAGCTTTTGGTTCATATCTCATGGGATATCGCATAGCCAGGTTGTCCAAAGAAAACCATTTAAAAACAGAAACCAGTTACATTTACTTTCAGTGCGCCACTGCAAATATACAGCATATACCACAGCAATTAGTAACAATAAATTTTCCTCGAACTATGAGACCCAGATGGGCCCAGTTCCAAAAGAGCAGAGTAGTACCTCTCCAGCTACACATCTCAAATGTCACTCTTAAGCTCGAAAAAAAAAACCCGATTAATAAAATCAACACTTCCTTTTGGATATAATGGGTTAATTGGGGGGGGGGGGGTGAAGTAATTATATTTGGTAAATATGTGGCCCTGTTAAACTGTGATCTTATAATTGCTGTAATAATTGAAGTATTATCCACCTGAGAGATTTACCAGCGTTTTGTTGTTTGTAGTCTATTAAATTGAAAAATATATAAAATATTAGTTTGAGCATCAATGAGAGGCTTTTTTTATTTATTTATCTTTTTATTATTTGGAAATCCGAACAATACATCACATCCTTGTGTTCATCATTTCGTATCATTGATTGTTACAGGCTTTAGAGGTGATGCTGCTCGTCGTACCCTGCCATCAGATTCACACATCTGTGCCGCTAATTGTAAATGTGCCGTGTGATTTATTGCGGTTGTTAAGGATTTAAGCTTCCAGATCAGTGCTTCGCTCCCTCAGCTCTTCATGACATAAGGAGTCGGCTACAGATAAAGGGTTGCATAATGACTCATTGGGAAGTAAATATGAAGCGCGCCACATCGAATGCAGGGAGCAGTTAGCATGACGAGACTTGTAAACAGCTTTTTGTCGAGGACGTTTTGGATTCCACCGGATGTTATGGCACGGGATTATAAGGTTAAACAGACCTTGTTGTTTCTTCAGGAATTTAAAGCAATATTTCTCCGCTAAAACTGTCGCACTTTTTTTCTTATTCCCGCCGTTAATGGATTCATTAATCAAACTGACGGCTAAAAGACCTGTTGGACCAATTGCAGGTTGCTTCTGTTCAGTGATTGAAACGGTTTACACCGTGGTGAGCAGCCTGCGTTTTCCTTCATTATCGTAAAATCTATCTCACAGTTGGTCAATAAACCACATTATTTTTTTTATTTTGGGAGGATTTCTTGTACACGTTTGCGTCAGTAAAAACTAGGGTTGGGAATCGGGAATCGATTCCGATTCTGGAAACGGATACTTAAGATTAAGAATCGGATACTTTATAAAATTACAATTTCGATTACTTTTGTTGATTCCTGAGTGCATTTTTTTTTCACCTGGCAATCTGCCAGGCCCTTATACGTGGTCAACTAAACATCTGTTTACAAGATGGACCTTGAGGCACGAACTTTCGGGATGTGGGAACTTTCTGCAGGGTTTGCGGAGCGCACTTCCGATTCGGTGGACGTGACGCAGGGTTTCCCGCTTTAAGGCCTTTGCCCGCACCGGATGATTCTCGGCTGCTTCTCGTGTTTTCCACCTTCTGGTTGATTCGCATTATTATTCTTGTACACTAATTGTAAATGTGTAAATTGTACATTTAAGCTTCCAGATCATCGCTTTGCTCCCACAGCGTTTCATGATATACAGTAAGGAGTCCAGTACAGATAAAGCGTTACATAATGAGTCATTGGGAAGTAAATATGAAACATCATATGAAGTTTATATTTTCACCTTGAGTCTCGCCTTGAAACCTTTATTGGATCTGAAGACAAATCTAAGTGTAATTAGTGTATTAAACTGATATGTTGCAAGGACGGTGTCACAAGTAACATGACTAAGTGGCTGCAATTGCGTCATCGATTGGAACCGAAATTGGGAATCAATAAGAATCGGAATCGAGAAAAATGAACTCTAGTAAAACTTTCTTGATGTAATAGTTGTTCTATATTTTTATTACAACTTTTGATATATATATATATATATATATATATATATATATATATATATATATATATATATATATATATATATATATATATATATATATATATATATATATTACGTGTGTGTGTGTGTGTGTACAGAGACCGGGGCGTAGCTCCTGATAGCAAATAATATAGAGGTAGAGTTGCATCTTCCTGAAGGCAAAACATTTTTGATATTTTTTGCCACGTTATAAAAGCCTGTTTATGACATGGGTGTGTGTGTATGTATATATGCACACGCACATACACACACACACACACACAGTATTAATTAACAAGTTTCACATTACCATTTACTGACTCCATGCGGGATGCAGTAAATACATTGGTTCCAACTTCTCCATCTCCTCTGACTGCTGACTGTTTTTGTTTCACCCTGTAGGAATGCAACCCTGAGTTATACCTCTAGTCTCAATATCTCCTATGAGCTTTCTATAAAAAAATACAATAAAAAAATAATTAATAAATAATGCAAATAAATAATAATAATAATGCCCCTCCTGTTCATGTCTCAATTAAAAAAAGCATAGATCATTTTTTTTCATTGAGAAGAACAGGATTGCGTCTGGATACATTTCAAATCATTAGTGAAGGTTAACAATTAGTTATTTATATTCCAGCCCCTTAGTCCTATTAATGATCTTTTTATATCTAACTGTTACTATACTGATTGATTAATTTTTTTTTTGCAAACAGCTATTTTTTTGTTCCCCAAATCCACACCTTCACAGATGATCCTGCACCACAACCTGGCTATGCCCAAGTAATTCAAAGGCTATGCTAATGACCCCATAATTCATAAAACGTTTCTGCCCGATGACAAGACCTTTGCATCGCTGGTCTACAGCCTCGGTAGAGAAATGACCCTCCTCAACAAAACATGCAGCTCTTCAAGGGCACAAACCATCATGATGGCATATGGACTTGGCATCTGCAGCTCAGTCTTTCTGGCACGTCGTCTCCTCCCCTTTGGCCTTCGGCTTGGCCAGGGTGAACGAGCAAATGCTTATCTAACTGTAGTAAATATGGAGACAGTACATTGCTATTTGCTTTCATTTTTCTGTCACTTCCCGGAGCAGCGGAGCAGCATTTGTGCTGAGCCGACCGGTTTGCCACAAACTCGCACCTGCTCCTTAAAAAACGTACACGCGCATGCCGAATTGAAAGCCGGAGCGGTGCGAGAGAACTGGCGATGAGTATGTCAGGGCACACTCAGCACCTCTGGCAAGGTCGTAATAATATGATTAATTTATCGGACAGGCTGGTGGCACAAAGTCATCGGGGAGTAAAGGCACTCAAAGCATGCAAACATGCCGAGGAGAATATAAACCCCACATTGCATTCGATTCTTGCTAAATCAACATGGCAGGAAAAGTTGATGCTACGTCACATAAAATCTACTTTACCAGTTATAAAAGCAGTGCTGAGGGCACTCGTAGCACTGATTCATTCAACCAAACAATATGCAAATATGGTATTAAACATGTACTGTTAAACAATTACAATGTGATGCAATGGGGAAAAATAATGTAATGATGCGATACAATTAAATATAGTACAGATGGATTACTTATTTATTTGGCAGTAAATTTCCTATAATATAAAAAGTTATATATTATTTATTTATTTATATATATATATATATATATATATATATATATATATATAGAGAGAGAGAGAGAGAGAGAGAGAGAGAGAGAGAGAGAGGTGTATGTATATATTAGGGCTGTCATTACATTAAAATATTTCACCCATTAATCACACGTTTTCAATGTAATACGTTTTTAATACTCCAACTATAACAGATGTTATAATCATATAGATTTCTATCAATATCTCTCCCTCTAAAGCAATTATTGCTTAATTTAATATGTATTTTACTCTGGAAATTAATGTCTTGTTAATTGCAATATAATTTGTTAGTGGTGCTTCGAATTGGTGGGTAAATATGGTACATGGCTCCTTTAAGAATTATGTTCCGTTTTTGGTTGCTTTCCATATAAACTGGTTATACGTTTAGGTTACATACGGTAATATAGTGAGGAGCTCACCTGGGGAAATTTAGAAAGCTCAATTGGATGCACGTTGCTGCTTTTTTTTTTCCCCGTGTTAAAATCTATCGCTTATTTTATTCCATCCTAACATTACTAGCGTTGAGCGCAGCTGAGGAAAGGTCAGTGTTGAAGTTATCAGGTAAGGCCACGGACTGAAATTTCTTTATTAATTGTTTCTTTTTTTGTTCTTTGTTGTACGAGTTTCGTTCATTCGGCTACACAATACAGAATGTGGGAGCAATTTAGCAGATAGTGCGAACTTGTGTTAACGCTTTAATAAATTTGACAGCCATAATATGTATGTGTGTGTGGGATGTATAAAATAAGTTTTGTTTTGTAAGGCTCGACAAATAATAAAGCATAATTTAAATGTGAGCCAAATTTGCACCGTATATTTGAGTTCAAAACAAAGACGCATAAACTTAACGCAAGTGACCTTCAATTGTTTTATATCGTATACGAGATATACAGTTTAATCAAACGTTTGTGGACACGGCCATAAGATTAGTTTGTGCATTCGGAACATTTAACTCCATATTCCGTCCCCATTTGCTGTTATAATAACCACCATTCTTAGAGATTTAAGATTATTCAGCTACAAGAGTGTTAGTAAGGACAGGTACTGATGTGCAAGGAGGGGAGACCCGGGGTGCAATCAGTGTTCCAGTTCGCCTAAAGGTGTTCGGTATGGTGATAAGAGCTCTATAATGGGCCACTACAAATTCTGTAAATCTTCATGCTGGCTTTGTGCCCAGGGGCGTTGTCATGCTGGTACAGGATTGGATGCCATGGAATAGAATAGCCTTTATTTGTTACATATACATTACAGCACAGTGAAATTATTTCTTCGTATATCCCAGCTTCTTTTTGGATGCTGTGGTCAGAGCGCAGGGTCAGCCATGATACGGCGCGCCTTTGAGCACAATGGTTAAGGGCCTTTCTCAAGGACCCAAGGACGGCAGCTACCGTTCGATACCGGGCTCGAACCCCCACCTTCACAATCAGTAAACCATCACCTTAAACCACTGATTTAACCAACTTAAACCCTGTTTTTATTGAAAAAAGCCAAATACATACAAAACAATTATACTCCATGCTTTAATATATATGTATATAATATAACTCCAACAGTTTGGCAAAGAAATACACGATTCCTGTAAATGTCCAGTATCCCAGTAACTTTGTCCATTTCAGCAAAAAAAGAACCATATTATAAAACATTCAGTTCTCTGCATATACTTTTTCAAAATAGATTTTGTCTTTTTAATCCATTAATAAATAAACTGTCAGTATTTCTTATGATCTGATGATTCTAAACCGCATATGCAGTGTACACGTACAGGAGTTCCTGAGGCAATTATGTTTACATTGTCACATGCCCTATTAGTGCCTGATAGAAATGCAGGAAATAAGATAATATTATTCACTCTTATTTTCTAACCCGACGTCGTACGACCATGAGGTACGTTTATCTCATTCGAGGTCCTTGAAAGCATTTTCTAATTTGCAAAATGCTGTATGTCACTTGAATGACAAGTCAATTCAACAATCCTTTTGAAAATCCATTTAATGACCGTCCCCGTCCTCCCATAATGCAATCATGTCTCCAAACAATAAGGCTGTAAAGAGCATATCGGAACTCTTATTTTCCTCCTTATTTTCTGTGCTTTGGAGACAAAACGTAATGCCATCTTTCACGAGAAGGAGAAAGAGAGGTCAGATGAAGCGCAGTCAGTGAGCCCAGCTGAGCCTTTATTTTATTTATTTATTTATTTTTTTACAGCTGTCATTTTGCATTTGTGCTCTGTGACTCCCGGGCCTTCAGTCACAGCGTCGGCACAGATCACTTTTTTTTTTTTTAAGGACACTTTTCCTCAGGGCATTCCATACAAGACTTTTATCGTTTTTCTAAAAGAGGTTTCAATGGGCAGTTTCATGGGCAGTGAATGCGGTGCTGCCACTTTGTTCGGGTTGGTTTAGTTTTTTTAACAATCAGTGAATAACAATGGACACTACAATCTGAAAGATTGCGATGACGCTGCAATCAATACTGTGATTTATCTGCTATTTCAGTTACATTTAAGGCCCCTGAATAAAACACAATCATCCAGATGTACATTTATCTCATTTATACAGCCGAGCAATTTGGGGCCTTGCCCAATGGCCCGGCATATGCAACTTTTTGGTGCTGGGATTTGAACTGGTGACTTTCCAATCATAAGTCCAAATCTTTAAACCCTGAGCTTCCACTTCTCTCCACTGTGCGCCACCCTCTGTAGTGGATGTGCATTTATACTTTTAAAAAAGCCCCACTATTTGAGAACCACTGTTTGTAGTGGGTGTTTTGGGGTTTGTCGCTGTCATGTTTATCCCGTATCGCCACACACACACACACACACACACACCTCCCCATTCAACAATGTGGTTGTGTTTGAGATGCTGGAATAGATTAATCATACTGCTTATTTTAGTCTGCACAAACTTTAGACAAATGTTAGTGGGGCTTTGACTTGTTGAACATCTGAAGTTGCAAACCCAAACCATTTCCGTACGACTGATGAAACCCCGCCCCCTCTTGGAAACGAGCTGTTCGGATTCGTCAGAGCATGCCGCCACATTGTAATTCCGTATTTCTCAAGTGTAATGCGGGACGGGAGGCGGAGAACTACGGCAGCTCGCTGTGTCAAACCGAAGTGAAATCATAAAATCGTTTTTCAACATCGACCTAAACCATAAACTCAGTTTAATCGATAATAACGATTAATCGCTTAGCTCTACCTGGCACTCATACTCCAGTTAAACAAGGAACAAAAACGAGAGGCGTAGTGTTATCGGACAATAATCAATGATGGGTTTATAATGTTCACGCTCTCACCTTGCACTAGAATATTCTTTTTGCAGTATATTCTGGCGTTTTCACACCAGAGTGAAAAAAAAAATCTAGGTTACGTCTTACAGATTTTACTATGAGAACATAGTAGCCTAGCGGGTTGAGGATAAGGTCATGAGTTCAAATCCCAAGCCACACCAACTTCTTTCCTAGGCCCCTGAGAAAAAAAACCCTTAACCCCATATTTGCTCAGATGGATGAATGAGATACATGCAAGTCCCCTCTGGAAAAAGGCGCCTATAAAATCCAGTATGTGGTACTCGTTAGCTTCTGTTATCATGCATATTGTAAGGGCTATTATAACTCTCTCTTCCTTCCTGTCTATTGAAGTTTATAGACGGCATCTGTACGCGCCGTCACTGGAGAGCTCTTCCATAAATGTTAAATAAGCATCATCTTACAGATACAATATTAACAATTCATTAAATCTCACGATATATAAAGTTATTTTTCTATAGGTGATTCTTACTGTACCATCAAATGACTGAACGTCTACAGTGTCGCACTGTTTACAGCATGTCGTAATGCATACAGTTTAAAATAGTTTTTATATTATCTTTTAATACTAAGCAAAATAGCTAGCCACGCAACGATGTGCACTTACACGCCGTTAGTGTTTTTTTTTGAATGATGGCAGAACAGGCCGGTATCGGTGATGAGATAATCAAGGAGTCGGCTGTGCTCGATCGGGGCGTTCGGCATGCCGCGTCGGAGCCACGGAAGCCTCTCCATCTCAGACGGATGCTATTTCGGCTCCAAATTGGTACATGAATGGCGGTGATTTTCTTCACAAACTACTCAATCTGCACAGCCATCTCACTTTCTAAATGTCCACTCAGAGAAGAATGTGTTTCCCATCTGCTAGATTAGGGCTGTCCAGACACTCGCAGCTCGCCGAGCGGTTTTGACATGCTGCATCAGTTCGCAGAGGAAACAAACACGTGTCTGCCTGGCGCTTCTTAAGGCATATTTTGACCAGCGAGTTACCGAACGATACAGGGCATTCGAGTTACAGTAGTGTATCTGAAAATATATGGATATAGGAAATATGAAGATGGTATGTGAAGGTGGTTCAAATCCCCCCCCTACCCGAAAAAATAAATGGGATTTAATGGAATCATGGGAGGTTTGAAGAGATGGGACAGTTTTTTTTTTTATTATTATTATTTATTTATTATTTATATATATTAATATATTATTATGGGGCACGGTGGTTTAGTGGTTAGCACACGTTCACCTCACACCTCCAGGGTCCGGGTTCGATTCCCGTCTCGGCCATGTGTGTGTGTGTGGAGTTTGCATGTTCTCCCCGTGCCTCAGGGGGTTTTTCTCCGGGTTCTCCGGTTTCCTCCCCCGGTCCAAAAACATGCACAGTAGGTTGATTGGCACCTTGGAAAATTGTCCCTAGTGTATGAAGAATGTGTGTGTGTGTGTGTGTGTGTGTGTGCCCTGTGATGGGTTGGCATTCCATCCAGGGTTTATCCTGCCTTGATGCCCATAGACGCCTGGAGATAGACACAGGCTCCCCGTGACCCGAGGGAAGATCGGATATAGCGGTAGAAGATGAATGAATATATTATTATTATTATTATTATTATTATTATTATTATTATTATTATTATTTATATATTATTTATTTATTAGCTTTATTCCTTATGGATACATATTTACATTTCCGTATATGTTATTTTCCAGACGCCTTTATCCAGTGGGACTTTACATTCATTATCTCAGTTCTTCAGCTGAGCAATTGAGTTTGGTGGTTTGGTGGTGCTGGGATTTGAATCGCTGCCCTTCAGACCCTTCTGATCACAAGATCAGTATGAAAATCTAAAACCAGGAAGACTTTTTAGATTTCTACCTACGTTTATGGCATTTGGCAGATCCATGTTTTTTTTTTGTTTGTTTGTTTTGTTTTTTTTCCAGAGCGACATACAGCTATGTCATTTAGACAATCGAGGATTGTCTAACCGTATTACAGTAGGTTGATTGGCACCTTGGAAAATTGTCCCTAGTGTATGAATGTGTGTGTGTGTGCCCTGTGATGGGTTGGCATTCCATCCAGGGTGTATCCTGCCTTAATGCCCATAGACGTCTGAGATAGACACAGATTCCCCGTGACCCGAGGGAAGATCGGATAAAGCGGTAGAAGATGAATGAATGAATCTATTATAGTGACCAAAGTTATCACGGTTATCAATATTATCAAGGTTTTGATCCAATGAGATGTTTAAAAGAAAAAAAAAAAACTGATACACACTGAAAACATTTTAACACGTTTTATACTTGAACGTCAACCAACAACAAATACAACTGCACTTTTTAAAGCATGTATAAATCTCAAATGAAGCCCTGAAAGGTACAAGTTTTCCTAGCGCGTACAAAAACAAAATGCACACACAAAAACACAAGTAAACCAATGTGCATGTAACAATAATACAATTCTTCAAGAACCAAAAAAAACATTTAAAAAAATCCTAATTTTTTTTTTTTTTTTTTTTTTTACACAAGTTGGATACTTTTTTTTTGAAAGATTCCTGATATTGGAATTATTAGTCTTATTAGGTTAGGGCAGTATTAGTCTTAAAATTAATAGCATTTTATTCACATTCACTTTATTCTTGCACTTTCCATCAGTCAATCAATTAAAAAAAAAAAACTTTTTTTATTTATTATTTTTATTGAATGAGTCACTAGTGAAATTCTGCTCAAAAGGAGTTCACCTTTACTTGCCTAGACTGAACAAGTACACTTTTATGACTTTAAGATTTACAGTCTGATGTGCAATGTGATTTTCATAAGACTTTTTATCATTCATAACAAAATAAAGACACTTTCTAAAAGAAAAAAAATAAGCTTTTATTTCCTTTTCCTTTTTGCATTTCAAATGCTTCCTCAAAGTACTCGAGTTGCTTTTGAGGTGAAGCCATGCTGGTGAATCGGGCAGGTAAGGGACCAGGATGAATCCGGAAGATCTGAGGAGAATAAAGGGACGGGCACGTTGGAAGCTTATACGTTAGGAGCATATGTTTAACATGTGACCTTTAGAACTTAACCAATGAGCTGTTATTTGACATATACATACACACACACATACACACACCGTATACATGATCGGGCCGAGAGCTTAATGCACAGATAGAAATCCTAAATTGAACAAGCATAACTTGGGCACTATCATGATGAATCTGACATGACAAAATTGTACAAAGATTGAAATGGATATCGTTTGTACCATGACCGGTTTCCTTGACGACCTGTGGTATCGGAGACTTTACCTGCGCCATAACTGTCAGCCCTGTCAGGATATGATTGATTGATTATGTTGGGTCGATATCCAGGTCCGAGTTTTAATCCAGGTGCTCATGAAACGCAGGGGAAACCTCTGGAGGAAAGGAAGAGGTGAAAGTGCTCGTGCCGACCCCGTGCATTTTCGCCCGCTGCCTTTCCCATTCCGTTTAAAAGAAAAGGACAAAAAAAAAAATGGCATGAAGGTATTACAAGTGTAGGATATTTCAAAGACATAGCCAAGTATAATGGTGCTCAAACCCCAGGGCCGTATCTGGTTCAAATAGGAGCGGTAGGGACTCTGTGTATTAAAACCACTTCAGCTTCATGAAGCCGTAGGCAAGTCCAGACCTCCGCCTTTCCCCTCCTACAACTGCATAGATATTATATCAGTTTCACTCCTGCTATTGAATATGACACCTTTCTGAGGAAGCCATTCTTTTTAAAGTATCTCTGCTTTTTGTTTTGTCTTCCATAAAACTACAGATGTTGTACAAGATAAAATGTGTCACTTTTGCAAGTTGGACTGTTTTTTTTTTTCATTATTTATTTATTTTTGTCAAGAGAGATGCCAGTTTAATTTGCAGAGAGAAAAGGGATGGAGTGTCTTCTTGAGTTGCATGTTGGTGTATAAATAATTTTTATTTTATTTTTTGTCTATGCCATATTTCAAAAAGATTTAGCTTGAAAGACATTTCTGGGCTTTGGGTTTAGATAGCATGCACAATAGTCAGTCAGAAGGTGTTATTTGGAAGTGTGACAACTGCAGCCATTTCATATTGGCTCTGGTGGAGCAAAACGGGGCGCTGGAGAAATTTAGGCTATTTAATGTAGAGATGCATAGTCTAATAAAATACAGGCATCAAATCTCACATAGCTGTGAACAGTGTTTGGGAGTAACTGGTTCCATGTAACAGCGTTATGTAATCAGTAAGCCATTCGTTACTGCGAAAAAATGGACAATTGAATTAGTTACTTATGAAAATGCTAGAGATTACAAATAGGGTTGCATCTGAACAATTTCTTTAAAAGCCTAGGATATGTATAATAATAATAATAATAATAATAATAATAATAAGAATAATAAGGGGTTAATAATAATGATAAAAAATAACAGGTTCGCCTCACACCTCTTGGGTCGAGGTTCGATTCCCACCTCCACCATGTGTGTGTGGAGTTTGCATGTTCTCCCCGTGCCTCAGGGGGTTTTTCTCCGGGTTCTCCGGTTTCCCCCCGGTCCAAAACCATGCACGCTAAGTTGATTGGCACCTAGTGTATGTGTGTGTGTGTGGTGCTTTGGTGTGTGTGTGTGTGTGTGTGTGTGAGTGTGTGTGCACCCTGCGATGGGTTGGCATTCCATCCAGGGTGTTTCCTGCATTAATGCCCATAGACACCTAAGATAGGCACAGGATCCCCGTGACCCGAGGGAAGATCGGATATAGCGGTAAAAGATGAATGAATGAATGATGAATGAATAATAATAATAATAATTATTATTATTATTATTATTATTATTATTATTAATATGGTTAGCACACTCGCCTCACACCTCCAGGGTTGGGCGTTCGATTCCCGCCTCCTCCATGTTACTTGCCAGTATGTCCGATCATAGCTATGTAAAGATTTGATTTCTAAAGAAGTATTACATTTTTTTTTGTCTGGCTTTGTTGTGCTTAAAAATTCAATTCAAATAAACTTTTAAAACAGTAAACAAGGGTTGAGTTACTACCATATGGGTAACTGTAAAGTAATATATGTCCTTCCCAACACAGTGTGTGAACCAGGAAATACATTATTGTAATAACTGGTGTATGTGAATGACTGGCTTGTACGCCCACTTTAAGGAATTGACCTCAGTGAAGTGGTTTGTATTTAGGGCGACATGCATATATACAATTAAAGATAAATGCCCTGCATCTTATATTTCAGTACAGTATATGAAATGACTGTGACCTGTTATACAGGATATGCAAAGGCGGTTCAACATGGTGCTTAGAATATTATAGGCAAACTAGACATTAAATACAATAAACAGCCGAGCAACTCTGGGGGGGGGGGGGGCAATCTATAGACTTTAAAGACTTTACATCAGTGAATATTTATAGCGTCTGTCAAATTCACGGAATTGAGAATAGATCAATTGAACAGGGCAATTTATTTCAGGCCCGGTATTATTTTGGCTTCTAGTTGCTTGTAATGCATCATTTCCTGCCGTGTTCCTACTCAAACCTTACAACAAGATGATTGTTGTTGTAGTAAGGCACTTTGGAAATTCCTTTTTTTGATAAAAAGTAATAAAATATTAACCTAGCATGAAATACAGACAAGAGACTTCTCTATTTTATTTTTAAAGTGGTTATATATATATATCTATATATATATAGATAGATAGATAGATATATATATAGATATATATATATAATATATATATATATATAAGATATATATATATATATATATATAGAGATATATATAGATAGATATATAGATAGAGCTAGATAGATCGAAGAGATATATAGATATATAGATGAGATAGAAGATATCTATATATATATAATATCTATATGTATATATATTATAGATATCTATATATATATATATATATATATATATATATATAGTATATATATATATAGAAGATATATATATATATATATATAGATAGATAGATAGATAGATAGATATGTGTATGTGTGTGTGTGTGTACTTTTTTTTATTCTTAATACATTTTCCAAAGCTTTCTTGTGGTAATTGAAGTAATTAAGATGCTGGATTAAAGACGCTGACTGGAAGGTTGTGGATTCGAGTCCTAATAAAGCCAAGCTGTTGCTTGCATGTTCGTCCATATACTTCCGTGACCGAGACCCTTAACCTCAACCTGCTTTCCTCTTATAAGCTCCTCTGGAAATAAAGTATTCTGTGTAATAATGTAAATGTAGATGGTGAAACGACTGGATGCTCATCTAAGATTTCTCTATAGTGTTCATTCACTTGGCTGGATGAAAGATGTGTAGTCGTTAATAATACTGTCATGTCCATGGAAGGCTCATGTAAAAGAAGACATGTGTAAGAGAAATATAAGGTTTATGCAGTTTATATAGTGCATATGTACAGTAAGTATAGTATAGTAAGTGATACTATACTATTATAAAAAAAAGAAATAAATAAAAACTAAAAAGGTAAAAGTAAATCTTCAATCTTCTCGATGTGCTAACATACCAGTAGGTAAATGTACTACTTGGACAATAAATGTATAGAATCATATTATTACTAAAGTTGTAGTCGATATATATTCTAATGAGAACAATAAGTAGTTTGTTTGAAACAATATATTGGTGGTAACGATTCCATTTCTCATTTCTGCAAAAAGAAAACATTCATCAAAAATCCAGGGCTAAATTAAATTTGCATGCAAACAAGCTTCATTTAACTTGCACATAAATTTATTTTACTTGCAAAGGAATGATGCAATGCCATTTACCCTCCTGTTGCTCTGTCTACTGTTGCATTCCCAAATCTTTGGTAAACACCCCAACTGACAAACACAGAGTTTATTTTCCATTTACATTAATGCAAAACAGAGTAAACAGTGTGTTTAGCAACCGCTGACAGCTTCATTCTGTGTATTATTTAACTCTGTGAGAAACAGACATGGCACATTTACAAGATTCGGGAGCTGCAACACAATGCCCGCGTAGTTGAGTTGTACTCGGAAAGGCAGGGGGAAAAAAAAGAGGCAGCGAGGCGACGGCATAGATTCGGAGGCGCACCGGCGACGACGTCCACAGTTTCAAGCACAAAGTAATCTGTTTTGCATCGCGCCCTTTTAGTGCTCCAACACAAATCCTCTCTTACACTTTTTATAGCGGTGCTGTGAGTTATATAGGTTTTGTGGAGGGGAGGTTGGGGGTTCTGTGTGCTGCCGGTGGGGACGACTACAACCGGGTAGATAAGAACGGTTCACGCGGGTCAGGTCTTTAAATCTGAGGGACGTTTTATAGGCCGAAATGAAAGGCTTTAATCAGTGTCAGTGCATAGTAATGGTCTTCAGGACAGAGGACTGTGCTTTCAGGATTGCTTGGCGAGATTTCCGAGAGCATTAAAATGTAATTATAAATGTTTAAAAAAAATACAATGTGTCATGCTTAAGGAAAAAAAAAAAGTTTGATAAATTGCTGTATGAAAGGAACGAGCGTTTCCGAACATGCACTTATTGGAAAAAAAAAAAAAAGATTATTATGGTTTATTCTTGTATAGATGAATTTCGATGGTAATATTAGGAGCTTTTTCTCCAGAGTCGGTCCTTACATTTAAAGTAGAACATTACATTTCAATCATATTCATATCTATATTATGATTATGGGACGCATTTATGATGCTTCAACCACATGGACCATGAGATTGCTGTTTACTAATAAACAGCTCTTTAAACTGACTTGTGCAAAGACCCAAACCATTATACAGATTTTTCAAC
Organism: Kryptopterus vitreolus; assembly: GCA_030449085.1. Taxonomy (NCBI): domain Eukaryota; kingdom Metazoa; phylum Chordata; class Actinopteri; order Siluriformes; family Siluridae; genus Kryptopterus; species Kryptopterus vitreolus. The sequence continues at coordinate 6,089,928 of JACRUU010000009.1, read as the reverse complement.
TTATTTCTGTGTCAGAAATAGTTGTAAAAATTGATTATTGAACTTTTAACACAAAGAAATTTGCCTATATATATGTATGTGTGTATATATATATATATATATCTATATATATATATATATATATATATATATATATATATATTTTTTTTTTTTTTTTTTCTTTTCTTTTTCTGATATATACATATATACTTTTTCTGATATATACATATATATATATATATATATATATATATATATATATATATATATATATATATATATATATCTATATAGGGGCACGGTGGCTTAGTGGTTAGCACGTTCGCCTCACACCGCCAGGGTCCGGGTTCGATTCCCGTCTCGGCCATGTGTGTGTGTGTGGAGTTTGCATGTTCTCCCCGTGCCTCAGGGGGTTTTACCTTTTTTTCTCCGGGTTCTCCGGTTTCCGGTTTCCTCCCGGTCCAAAAACATGCACGGTAGGTTGATTGGCACCTTGGAAAATTGTCCCTAGTGTGTGAATGTGTGTGTGTGTGCCCTGCGATGGGTTGGCATTCCATCCAGGGTGTATCTATCCTGCCTTAATGCCCATAGACGCCTGAGATAGGCACAGGCTCCCCGTAACCCGAGGGAAGATCGGATATAGCGGTAGAAGATGAATGATATATATATATATATATATATATATATATATATATATATATAATATATAATATATATATATATATATATATATATATATATATTATATTATACAGAGAGCATTGTGCCTGGAAGTCATAGCAGTGTTTTTTTGTTTTGTTTTGTTTTTTTTGCATCAAAATGATGAACCCCATCTGTATCAGTGCATTGTGTATTCTGCATTTGTGACCCAGCTTGAGTGTGACAGCTGTTGGCTGATTTTGAACTTGGCACAATTAAGGAAAACATTATTCATATTCAATTCTCACCGAGAAGCCTAGTCCAGCGATCGCGAAACAAAGGTCAGACAGGAACGCACAGTTTGGTTTGAGTGACCTTGTTTGCCTTGAGGTGGAGCAAGAAAGTGACAGAACTACGGTACAGGGGGAGTAATATAGTATTTGTGAAAATATAGACATTTCGATCAAGTCATTTTAATCTTAAAAAAATAATAATAAATTGCTAAATAACCGGTAACCTGACTCTAGAAACATATTGAAGTGTCTATAAGCATTACAGGAAGCACAAGACAGAATAGCTAACATTTATAAAAATAAAAAATAAAAAAAACTGCAGAGAGAAGAAACGCAAGAACGTAATTTTGAAATAATATAAAGAAACAAATCCAAATAACACCTAAGTATAAAAAGGATTAATTGTCGTACTAAGTGATGATAATGAGAGCAATTCTGTTGTTCTGGGTGTTGGTGTTGTACTTTATATGATTATTTTCCCCTAAAAATAACAATAACAAAGCCATATATAATGACAAGCAGACGGGGGAAAAAAAGAAAGAAACAAGAGCTGGAGGCACAGAATGGAGCTCAGCACTACGTCTAGAGTCCTCAATGCCAACATCAATTACATCTTCAAATTAAACAGCGGGACAGAGAGCATGCAAATACATCCGCCTGCCAAACCGCCCACCAACGAAAAATACAGACCCACGCGCACACTTTCGCGAACACACACAGGGAACCAGATGGAGCAAAGGGGCAGTTAATTCATCCTGTGTGGGATGAGTGTAGAGCACGTGCCCCCTGATTTAACGCGTGTAGGTTGATCTTGCGTCCATCTTGAATTTCTCGCTCACACACCTCGCCGTCTTCCGGCACGGCCATGTTCGAGTGGGACAAAACAAAAGGCAGTGAGTAGTCGTCATAGGACGCAGAATCTTTTATTCTTTTTTTTGCAGATAATCCTACTGTTGTGCCGTAAAGAAGGAAACGAATGAAAACGTACTTTTAGATGTACTAGTATCAGGAGTCATGTCAAGTCACGAAGCTTTTATTGTCTTTTTAACTATATAGAGCTGACACAGTGAAATGGGCCGCGTAAATTGTGTGCCAGACAGAACAATGCAAAACGGATGACGCAAGGCAGTGCAGGACAAACACACACAACACAAATTAGCGCAGATGAGTAAACATATTGCATATGTATTCAATACACTATGACAAATAAAAAAAACAAAAGGGGGTACGGGTGCATCTCATTGGTTAAGGGCTACTTATGGGCTACTGATCGGAAGATCGAGGGTTCGAGCCCTGGTATGGCCCAAGCTTGCCACCCTTGGGTCCCTGAACAAAGCCCTTAAAACTCTGGGGGCGCCATATCATGATGCTCCGAAGAAAGAATTTCACTGCGCTGTAATTTGTGTGACAATAAAGGATGTTCTAAATTGGTGAAATATAAACAGTAGTGAAAAATACAATGAAAATGCAGGAATAGCAGGAATTGTGCAAAGACGACAGTAAATGGGAATATATAATAAATATGGTAAGGACGGCATGGAAACGGTGTAATCAGTAGTGCACATTTGAGTGTGTGTGTGTAAGTGAATTATATGGGGGGGGTGATGACTATGAAACCCATATGCATGTGTGTGTTCTCAATCCATATATAATCTCTGTTTGCATTGATGATGATCTTCATTCTTCAGGGATGACGGTCACCTACAATTTTGGAGGGTGCTTGTGGAGATTTGTGCTCATTCAGATACAAGGGTGTTGGTAAAGTCAAGTAATGATGTAGGTGACTGGAGGAGGTCTAGCGTGCACTCAGCATTCCAATTAATCCCAAAAGTGTTCAATAGGGCTGAAGTCAAAGCTCTATAGCAGTAATCCGTAGCTTCATGGAGTTGCCTCTCCTCGATAAAGTGAAACGGAAAACGTCACGCTAAAGCATCCAATTACAACATGTATAACTGTGCGCTGTCAACTTTGTTTTGGGAAAGAACCACATGTAGCTGGAAAGGTCGTACGAGTGTGTGTGTACATCAAAAGAGTAAACAATTTTATACAATTTAATTTTCATTTAACTAGGGGAAAATAAACCTTTCTAACCAAACTATAACTTTTAAGATCAAACTGCAATGCAATTTAAATAGAATGTCCCAAAAAAAAAAAAAAAAAAATATATATATATATATATATATATATATATATATATATATATTTGCTTTGTATTTGAGTGCTGATTTCTGTTCATGCAAAAGTGGGCAATTAATTTATTATATTAATATTATTTATTATGAAAATGCATTTTGATGCGCGTATGTTGAACGGTTAATATCAGATTAAGATATCTTTGCTATCTTATATTTATATGACATATACATGTTTCACTACATTTGTTAATGCAGTATATAATTAAGAAAATAGAATAAATATAAGTATAAATAGTTGATACTTGTTATATAAATTCAAAGGTGGTTTATATAGTTCCTGTCACATGAGCAGCACAGTGACATGCTTTCTTCACATAATCCCATTCATGATCATTCATTGAGGGTCAGAGCACCCCTGTAGCACAGAGGGTTAAGGGCCTAGCTCAAGGGCCCAAGACCGGCATATTACTTGTTTTAAGTCTCTTTTTACAGTATGTTAAATATCATTCTAACTAAATTAATTCTAAAATTGAGCGCGACAGAAAATCTTCTCACAAGATAAACACTTTAAATGAGTAATTTGCACCATTTGTTAAACCGAAACACAACCTGATCCACTTAATCAACCCTTTTTTTTGGTCGAAACACAATATGACTGATGTTCATTTCATATTTTGCTTCCTTTGTGTCCCCTGGGCAAGCATATTGTTTTATTAATAAAAGCTCCTAAACAAGTATGAATGTGTATCTTTATGCTGCTGAATGTAAGGAAAGAGCAGATGAGTATTATTAGGTAATGGGCGAAACAGGGGAAAGGTGCCGTTTCTCTCAACAGCCTGCTGACAGCGGGTGGTCTCGAACTGCAAAAGCACACAAACGCTTTCTATTCTGAGATCCGCAAACTCCGAATCTTTCTGTTTTTGCGGCGCGCGGAACAGTAAGACAAAGCCCGGGCGTATAACGCAGGGCTACACACCAGCAGCACGCGACTTTGCCTTTGTTTAATATGTTTTTATCAGTTTAATGACCATCTTTTACAATTTAATGTGTCAAACATGACACGCCAAAGTATTATACTATTATCATTTAATTGCCGTTTCCTGTTGCTAACTCTGACCTGTTTGTTTTGCATTTGACGACTAATTAACGCTTCTCTTCGACGCGAGGGTTGGTTTTCCTGCAGCGATTACCGTTTAGCGGGAGCGGCGGTGGGGGTACTGCAAGAAAGCCACTACTAAAATTAGGAGCGCATGATTTTCATCATAAATAAATAAATAAACAAGGCTTGTCTATGTCTGTTATTTTCATGCCCATTGGTGCAGAAAGTGTTGCGGCACGGCTGTAAATAGCGGTGAGGGTAGATTGAAGACATCTGCAAGAGGTTTGGTCAACACAGCAGAATGGATAAGATGGTACTTTAAAATATTTTCACTACTCTTATACATTTGCAGCATTTGGCAGACGCCATTATTTGAGGGTTAAGGGCCTTGCTTAAGGGCCCATTAGTGGCAGCTTTGTAGAACAGAATAGAGTAACCTTTATTTGTCACATATGCATAAAATTCTTTTCTTTGCATATCCCAGAAGCTGGTGTCAGAGTGCAGGGTCAGCTTGGTTATACCGAACCCCCAACCTTCCGATCAGTAACCCAGTGCCTTAGACCACTGAGCTACACCCCCTCCACAAGGTGGTGCTGGGACTTGAACCTGTGAACTTCTGGTCCAGGCCCCAATGCCTTAAACACTGAGATACTACCTGCACCACTCGTACACATTAATCAAGCTCTAGATTTAGGATTTACTGTACATAGAAAAGAAAACAAGCCCTGGGAAGGTTCATTCTTTCTGACCCCATCTGCTACTTTTCTGTAATGACATACCATTATGATGTAATGGCCCGAGTTTAGTGCATTGTGGTAAAAAAATTTAAAAAATAGCCACCCGGTGTCAAAAAGAAGTGTTGATTCGGAAACGGAAGAGAAGTTCACAGGGCCATTTTGACAGAGAATGTATTGCGAGTAAAGTGTTGTCGGGAAGATGAAGAAAGAGAGAGAGAGCGAGAGAGCAGAGCGGTGGTTCTTTTTCTGAAGATGGTTTTATAATCGGAGTGCAATCGTTGGCTTGCAATCTACATGGACAAAGATTGGTGGACACCTGACCGTATGATTTGTACATGATTTTTCCACATTTAGTCGCCATTTGCGTTTAGCTCTCGATTTTCCAGTGCAGTCAGCCCTTTCAAGCTTTCCTGTTTAATCCTAGAATGAAATCGTCATTCAAAATCCCAGTGTGCATACTGAACTTGAAGGAAATATGCAAAGAATGCAATTTAATGCCCAGGTATTACGTTCCACAATTTAACACAGAAGCTGTGATTTACTGCGATCGCTAATTTGTGAGCGCTTTTAAATCTCCCCAGACATCTGCTACAGGGTACACACAATTACATTTTTGAACTTTGTTGTCTCCTGCTGTGACATTTTCTGTTCCCTTAATTGCTTACCCTTAAGGATTATTTATATATACATACATAAAACACACACACACACACACATTATATATATATATATATATATATATATATATATATATATATATATATATATATATATATATATATATATATATATATATATATATATGATACAGCGCCCCTGGAGCACAGAGGGTTAAGGGTCTTGCTCAAGGACCCAAGGGTGGCAGCTTGGCCATACCGGGGCTCGGACCGACATATATATATATATATTTTGGACATTGTGGACAAAATTGTTGGTACCCTTTGGTCAATGAAAGAAAAAGTCACAATGGTCACAGAAATAACTTTAATCTGACAAAAGTAATAATAAATAAAAATTCTATAAATGTTAACCAATGAAAGTCAGACATTGTTTTTCAACCATGCTTCAACAGAATTATGTAAAAAAATAAACTCATGAAACAGGCATGGACAAAAATGATGGTACCCCTAGAAAACACAGAAAATAATGTGACCAAAGGGACATGTTAATTGAAGGTGTGTCCACTAATTAGCATCACAGGTGTCTACAACCTTGTAATCAGCCATTGGGCCTATATATATGGCTCCAGGTAATCACTGTGTTGTTTGGTGATATGGTGTGTACCACACTCGACATGGACCAGAGGAAGCAAAGGAAAGAGCTGTCTCAAGAGATCAGAAAGAAAATTATAGACAAGCATGTTAAAGGTAAAGGCTATAAGACCATCTCCAAGCAACTAGATGTTCCTGTGAGTACAGTTGCACATATTATTCAGAAGTTTAAGATCCATGGGACTGTAGCCAACCTCCCTGGACGAGGCCGCAGGAGGAAAATTGATGACAAATCTAAGAGACGGATAATCCGAATGGTAACAAAAGAGCCTAGAAAGACTTCTAAAGAGATTCAAGGTGAACTTCATGCTCAAGGAACATCAGTGTCAGATCGCACCATCCGTCGTTGTTTGAGCCAAAGTGGACTACATGGGAGACGACCAAGGAGGACACCATTGTTGAAAACGAATCATAAAAAAGCAAGACTGGAATATGCCAAAACTACATGTTGACAAGCCACAAAGCTTCTGGGAGAATGTCCTGTGGACAGATGAGACAAAAATCGAAGTTTTTGCCAAGGCACATCAGCTGTATGTTCACAGACGAAAAAATGAAGCATATCAAGAAAAGAACACTGTCCCTACTGTGAAACATGGAGGAGGCTCTGTTATGTTCTGGGGCTGCTTTGCTGCGTCTGGCACAGGGTGTCTTGAATCTGTGCAGGGTACAATGAAATCTCAAGACTATCAAGGAATTCTAGAGAGAAATGTACTAGCCAGTGTCAGAAAGCTTGGTCTCAGTCGCAGGTCATGGGTCTTGCAACAGGACAATGACCCAAAACACACAGCTAAAAACACCCAAGAATGGCTAAGAGGAAAAAATTGGACTATTCTAAAGTGGCCGTCTATGAGCCCTGACCTCAATCCTATTGAGCATCTTTGGAAGGAGCTGAAACATGCAGTCTGGAAAAGGCACCCTTCAAACCGGACACAACTGGAGCAGTTTGCTCATGAGGAGTGGGCCAAAATACCTGCTGAGAGGTGCAGATGTCTCATTGACAGTTACAGGAAGCGTTTGATTGCAGTGATTGCCTCAAAAGGTTGCGCAACAAAATATTAAGTTAGGGGTACCATCATTTTTGTCCATGCCTGTTTCATGAGTTTATTTTTTTACATAATTCTGTTGAAGCATGGTTGAAAAACAATGTCTGACTTTCATTGGTTAACATTTATAGAATTTTTATTTATTATTACTTTTGTCAGATTAAAGTTATTTCTGTGACCATTGTGACTTTTTCTTTCATTGACCAAAGGGTACCAACAATTTTGTCCACGTCTGTATATATATATATATATATATATATATATATATATATAGATATATGTTGTAATGCAGTGTTTGCACTGTGAATGGTGTTTGTGATCCCTCTCCTTGACTTGTCCAGTTATTTGTCGTTTCCTGACTTTTGTTCACAGTTAGTTGTACTGTTGTTCGCAGTTGTTTTTTTTTTTTTTTTTTTTTTTTTATCATTGCTGATTTCTGCATGCCCTCGATTCAACTCTCTGGATTTGTGACAAAATGCTTGGCCTTGATATGGATGCAGTGGTATTGGGGAAGGGTGGGGTGTGGAGTGGGGGAGGGGTGCAAAGGTAGGAGTTGGCAACGCAAGTCCTTCTCCTCAGGCATCACCAGCGGCAGCTTGAAAACTTGGCTGGCAATTGCAATAACATCACCGCACTGCTGTGTCTGGGAAAAAAATAATGATGGTGAAGAAGGGGCACGAGCCCAGATGCCTCCCTTCTTTCCTTACCTATTGAAAAAGACGCTCCGCCCTTCGGCTCAGAGTGAACGTCACTATGACACTATGGTTTAGCTGAAGACGTCACTCTGCCTGCATGGTCACTGTAGGCTTCTCACTGGTTTCACTCTGACAACATTTTGTTTTAAAAGGAGATGACATGTCATGTTTAATATGGACTACATTTCTTTTCATTTCTTCCTTTGATGTTGGCCTCAAGTCTACAAATTTTGTGCGCACTATCCCCTAATTACTTACTTACCCTATTTAGGGCCTGTTTTTACTCTACAATTTTTGCCAAACTGTAAATATGTTGTAAAGACATTGTAATCATTGTTGCATTTTCTAGTTTTATCTTCTTTCATTTAAATTTTTTTAGTTTTTCTTCACCTGTCTGTTAGCTATAGTTGGAATCTATTTACACTGCTCTGCACTAACTGTGGCGTGATGGTAGCTCACTGGTTCAAGCATTGGCCTCTGGACCGGAAGTTCAAATCCCAGCACCCGGAAGCTGTCATTATTTGGCCCTAGAGACCAGCAGGGGGCAGATTTATTTATTTTTTTGTTCTACCCTACAAGGTTCTGCCCCTCTCCCACCCGCTTACCCCCAGGAAATAAAACTTTTATTTCAATTCTTATGTGGTCAAAAGTTTGAATTTGAATGAAGTGACTTTTTCTTTTTGCTGTTTTCTTCTTTCTTTTCTGTTTTGTTTTAACTGAGTTTGTCTTTTTGTGTAAATAATGAACATGGAAATGAACAAGGAGATTTTCAGAGCATAGAACATCAATTAAAATACTTTTTATTTGTATATATAGATAGATAGATAGATGGATGGATAGATGGATGATAGATAGATGGATATATAAAGCCAGAGTATTACATGTTCCTTTCTTTGATACTGAGCTAATGTTTGCAGCAGCGCTCAGTGAGTCACCTCTGTCTGGCTGTTCAGACATTTTTCCTTGGTGTGCTCTAGTATCACGCATGAATCACACGAGAGTTAGTTTCCGATCTTGTGCCTTTTGAAATCTTTTCACTTTGTTTCTGCTTTCGTGCAGCGGATTGGTAACAGTTAGTTTGTTTTTGCATATTTCTAAGAGGATTTTGTTTTGGGTCCCGCAGAAGTGCAAATAAAAACCTTTAAGGCAAGACTTAATCAACGACCCAAAAGTAGGCAGGACAGTTGGGTATCATTTCATCATCACTCTTTCCAGCACATTTCCATAAGATATCCACATCTAAATGTGTCACTATTTTTCCTTGTATGCAAATATGAAGGATTGTTTCAAGGTCCTGTTTTTGTGACCCTGACTCAAGTACAACATATAAGCAATTAAATGATGTACACAGTTCATAGTATGCCATGCAGTGAAATGCATCCATAATATGGATCCATAATAAATAAATGGAAATAAAAGAGTGGGTGTAAAAGAAATAGGAGGGACATATGAATAAAGCAAGAAAGCTTGGCAAAGAGCTTTGTTATTCCTTTTAAAAGGTTAATATATACTGGTGGTTCATTACAGTGTGGTTTTCCATAATGCCACTATTATTTAAATTACATATTACATTTCTGTGAAAATAGAAGTAATAGTGACACAACAATGCATTTTTTTACATGCGTCTGTAGGAGTTCACTCATGCCAAAACAGGAATACATTTCAAGTCAAGTCAAGAGGTTTTTATTGTCATTTCAACCACATATAGCTGACGCAGTACACAATGAAATGAGTTTCTCCAGGACCCCGGTGCTTACACAAAACAACATATAACACAAACACAACAACACAATGCTGAGGATGAGACTAAGTTTGTCCTAGTTACATAAAGTGCATCGTGTGCAACCTGGTGCAAACAGCGCAAAGACACAACAAGACTGTGTTCACAACACAAGACAGTGCATAACAAACAACTAACACAATATAATAAAATACAAAAAACAACAACAACAACCACCCAGTGCAAAGTATTTCAAAGTGTTCCAGTTTGGCGTGTGTGCAAAGGAACAATTAGAGCAGCAGTGATAAAAAGTAAATGTGCAAAATGTGCATGTAAACAGTAACACTGTCAGTGAGAGCAGTGTGTACAATACACATGTAAAGGCCAGTGATGAGGTAGATAAATAATAGAGCAGTGGATGGTGTGTGAGTGTACGTGTGAGTCCAGGTCCAGTTCCATGTGATGAGAAATCTGATGGCTTGAGGGAAAAAACTATTGAATAATCTGGTTGTGGGAGCCCGAATGCTTCGGGCTCTCTGCACATTTCCCTGCACAAATGCTGCACATTTCCCTGCACAGCAAGATGATGACATTTGTCTGTTAACCTATGTTTGTTGTAAAGTGTCAGGGGGTGTCATGTTATAATTAGAAGGAAATCTGTACAACTATGCCAGTCATTATGACTCGGCATGACCCAAGCATGAAAAGTATATCTACAAAGTGATTAGAAGGAAGCATGGCCAATACTACTACTACTACTACTAATAATAATAATAATAATAATGTAGTTAGATAGAGAATAATGATAGGAAGTAGGGGTTAGTGGGTTTCTCTATTTATGTTTGTATGAATGCTGTGTGTGGTTATTTATTTATTTATTTTATGTGAATGACTAAATCAAGTGCTTTCCTTGCCTAAAGTGTGTGTTTAGTCTCTGGTGTATGTTCCTATCTGAAATACTAACACTATCCGGCCAACTTTTTTGGCAGATCTTTTGTAAAATAAAATGCACAGGTCACGCTGTGGGTTAAAAAAGAAATAATAACTGCATTAAAAAAAAAAAATAGCAAGTGTTTTCTTCATTTTTTTCCCCCTCTCTCCCCTCCTCTTCACTATATTTTATCCATCTAGCCCCGGGAGAAATGCACAGGCCCATGGTCCAGTACACACAGCATGCTGCAAATTGACAGCGCAACCCATTTCCATTCAAACTGAGCAGTCATGAGTTACAAATCCATGGGTCCCATTTCAACCTGCATACTACAGTGCTAAATATGTGCTTAATAGTATATCACGACATCGCTATTCCACCTCCCCCCCCTCTTTTAAAAATTTTTTTGTAGGTATGTATAGAATAATCTGCGACACAGGAGCATGACGCAGCACATCCCCTGTTATAAAATGTTGTACCACAAACAGCTTGCAGTTACATATTTTATATCAGCGAAGGCTGCTTTCCAAAATTGTACATCCCTGTAGGATTAATTATATAGATACACTCCAATATAGATACAAATTATTTCGCTGAATAATATATGCATAGTATAGAAGTTGCTGGAATTATGCTTTTTGAAAACAAAACAGACTTTTTTTTTTTTTTTTTTTTTTTTTTTTTTTGAAATATCAAAGTGCAAATTAGACACCAACCGTTTGCCTTCCCCTTCTGGTCTTGCAGTAGACTCTAATTTAGCTCGGAATCACATTTCTGTCATAAGTTAAACACTTACTTAATATTTCCTGTCAGATTGGAGCTTCTTTTTTTTTTTTATATCTTGAAGCAATTTTAAAAGTGATCTTCTACATCCATATTTAACCATCTTCTATAATTTACCGGCTGTCTATATTTATAATGTGCTCATTGTTGAATGTCAATAGATGATTATGAAATAAACTGTATGGGGGGGTGTATTGGGACACCAGACTTTTTCTGCCATATATGGTTCACTACAGTACACTTCCTCAAAACTGTATCGTGCCTTTGAAATAATATATTGTTTTATCTGTCGGGCAGTCTGTCTATCTGTCTGTCTGTCTGTCTATCTATCTATCTATCTATCTATCTATCTATCTATCTATCTATCTATCTATCTATCTATCTATCTATCTATCTATCTATCTATCTATCTATCTATCTATCTATCTATCTGTCGGGCAGTCTGTCTGTCTGTCTGTCTATCTATCTATCTATCTGTCGGGCTGTCTGTCTGTCTGTCTGTCTGTCTATCTATCTATCTATCTATCTATCTATCTATCTATCTATCTATCTATCTATCTATCTATCTATCTATCTATCTATCTATCTATCTATCTATCTATCTATCTATCTATCTGTCGGGCTCATCTAGTCTGTCTGTATCTGTCTGTCTGTCTGTCTATCTATCTATCTGTCTGTCTGTCTGTCTGTCTGTCTGTCTGTCTATGTCTGTCTATCTATCTATCTATTGTTCTATCTATCTATCGTTCTATCTATCTATGATGGTCTATCTATCATTCTACCTATCTGTCGGTCTATCTATCGTTCTATCTATCTATCTATATTTATATCTATCTTTCTATCTATCTTCTGGGAAGTATTAAATTGAATAATCCATATTTACTTTTTTTTTTCGCCTGACAATCTCCGTCTGTCTGTCTATCTATCGTTCTATCTATCTATATGTCGGTCTATCTATCGTTCTATCTATCTATATGTCGGTCTATCTATTGTTCTATCTTTCTATCTATCTTCTGTGAAGTACTAGATTTAACATTCCATATTTCCTTTTTTTTCCCCTGACAATGTGGTTTCGCACTAGATAGCAGCCTATAGCATAAGTCAAGTGTGGTAGCCTCCTGAAGTATGATTAAAATCGTATCATTGTTTAATGTCTTCCGGTCCCACCAAACTCTATTTTCACAAGGTGCTCTGATGGAGGATTAATCTTACGAGACTACCGTAGATGATTGTGAAACTCATTTTAATGTGAGTTTAATACAAATTTGTTCCTCTTTTTATATATATATATATATATATATATATATATATATATATATATATATATATATAATATATATATATATATATATATAGATATAGAAACATCTTGCTCTTGTCAGAAAGACACTCTTATTTGACAGATCTTGGGTTCTTTAGTTTAAACCATAGTGGATTATGAATGACCATACATTTGACGCCCTGCAGCTCAGGTTTGCTAAAAGTAATAAATAATTGATATGATGTGAATGTAGAGGAGCCTGTTCATATTTTTGCCAAGTGCTCTAGGGCTATTGGTTTTTAGTCAGTGCTCATGGATTCTTCACTCTCTATTGGTAATACCAATTTAAGTTTGCTTAATTGAATAGGTTTAAATAAAGGTTTTACCTAGGATTTGGCACTGTAAATAAAAATTCTATTGTACAACTTTTTTTTCTACTATTGTTGTTGCAGGTGAGTCAAGACAGAGGCCAATTTAGTGTTTAGTGATTTTTGTTTTCTCCCTTTTTGTTTTGATAAACTGGCAGGCAGAACCGAGTCAACATCCAAATTCATAAACCAGAATCGTGCAGTTCAGGCAAGGTGTATGCAACACAAGCACGGCAAATCCAACAATCAAAAGCCAGGAACAAACAGAGATCAGAATTAGAAATCGTAAACAATGGAAAAATGGCTTGGTGAGTCAGTGGAACTTTAGTAGAAAGGACAGGTAGAACTGAGGTGTGTCTACTATATATATATATATATATATATATATATATATATATATATATATATATATATATATATATATATATATATATATATATAGTTATATATATATTTATCTTCTACTGCTATATCCGATCTTCCCTTCCCTCGGGTCACGGGGAGTCTGTGCCTATCTCAGGCGTCTATGGGCATTAAGGCAGGATACACCCTGGATGGAATGCCAACCCATCGCAGGACACACACACACACACTCACACACACAATCACACACTAGGGACAATTTTCCAAGGTGCCAATCAACCTACCGTGCATGTTTTTGGACCGGGAGGAAAAACCGGAGAACCCGGAGAAAAAAAACCCCCTGAAGGCACGGGGAGAACATGCAAACTCCACACACACATGGACGAGAACTGGAATCGAACCCGGACCCTGGTGGTGTGAGGCGAACTTGCAACCATGCTAACTACCAAGTCACACACGCCCCATATATATATATATATATATATATATATATATGTATATATATGCCCCATATATATATATATATATATATATATATATATATATATATATATATATATATATATATATATGGGTAGTGATCAGTATACAGGAGTGGACAAATTAAATATGTTGTTCCAAAGTGTCGTCTCTGGCAGCCATGTTTGCATGCTGTGGTGCGTTCTGGGAAGGGGAGTTTTTGGAGGCTGTCCCAGATTGTCTGACAGGTACACAATACAGAGTTGCATGCAAGCACACCGCCAACAAAAAGGTTAGTGAGGAAATTACAATAATACTGAAAAATGGGAGGGGGACGCGTCAGATTTAATGCGGTCAGAATTTTGTTTTGATTTAACACAGTTTCACAATAGCTTGTGAATATTATGATATTACAATATAATTCAATACTGTATACATGGCATAAAACCACAAGAATTTATTATATATATATATATATATATATATATATATATATATATATATATATATATATATATATATATATATATATTTTTTTTTTTTTTTTTCCTGAGTAGATCTGAGCATTTAAAAAGCTGTTAATCAGGCTATTCGTGCAAACCAGAGTTTCCTTGTTGAGTGAAGGCTGGATAAAGGAAGGGTGTAATTAATGAAGCTAGCAAGGGTACGCGTACTGTACGTCCCGGAGTTCGTTGAATTATGACTTTATTGCACTTCCAGGTGTTAACGACCTCCAACAGTTTGCATTTCCTCGTGTTTGAATCTGCATACTAAAATGCTGATGATTTATCTGACCTTATTAGTGGAGGCCTCAATCCCATTTAATCAAACCGAGCATGAGTGAAGGGTCTTATTATAAGTAATGTACAGTAATGCACGGCAAAAACAAAACGAGTAATACACAATATTGGTATACACAATGCTTGACATCACCTGCCTAGTGGTTAAAGCACTGGACTTATTATCTAAGGGGTTGTGGGTTCGAGTCCCGGCTATACCAGTCTGCCACTTGAGGCGCTGTTGTCATTTTTACAGGTTGATTTGAATTCTTTATATGTGAAAAACAAAATATGTCTGGAGCAGGTTGTTAAATAGAGATATAGAAGTACACAGAATAGTGCATTACACGGAAGTAATGGTACTAGTTATACCACAGACCGGTTTTGGGTAAGGCATATTATTAGATCACTCACACCCTATATATCAATAGTAACACCTACTCCCTTATGTTTACTCCTAGTAAAACAAATCATTTCAGACATCCATTCACTTATAAAGATTTATTTTATTTTATTTTTATATGAAATTTACTCGGAAACAGATATAATCAATACTTCCCACTGAAGTACTGTGGAGGGAAACAAATGAATAACCATCTAAATTACAACGCTATTGTTTCTTTTGACCAAAATTGCTTTATGACATGATGTTGAATGGACTCTTATCTTTCCAAATAAAGCAGGATTTACTGCAGTGGCTGCATTTGTGACATGTTATTACAATCATAGTGTAAGTGCTGCATTTCTTTTAATGCCTGTTGTTGATGTGTACTACTTACACCAATTCAGCAATTGCTTGTATGCTTTCGATCAAAAAACAGTTGCCCAGTAAAGGTTAAATATAGGGGAAATATTTGTTTTTGTAAGGAACAGCATGTTTGAATTATATGTTTAAGGTATCTTGCGTCTTTATCCTGCACTCAAATTGCCTTCAGGACAGAAATTAAGATAAACATTCTTGGACCCTTGAAGAAGGCACTTAAACCCCTATGGGTGAACAGTTGTGGGACAGTCCCAAGCCAGGGGTCCCAAACCTGTTTTTCCTATTAGAAAATAAATATTAAAATTCTAGGTCTTCTGTAGCCTTAAAAGCAGGAGTACCCAACCGTTTTATGTGTGTGTGTGTGTGTGTGTGTGTGTGTGTGTGTGTGTATGTGTATGTGTGTTTGTGGTGGGGGGGGATCTTAAAGGGCAAAACACATAAATAATACAGTGTCCAGAAACTCCATGCGACCTCGGTAGCAGCCCCTCCTGGTACTGGGTTATGACCTGGTGTTTGGGGACCTTTAAAATGTCTGTAAAGTCTATTTTTGTGTTCTTTTGTTTTGCTTTTCTAGACGATGTTATGCTTTTAATTATAATCTCAAGACGACATCACAAAAACAGTGAGTTTTAAACCAGTAATTTCCGGTGCTGAAAACCAGTTGCAGGTCATTCCGAGATCATCAGAGTTAAACATTTCAACATATGATTTTTTTTTTGCAAACAATCAAACAAGTCGCACTGCAGCTATAATGAAACGGACGCTAGACACAATAAACACGCCTGAAAAACACCTTCCTGCGTGATTAGCGTTACCAATTACGGGGACATTTGTATAATTTCCCACTCCTATACTGTAGGAACTTTCGTCGGCAAATCAAAGCCAGGCTCTTTTTCCATTGTGTTTCTCAATCACTTGAGCAGCCAAACATTGCATAATCGGGCCTCCCGAAGTACGTCGACATACAAATGGGCGCTTTTGCAGCTGCCCATACAGTTAGCAATCAGCCGCAGGATCCCGAGGCTCGTAGCAATCAGTGTTAATTGGTGCATCTTTCAAGGGACGGACTCTTTCTGAGCATATAATCCTGATTTTATATTCCATTTACATTCCTTAGATGGATAAATTGTAACCTCTGATAATTCCGCCAATGGACGGACTCGAAATTGATTGGTTTGGAAAGCAAAGGACGGACAGCTGTGTTTGCGCGGGTGTGCACTGTGCGTTATTAAATACTCGTTATTTTGCCCAAACACACGCAGTGGTGACGATTGGCGTTCGTGCAAATTGGGACATCGTGCAGAAAAAGTGTGGAATGTCGAATGTATTAGTACGGATTGCGCACGGTCGTCCCTTGTAATCACTGGGTCAATGAACCGGTGAAAAGGAAATCCCAAAAACATTTTGAGTACACCAAGCACACTTTGGCAAGTTCAGTAATTACTCTGTTTTGGTAACTGTCACAGTGCTGAATAGATTTTGGCTGGTGCTTGAATTGCACTGTTTAATACCCTTTGTGTAGGAGTGTGCCGGGAAGCCAGACTGCTCAAGCTCAGGCTCTATTGATTTTCTGCCATCGCATATTTTCCCACTGATTAATGAGCAACTCATCAAACTTGCCATTCGTGGTGCTGATGGGCTCAGTGGTAATGTCATGCTCCAAATAAACCCGATCGTATTTAAATTAGAATCGGACAGTTATTGCGTTAACTAGCCGCACGTTCCTGATGGATGTATATGGAATGAAATTGGCTGAACAGTAGTGGGAAAAGTCTGAAGATGATCACAGTCAGATTCATAACAGGACAAAGGGAAGGTCAGGATGGGACTGCAGAAACTCAAGATACCATTACTTTGATTAATCCTAAACCCAGATGTTCGGCGACGATAGCATCGAGGTGCTTTTTCTTGTTGCGAGATAGCATCGGGAAAGAGAGACAGCGAAATGATCACCCCGTCTTTCATGCAAGTACATTTAGGGTTGTAACATTTGAATTTGAATCGATTCCGATTCTTATCGATTCTCAGTTTCGATTCCAAGTGGTGACATTTGATTAGAATTTGGCAGAAGCTCTTACCCGGAGCAAATTGAGGGCCTTGCTCAAGGGCCCACTATTGGCAGCTTGGTAGTGGTGGGGTTTGAACCCGGTCCAGAGGCCAACACCTTAACCACTGGGCTACCACCTCCCTGCTTAGTCATGTTGATTGACACCAACATATTAGTTTATTACAGTAATCACACTTTATCTTTGTTTTGTGCACTTCCAGCGGTCCATCTTGTAAACTGATGTTTAGATTACCATATAAGGTCCTGGCAGAATTGACTCGCGGAAGGTCCTGGCAGATTGCCAGGTGAATAAAATGCGTCCAGGAATCGATAAGAAGAATCAAAATTTGTATTTTATAAGCAGCATTCATTTTTTTTTTTTTTTACTCTTAAGCACAAGTTTCCAGAATCCCAACCCTAAGTACATTCGAATGCAACTTCGACGCATGAAATCAGCTCTTTGTTCTCTTATCAGCCGGGTGTCCGATTACTTTTGAGCCTGCCCAAACCGAGGGAGTGCGTTCGCCCCCCTCCCCCCCCCAAAAAATGGATACAATTCCCAAAATGTTTAATGCAAGAATTTTTTTCTAAACCACTTGTATTCAAGTGGTAGGTCTACACTCCTATCAAGTCTTGATTGCTTCATTTTCTATCCAATTTGGCAGAGTGCAGACAAAAATGACAAAACTGTGTGACTGTCTGAATATTCAAATATTGAAGCTCGTTATGCAAATGCCGACGAAAATATTTATTTTATACGTAGAGCTTTTTTTTTGCAAGTTGCCAAACGCCTCACTTATTCATCAAGTCATTTTAAATAATGTTATAACTATAATATAATGTTGATATTAAATATTTAAACCTTTTAAAGGCCGAAATGATCTCATTCATTCATCTTCTACCTCTTTATCCGATCTTCCCTCGGGTCACGGGGAACCTGTGCCTAGCTCGGGCGTCTATGGCCATTAAGGCAGGATTCACCCTGGATGGAATGCCAACCCATCGCAGGGCGCACACACACACACACACACACACACACAAACACATTCATACACTATGGACAATATTCCAAGGTGCCAATCAACCTACCTACCGTGCATGTTTTTGGACCGGGGAGGAACCCGGAGAAAAAAAACCCTGAAGCACGGGGAGAACATGCAAACTCCACAAACACATGGCCGAGACGGGAATCGAACCCGGACCCTGGCGGTGTGAGGCGAACGTGCTAACCACTAAACCACCGTGCCCCCGTCGGAATGATCTCATTTATAAAATTATAATAATAATTAACGACTTGGATAAAGCGCTCTGCGATTGCAGTTTGGTAGTGCTGGGATTCAAACACACGACCCCCCTGATCTGATTATGCACCTATGAGCTATCAATGACAATTTGACTGTGTGTACATATAGAAAGAAGAAAGAAAAAAAGAAATAATCCTACCCTGGCAATGACCCACAGACTCTTTCGGGGCCCCTGGACTCCACTTTAAGAACTCTCCGAAAAAGTTCGCTTGCTGAAAGTTGAATTTAAGCTAATTACATTTAATAATATATTCGATTGAAAACACGCGCGATAAACAATCCTCTTTTGAGCAACGCGGGCGCTTTGATGTTCAATGCCAAGTTGTCTCATCTGAGCTGTAGAAGAAGCTTTATTTCTTTCATCTACCATGTTTTTTTCTTGTCTGTCTGTTTTTTTCTTTGTTTTTGGGACCATCCCATCCCCTTCTGAAGTTAGGTTTCGACTATTAAGGCTATAGTGTATTAAAACTCACTCCATGCTAATATTTTATTCACAAATATATGTTTATTACATCTGCCTTTGTTGTCGAGTTCACAGGTGCCTCCCTTATCAGCAAGAATGCCTTCTATTCATTTTACTTTTAATTAGGGCAAGATTTCGTCACTTTTATTTATTTATTTATTCCATTTTCCATCGCCCTGTTTAATAAGATGGGGACACAGACGCCGTCTCATCCGCAACAGGGTATGTGGCGTCTGAAGGCATCTAGCAGATGGCAGAACTAATGCGTCATTCTTTATTAATTAAAGCTACAATTGCTCTTCTGATTCCCGAATCCGTTTGCCGGATCTCTCCGGAATGGAGGGCGTTCGTCAAACACGCACTCCGCAGATGATTTGTTCCATTTTGTTTGTTTGCTCATTTGGTTATTGTTCTCTTCATTGGTTTGGCCAAACAATTGTAGACAATCTTCCAAGCATGTATGCGCTTATGAAACAAGATTTAAACATTATTCTGTAACGAAACAAGCTATCGAAAATGCACAATTCGGGTGATTTCAAGTGGTCGTGGTGTAAGCGGATGTTCTGACTATTCATGCGCTATACTGGTAAGATGTGATGCATGAACCAAATGCTGGAAACACCATTTATACTCCATGCTTTATGCATCAGTGGCAATCACAGTGCTGCAGAGTCGTACACTAGCAAAAAAAAAAAAGGGGGGGGGGTGGGGTGTGTGGGGGGGGGGGGGGGGGGGGGGGGGGGGGGGGGGGGGGGTTTCCACTTCAGAGTGCCCCAAGGGCAGCATGAAAAATCACCTGCTCTTGATCCTGGGGAGGAAAAAAAAAAAATCCACCCGGATGATTGTCACGGTTTTCAATCACTTGTCACACCATGCTTTGTTTTCTGTAATACGAGATTAGAGGTAGGACACTCGGTGTGGAGCAAAACCAATAATTCTCTCCATGCGCTCCAGTATAGGTCAAACCACAACCAATATCACGTAAGGATAATGACACGAAGCAGGTAGCCAAAATCATGAACGCAGGAGGGTGATCGGCTGTACTTGAACAAACAAAACGGGCTATATTCAAATTAAAATATCGCCCGAACAAACAACAAAAAGTATGTGTTGGTAGATGCAACAATAAAGCAGACCTTTGCTTACAGAATCGTGTAAATCACTATTATGAATCGTATTCAGTGGTTCCCTCCAGTCAAAATACTATTAATTTATGTATAATTAAAGAGACAGGGTTAATTAGAGAGACATTATTATTATTAAACATTTAACCCGATGTGAGGGGTCACAAGAATGAGCATTTTCGTATTTGCCATTTCTATCAGCATTACCCAGTAGTGATGGGTAATTCATGAACGATTCGTTCTTTTGAGTAATTACCTCTTGACTCGAGTCTTCTGGTCCGAGTCGTTCCTTCTTTTGTCACGCGACTACCACAGCGGCTATGCAGTGCATTACACCGCAATACAGAATTGAACGGTTCTGATCGTGAGTCTCCGAATTGGAGTCGTTCGTTCTTTCAATTGACTCCCGTCGACGCTATTAGCCGATATAGTAGTCAAGGTGACAAAACAACGAACCCGAAGATATTAGAAGGTCAGCTGCTTATTCTGTTTATAATATGTTCTTATTGTAATATTTGAAATTACTGGAACTGTAACCAAAATTTGCTCAAAAGACCGAAACAAACAAAATGATAAAAAAAAAAACAAAAAGATTCATTCTTTTTGACGAACGAGATTCAAAGAACTAATGAATTAAAAATGACCCAAACTTCCCTTCACTAGTATCCAGTTGTATTGTGTGTCACAAACAAAACACAAGGAAGTCAGAATACACATCAAGAGATTAAAGTTCATGATTGTAACACAATGCCATGTTGGCTTGAGGCAAATTAGTGTGTAGTCCACCTGCTATACTTTCGAACGAACTGTAAGAGCACAAAACGACACACTGCACCATTACATTAGGTTCCCATTATTGATCGTTGTCTATGCTCGTGCTATGAATAAAAAGCTAATTATGCTCATAAGTGAATTAAAAAACTTGTGTGGTCGCTTCCAGGGCGTAGTTTTATCCAAATCTCAAGACGGGCCGAAAACCACATTTGCCTTTCCGTGTTGTACTTAAGTCCCCTGTTCATCAGTGAAAACTCGCTCAGGTCATTATTGCACGGGATATTGCACTGTTAATCATATCTACATTTATTAAAACCAGACAGGTAGTCAATTATGAGCTGCAGGCCGAAGATCGGCTCATCTAATTTGCGTCCTCAAAAGGGAGCGAGAGCTGTTTAAAGGGTTTGATCCGCGCGCCATCGTCGTCACTCTCCGAGATGACGATCGCCTTTTAATTCGATCGTCCTTATTTTATTTTTTATTTTTTTATAATCCGCTCGGGGTGGATTTACATTCACGCCGAGACATTGTCTTTCTGTCCCTGTGCTACACTGACATCTTCTGGCTTTTACTCGCTGTCAGCGTGTGGATTATTATTGTGTGGGTTGGTGAGAAACATGGAGGTGTTTTTTTTTTTTTTTTTTTTTTTTTTTTTTTTCCTCCCCCTATTTCTCTTTAAAATCTAGTTTGGGTTTGTGTAATTGTGATTAGCTTGTTGCGTACTAGACAAGTGAATGTTTGCTTGGCCTAATTAGCTCACGTGTAGCCAGCATACCTCAGCTGGTAATTAAGCATGTATAATACAATTGACCTTGACCTTAACTACTGCAGCAAAAAATAAATAAATAACAATAAAAATTCAAACACAGGTGTGTGTGTCATTGAAAGAAAGATTTCCTTCAGACTCCATGGCATTTGTTCTCTCTCAAGGTGACTTACGGCTATTTTTTCTCCTATAAGTCCTGTTTTTTCCCTTCACCACTAGGCTAGAAGCAGACTGCAATTAAAAATCTAAGATTTATTTATTTCATTTATTTATTTATTCATTTTGTAGACGTATGCCGCAGTTTTCGTCTTTAAACGAGTCTTTTAGTGACTTGTTTTGCTTTCAAGGTCCAGACCGAAACTGGCGAGACCCACCTTGACAGAGTGTCCTTTTGTTATCTTTTCCTATTAAATACGGGTGGTGCAGTATATAAATATAATATTGTCTATTTTTAAAAAAATATAATAAATTGTAAAGGGCATATAGTTTGAATCGACGTTCTGGATGAAGACCAGAAACGTAATATATCAGTTCGCAGTAAGGGGGGGGGGGCATTTTTCAGGTGCAGGTCTACACACAGAGCAGGGGAAGATCTATAATATTCATTTAACTGTACAAACTGCCATCTTCACTCTACTAGATCATCTCTCTCTCTCTCTCACACGCACATATCCGAGAGAGTTTATTGTATTTATGGGAAGAATAACCCCAGCCCACACGGTATTCCTATAGGAACTGCCTCCGTGTGTTCCCTCCCCATCCCTCTCTGTGCTCGCCGAGCTCAAGGCTAAACTTCGACCACCTCTGCAATTATGTTCCAAGGACTGTGATGCTTAGGATCTTTTTCTGTTCTCAGCGTTGGTCTGATGTTGCTGGTTTTTATTCCCAGCAGCTCTCACCTCAGGCCTGTACTTTTACTGACTGTCTTGTGCCAGCCGCTGGAAGACGGGCTCAATTGCTCCAAACAGCCTCCCACAAGCCTTGTTTCAGTTCTTTACTGTACAGCAAGAAAGACACATCCGTACGCTCTGTTCCAATCTTTCCCAGGTATCCGGTTTGCTTTTCTATTTTCGTCCGACCATGTAGGAATGTGTCCTTTTCAGCTTGTGGAGTTATAGCGCTCAAAACGCGCTCTTTGATCAGTTTTGGTCGACTTCAATGGATTTTTTTGTTGCACCGATTGTTCCCGATTGTTTTTTTTGTTGTTGTTTTTTTACATTGGGGTCAGCGATGCGGCTTAAACGCTGCAGATGTTTTTTTCTTTTTTTTTTTTTTATAAATATATTTGTTGTTGTTTTGCTCTTTTTTTCCCCCCGCCTGCACATGTGAGCTTTAACGGCTGTCCTTCCCTGAGTTAAAACTGTAGTGCTTTCTGTATTGGCCCGAGATCCGCTTTATTTACCGCCTCCTGAACAGAGCAATTCATTCTCCCTGCCGAGCGCAGTGCAGCAGCTGCAGTGGCCTGTCTGGGCCGCCGTTTTGATTTCTGTTTCCCATTTCCAGTTTATCACAGATTGATAAGGTCACCCCACGCTGTCACCTGCTCTAACAAACTCCATTTACCTTCTGCTGCAATGTTATTAACAATATGAGATGTTGTCCAGCAGACAGTGCACCCGCCGAGGCAGAGACATCATTTTACGGCGGCTTCCTGTTTGTGTGTGTGTGTGTGTGTGTGTGTGTGTGTGTGTGTGTGTGTCACTATCTTATCCTCTTTTCTTTCGGGAAATTGTCGATTTCAGATCCCCCCTAGGAAACGTGTAATGTGTCTTATTTCTCACCGAGGTTAGGTCCATAACAGGCATTTGTTTCTGGCTGAAGTGTAATAACCTGGTAAAGAACAAAAATAAATAAATAAATACATAACAGGAAGGCCCCTTTTTTTTTTTTTTACCCCCAAACAACAACAAAAAACGCCATGAAGGCATTTAGTCATTAGAATGCAATCTATTTGATTTGTTTGTTCTGATAAAATGTGTTGTATGAATGAAAATGCATTCAATATGACCAAAAATGTTAATTTATTTATATTGCATATACTGAGGCCCAATTTGAGAAGGGTGCTTACACAAGTTTCATTGCTTACACATGTATACACCAGCCACTGATGTGAAGGAATGCTGGTAACCGTTTACATTTTAATCATTAGCAATAAATTTAGGACTTTAAATAAAGCTAGTTGAAGTGATTGCTTGTTTGTTGTTTGTTGTTGTACAGGCTAGTAGTGTCCGTAATATATATTTAACACCATCTGCGCTAATCATATGATGCATGCTAGGAATTTGAGCTGAATAAGCACACTACATACTGTGTATAGTTTTTAAATAAAATCTTTTTTTGTCGAATAAACCATGGTGTCTGCTAATAAAGCTAGCTAATAAGCGGCGCATACTGGCTAACCAGCTAATATCGTTAGCTAATTAAGGACAGGAGCTTAACTACTCTCCAAACACTCTGTGTAACTATTCTCTGGCTCAACATAAACACTTTAGAATAATTAAGCTCAAAGACAGGTTCTGCTACAGAGGCAGAAATGGTTCATGTTTTAAATTAATTCGACAGGAACGTTCTAGCATATGGTAGCGATTTCTACATCTTGCTAAATATATGTATGTGTTCGGAATCGACGAACATTCATGTTTACTGTATCTAGCACACACCTTTAAAGCGACAATGAGTTTATGTAGACAACCGCGCAACCAAGGGTCAAGAGCCCACTTTATTATATGAACTTATGAATGAATGGACTTATAATACTAATAATTAAGTGCATTAATTATCTTATCCACCGCATACAGTTTCTCTCTGAAGGACAAGCTGATTCGAGATGGTACTGAAGCTTTAGTGGGTATGGATGTCTGACCTTCAACTTTGGAGTCTCAGCCACACTACACTGACTCCCCCTTTCCCATGAGAAAGTCCCCGAGCCCCAGAAGAAGCTCAGTTGTCTGAATGTGATAAATGTATGTCGAGTCTTCCAAATGGCCTAAATGTAAACGAGTGCCAGGTTTATACAGTAGCAGTTAGTGGTAAAGCTTTGGGCAACTGGTTGAACAGTTACATGTTCACATCCCACCACCAAGCTCTGTCTTAAAGAGACTCCCTTCTACTCTGTCTAAACACAGTCCAGTTCAATATGTTACATTTACATGTCTAACATTTGTGCATGAACTGAAATATGTTTTAGTATATGGATTCCTGAATCCGGCTAAATATTTGAATGTGTTCTGAATTATAGTCCATGAACATGATTCGGCAGCTTGATTTACAGCGATCAACGATTTAAACACACAGGCAGCTAAGCAGAGGGTTAGGGCCTTACTCAAGGGCCCACATAGCTTACTGGAACTTTGGATATGAACATATAACATCATTATCATATCCAACATCTAATCCACTGAGCTACCCTGAACACTGTCTGTCTCTCTCTCTCTCTCTCTCTCTCTCTCTCTCTCGCTCTCTCTCTCTCTCTCTCTCTCTCTCTCTCTCTCTGCTCTCTTTCTCTCTCCTCTCTCTCTCTCTCTCTCTCTCTCTCTCTCTCTCTCTCTGATGGATGGCTACTGGTTCAAAGGTTAGATGTTCACATCCCACCACTAAGTCCGATCCTAAATCAAGGCCCTTAGATCTCTATATTGTAGCTCTGTGTCTGTTATAATGTCCTTTAAATTAAAAGTGAAAGACGGAGAAGCATCATCCGTAGGAATTTTCACCTTGAAGCCTCATAGTATAGCAGTATAATTACACAATGCATTTTATTGTATAAAAAAATGAAAAACGTGTGTTTGTTTGTTTGTTTATATATATATATATATATATATATATATATATATATAATATATATATATATATGGCACTAAAGTAATATTAACGTGAGCAACGCAGTGTGCATCCATTTACGCTTCCTAAATTTCCCCAAATTACACTAGCTGCACATTCACAACAGGTACGAGTTCCTCACTATATTAGCATATATGGAAGCTAATGGTATGGAAGCTAATGGTATCACCAGTTTATATGGAAAGCAAACAAAACCGGAACAGAATTCTTAAAGGCGCCTCGTACCATATATTCCAATTTAAACAACCACTAAAAAAGTTACATTAAAATTAAAATGTATAAACAACCATATTTAAACAACCACTAAAAAAGTTACAAGAAATTAAAATTAAAATGTATATTAAAATAATAATTTTAAGTAAAATATAGTAAAATATATAGTAAAAGAGTAAAATATATGGTTAGCGCGTTCGCCTTCGCCTTCAGGTCCGGGTTCGATTCCCGTCTCGGCCATGTGTGTGTGTGGAGTTTGCATGTTTCATTCTCCCCGTGCCTCAGGGTTTTTTTTTTCCCCTCCGGGTTCTCCGGTTTCCTCTCCCGGTCCAAAAACATGCACGGTAGGTTGATTGGCACCTTGGAAAATTGTCCCTAGTGTGTGAATGTGTGTGTGTGTGTGAGTGAGTGTGAGTGTGTGTGTGTCCTGCGATGGGTTGGCATTCCATCCAGGGTGTATCCTGCCTTAATCGCCCATAGACGCCTGATAAGAGCAGGATAGGCACAGACTCCCCGTGACCCGAGGGAAGATCGGATAAAGCGGTAGAAGATGAATTAATGAATTAATATATCAAATAATCAATAATTGTATTAAAGGGATATATTTTGAGAAATTTATATTATAATTTCTGTTAGAGTATTAGAAACATACTAATATATTAAGTGTTAATTTAATTAATTTAATTTATTTACAAAGTATTAATTTATGCATACATGTGTAACAATTATGGTGCACTGAAAATGTATGTATATGGTGTGGGGTGTGTGTGTGTGTGTATGTGTTATATACATGCACATACATACACACACACACATATTTTCAGTGCACCATTATGTGTGTATGTGTATATATATATATATATATATATATATATATATATATATATATATATATATATATATATATATATATATATATATATATATATATATAGTGTTAGTGGAACAAAACAAAAGTGTATTTGCAAACTTTATATTGGTATCTATATAATATATTGGTATGCTAAAACTACTTAAATAATATCTACATGGACAGCAAGGTCAAACAAAAAGTTACCTGTTGTCAAATCAGCGCGTTTGAAGCTGCCTTTTGGCTGTTTGTACACAAGGCCGCATTGTGAATCGAGCCGTGGATAGACAAACATTGCCCTGCTCTATTTAAAGGCACACAGCTATATCATTAAACCACAATGTAATTACACAGATCACTTATTAAAGATCTCACCGCAGCCCCCCTCGCCACGCGCAATCCAAGTCGAACTTATCCGAGCGCAAATATTGTTTAACAGGGTGTTAAAACATTGCAGTCCACAGGGAACCATTACAGCCCGAAGTCTCGGACCCGGCTCGACCAGCTGTGGGCTAATTCTATGTAAATCATAAACTGTGAGATTGCCATCATGCTCCACTAACTGAGAGAGTGAGGCCATTTGAATTTCATACCCGTCATTTGCAGCCTTTCATCTGACCATGATAGCGATGTGAATTGGCTAACTGTCAGAAGTGGAGCCAAGGATGCTCCTGCTACCTAATTTAGTGTGCATAATGCATTTCATAACTGACATTATTGGTGTTGCAGGGCTACACCTGTGGCAGCTCGGGCGAATTATGATACCGCGGACTTGATCTTTGTGCTTTGCGTGCGGCTGCAAAAGTAGAGAGAACGTTTTGGTCTCGCTGCCGGGGAAAAAGATACGTTCCTCATAATGCTCCCTAATAACAAATTCCTCACCGGGATTGTGTTTTTTTGACCTTTTGGAACTCTGGGCGAAGGGACAAGGACGCGCAGCAGGTTTAATCAGGCTCTTAATGAAGATACCTTTCACTGGTGCAGAAGCCAGGCTGGAGAAACGAGAATAAACATTATTAAATGACTTGTTCATTGGATATTAAAACGAAGTATCCCTCTAGTATCCAGTGCAGAATGACAAACGTGTTATTTAACCCCAAATGAGTAGCTTCTCATTTCTTCAAGAAACATATCAGAAGATCCTGTAGAGATGGGAAAGATGTTACAGAAAGGTTAAAATTCTCAAGTGAAGTGGGTCAGATGAAAAGATGCACCCATCATATCTAGTTCCTACTGTACAAGCCTGCAGGGGAAGTGTTCTCGTCAGGGGTTTGCTTTAGTTGGTCAGGTCCTTCGTTCGGCAAAATAAAAAATGAGGTCGCCTCACTCTGACTATACCGACTGACCCGGGTTTTCCATCAACGGTTTTTCTTCCCTGATGGCACAGGAGTATTCCAAGATTGCGATGCCAGGATTCATCGGGCTCATAGTGTAAAAAGAGTGGTTTAGGGCGCACGAGACGACAGGGTCCTGACCTTGAAACCGTCGAGAATCTTTGGAGACTAACTCCAATACAAGAGCTTGGCGAGAAATGAATGTTGTGACTTTGCATAAGCTTAGCACACAAAAAAACTAGCTTAGCAAAAATAGCTTAGCAAAACAAACAATGACGGTGAAGGTACTGTAATTAAAGTATGAGATAATAAAACAACATTTATTTATTTATTTTTTTGCCAGTGTTTTTCTTTATTTGACCTTCATTTGTTTAGTTAAATCAACATTATAAGCATTCCTTGGCATGTGTGCTGCAAGCTAGTTTAATAGCCGTGTGCTAGGTTTACTTGCATATTGAATTGGTTGTTGATTAAAAGCTGTATGGCCTGGACAAAATGAAAAGAATTAGGGTCGAGCATGATATTGATTGTATAATATCAAAAATTGTTTTCATCTTTTTAAAATATTAGAAATATAATATGTATCGTGGTTATTTGATAGATATCAACAACAAATCATCTACATTGGTTTAACAGGTTTTTGTCTATTTTACTATTGTTTTTTGCAGCTGTTTTTTTTTTATTTATGGATTTATTTTTTAAATATCTAAACACTAATACTATACTAACACTAACATTAATCTACTTCCAGCTATTGAAATGAAGTATGCTTACACACTGCAAAGGTTCCATTAGAATAGAACAGAAGAATTAGAAAGTTTGTATGCTGTTTGTTTATCTCTCTCTCAATTTTTACTTTTTATTTTTTTTTAAGAAAGAACAGAAAATGTATTTCCCCAGTAATATTAGCATAGCAAGAGTTGAGTTGTCAAAGAAACATCAATAAGGCTTGTGTTTTTAAATGCTGTGGGTGACCTTTGGGTGACGCTGATAAAGCCTTTAATCAAAGTGTAAATGAATTTCCCATTGCATATGTATATTTCTATAAAATTAACTAATTACATGCTCTTTGTATACAAAGAATTGGGTATATATTAAAAGTAGGCGGCGCACCTTTCAGGAACGAAATCTTTACGTAGACATTACTGTATCTGTATTTTTCACGTTTAAAATGATTGACCTTTACGTGGGACTGAGTTGCATGGGAGAGAAGTAAACGCAGTTCTATTCAGACTTTCCCAGAGTTATATAGCAGAAAATGTCACATATAATAAAGTGTTATTCTTATGTAACGCATGCAACCGGTGCAGTTTTGCCCATCAGCCACTAGGGGGCAAACCAGCACCATCGAGCCATTTTATTTCAAGTTAATTCAAATGACCTATTTTTTTTCCCTGTGCAGAGACAGTGACTGGTGCTTCTTTTGAAATACATTGTCTATTTGTACCGCTCCACCATTTGCCGACGTTTCCGTGTGTCTACAGGTCAAAAACATACTTTCAGAATCCTGCTTAGTTGTAAGCGTTCCAAACCGGAAGGATGAAGCCGGCTTCTCGTTTATACCACGAGAAAAAAAACGAAGGCTTGTGGTGCGGCTCCTCATAGCATCGTGCTCTATTTCTGACCTCGAATCACTCTCTGGTAGAGCGACTATTAAAAAAAAAAAAAAAAACGAAGTACGTCACTTGATCTATTGTAATAGCCTGCGGGTTATTCTTATAAACTGTTTGCGCATGCTTAAGTGGATTTAAACTGCAGCTCGAAGGGACTATAAATAACCATCTCAAGTACCCTATCATCTACTCCAAAGAAGCAAAGAAGTAATTAGCATTTGCCTTCACCAGGACAAAAAGCTGTGAATAGCTGGGAATCCAATTTGATTTATTTATCTATTTACTTACTTGCTTACATATTCGGTGCGAGGCGAGTTATTTATTTATTAGAGATGCATTCGTTCCCAAAGGCGTGACCGGCGTCCCTGCAGACTTAGCAGGTCCGTGGCCTTGCAGCTAATTGTTTGCGTCCTAAATCAGATTTCAGGCGGTATGTAGAGCACCTTGGGAAGGGGAAACGTTGAAATGGATTTAACGAAGCTCGGGGAGCTGGGTTAAATCTTCAGAGACAGCTGGCCCAAAGAGAGAGAGAGAGGGAGAGAGAGAGAGAAATGCTGAGGATGTGAGCATTAACTGGGGCGAGCTCATACCACCTCGCGGTACAAGGATTAGGCTGAGGAAATGGAGGCAGCTGCGAAAAAACGGGGGGAAAATTAGCTGAAGGTCTGGAAAGGAGATAGAGCTAAGGTCAGACTGAGACGGGACTGCTGCGGGTGTGCCTGAGGGGAGTGCCGGCCGAGCACGACACATCTGAATGAAGGTTACTCGATATGCCGTGATCTCTCTTCATAACTCTGGGAAAGAGAAAACAGGGGGAAGATCCCCCCTTCCCCCGCCCTTTTTTTCCCTCTTATAAAGTTTCAACCATTGTCCTTCAGTGAGCGAATACCGAGAGATCTCGTTTAAATTATAGATCTTCAACCACAATATATATACGCTATCTTGCCAAAAGTTTGCAGACACCTGCTCATAAGTATTGTATGAGATCAGAGGTCTGATCTCAGTGTGAAGAATACACTATGTTTATTATTAGTGAGACAAAATATCCTTGTAAATATGGGAAAGTAATTATGGTTTTATAAACACCAAATTGAACTTTTTCCACACGGACGGTTTTAATTGCTGGACGTGTAATACAGGGCTTATTTTAGTGCGTGATTCGAGACCTGGCGCATCAGGAAAAAGAAATGTTTTGTGATATATAAAAAAAATATACTTTTTTTTCCCATTGAAGTATTGTAATAGGGACATGTTTATTTATATAGCTGTAATTAGTGGTGCTTGCAAAAGCATCACTATTACAATCTCTATCTAGCGCGTTACTCGTCCCATAGTTTTTGTCCGATCGTCACGAATCATACCTCATATCGTACGGCCCGATGTATATACAATACAAACAGTGAAATATTTAATTGTGATGAATCACTTCATCTAGTTTTGGCTGATTTAGTTTTGGCTCTCTCTCTCTGTGTATATATATATATATATATTACTTCTAGAGAGAATGTTTGATTGGTAAGAAATAAAATATGAAGGCTATGATATAATCTAAAACAAATATTCCACAACATGTCGGTGTGACGCTTTACACCATATAAAAGCACATCCTGAAGTGATTTATTCCACAGCTACCTCTTTTAAATGGATAAGACGGTATGTCTTTTTTTTCTTTTCTAGTTATATTTAACATCCACTGTAAATTTCTCGCACTTACAAATCACCTTTGCCTTTTCAACCTACATATTTTATTTTCTCATTACGTATAAGTAAACGAAAAGAAAA
Source organism: Kryptopterus vitreolus (assembly GCA_030449085.1). Taxonomy (NCBI): domain Eukaryota; kingdom Metazoa; phylum Chordata; class Actinopteri; order Siluriformes; family Siluridae; genus Kryptopterus; species Kryptopterus vitreolus. Next base: position 6,058,503 of record JACRUU010000009.1, on the reverse strand, counting down.
AGATCCAAGTTTTTCAGTGTAATAAGAAAACACAAAACTCTGCACCTATAGTAGAAACGTGTAATAAAGCACTGCGAATTGACACTGATTTCTAGTTCAACGCCAGAAACCAACACAAAAAATACAATCTTTTATTATGTTTATATTATTTAGAGCGTAAACGTGGCACGTAACTGTTCAGGAAGTGTTTCTCTTTGGACATCGACATAAAGATGATACGCTTTTCTGCAGGAAAAAAGCAATTCCGAATTGCTATGGCAGGAATTATACAAAAGAAAAAGTGAAGCTCTAAAAAGTTAGACAAATCCTGCCATGGCTGATTTGTACAATTTGTACTCGGACATTTGGTAGGGGTTAAAGGGTGTGTTTATTCTGGCAGCGTTTCGAAGGACGATGCCAGAATTGTGTGCAATGTACAGTATATTTACCAGTTAATCCAGATGGATGCGACATGCCCTCTGCGTCGTATAAGTTTACTGCGAGCACCCAAAGTTCCAGCTAGTATAATTTGGAAAGAGCCCTTGAGAGTAAGACATTCTCGATCACCAGCCGTCCTGCTGAAGCACACTGAGCTTAGGGGACTTTTCAAGGCCTCAGCCTACTTCTCCTGTGCAGAGGGAGAAGGGGGGAAGAAGAAAAAAAAAAAGAAAGAAGAGAAAATAGCTAAATTAGACATCACATGGTGCATGTCTGCAGCTACAGCTTTTGAAAATTTTCGCTGTGATTCTGGCTTTGATTCGATAAAAAGGACTTTTTTTCGCTATTCAAAAGGGTGATTTATGCTTCATTGCACTGAACTGAGGGTCGTTTTGATTCTATTACGGCTTTTGATAGTTTGATATTTCACAGTAAAATGGATTCAAATCAAAATTCAAAAAGAAATGTACTCACTCCTTATTGTCTGTATATGCAACACTAGCGACATTTTCCCCCCCAAAAATAAATGCATAGAAATGAGAGAATAAAAGAAATAAAATGTATACATTAATGTTTACCATCCAAAAATTGGTACAAATGTCCAGTCAAAGCACTAAGATTATTTGTTTTTAAGGGTAAATGTACCTTTTCTGTTTGTTTTTTTTATGCGTCCATTAGACTATTTAATACCAGTCCTTATTAAACCCCTCTATTAACATTTAGTACAAGTACTAATGCTGAAAAGCTCTGATTTTTCATAATCAAATCCTTCGTAGATAGATGCCCATTAAGTCTAATTTATTCACGGAGACTAAAGCATTGCCACAAATTAAAACACATGAATGGCAGTCATTTTTTTTCTTTTTTCTTTGTAGCTTTTCCAGTATAATTCGCACTGCACAGGATTCCTGGAAACAGAAGTGTGAACTTGCCGGATAACAGGAAATGCCTGGATAACAAACATATCAAGCAATTGGCATTAATATGTTAGTATTAATATACATACAGTATAAATAAATTATGGTAATAACAAGACACCATGCAGTCTATTAAATATTCATATTAAATTCTCAAGTAAGCTTTGGCCAAATTCAACTAAATACCATAACATTTTTCGGTTTCTCAAAAAAATGTTTTTTCTTTGGGTATATTGGTGAATCTCCTGAACCGTTTCTCGTGAGCCTAGGAAGGTGGTAGCCCCGTGGTTAAGGTATTGGACTCTGGACCGGAAGATCACGGGTTCAAACCCCACCACCATCAAGCTGCCATTAGTGGGCCTTTGAGCAAGGCCCTTAACCCTCAATTGCTCAGTGTAAGTCGCTCTGAATAAGGGTGTCTGCCAAATGCAGCAGAGTGCACGAATTTGTATGAGGCGTGCATGAAAAGCTGAAAATGAATAACTTTAATGTATAAGTGTGAAGTTCCAGCAGCAGCACAAAGAAAAAAGAGGCGTAGTCGTGCACAGTCCGATGTAATATTTTCAAATAAACCTGACCCGCAACTCGGTTATACAGCGAGTCATTTTTGTGTTAAAAAAGAAAAATAACGATTCCAATTTGCATGGTTTTGTCACAGTGTTGTGATTTTTATTTTGAAATATTCCAATCCTCACCAAGTAAGAAATGTTGTCACAGCTATCTAAATCACTGCTGAATTAGAAGAAGAGAAATAAATGTATTTAGTATGTTTTGGGCATCTCTGCAGGATTGTTGAGTTGAGTTTTAGGAAATTGTTTACTTTCTATATGGATATAAGTATCTGTACATTCACTACATGGTAAGAAGTTTGTGGCCACCTGAGCATCGTGTGTGCTTTCTGAAAATCTTCCGTTTTATTTGCTGTTATGACCTTCACTCTATGAGAAAAAGGCCTTCCAGTTGATTTTGGGACATGGCTGCAGGGATTAATGTTTATTCAGCCACCAGAGCATTAACAAGGTCAGATGTTAGACAAGGAGGCCCGGGGTGGAGTGAGTGTTCCAGTTTGTCCCAAAGTGTTCAGTGGTGTGGAGGTCAAGGCTCTGTGCAGGCCACATATTTCCTCCACTCTTACTGTGTTCATGGGCCTTGGTTTGTTTATAGGGCGGCTATCAATCTAAACACACCCTATACTTCCAGTGAGGAGAAAAGTTATCATGGAGCAATACAAGTCTAGAATAAGTCTAAAGATATGGGTTTTATACAGTTATGGGAAAAGTGTGGGAAGGTGACTCAATAAAATTGTCATTTCGAGATTGTCTTTCATGACATTCATATTATTATACCTTTTTAAACCTTTTTTTTTTTTTAACTAAAAATTCATATGTAATATATATATATATATATATATATATATATATATATATATATATATATATATATATATATATATATATATATATATATATATATATATACATAACATTTATGTGTGTATATATACAGAGAGAGAGAGAGAGAGAGAGACAGAGACAGACATATAGATAGACAGATAGACAGACAGAGAGAGAGATCTATATAGCTGGGGAGAGAGAGAGAGAGAGATAGATCTATATAGATGGAGAGAGATATATCTATATAGATAGATAGACAGAGAGAGAGAGATCTATATAGATGAGAAAAGTTGGAGAGATAGATCTATATATATATATATATATATATATATATATATATATATATATATATATATATATATATATATATATATATATATTAGAGATATATAGAGAGATCTATATAGATAGAGAGAGAGAGATAGATCTAGATAGAAAGATAGATTTAGATCTATATAGAGATAGATAGATAGATAGATAGATAGTTACATAGATAGATATAGATATGTGTGTGTGTGTGTGTGTATAAAATTTACAAATACAAGTCTATATCACGCTATTTGCTTCACTCTTTGTGTGTCTGTTTTTCTGATGTTTGATATTGTTTCTGATTCTATTATTTTGACCTCCTTCACATTAGATGATTCTGGTTCACTGACTCTGGATCTTCATTATGTATTGATCTTGTTTTCTACTTCCAATAAGGCTAACAATCAATTACAGACAAATCAATAATTCCACTATGAACCTTATTTGAATTCGTTGTAATCTAGTGGCAGCTAGGCTGGGACTCGAACCTGTAACCTTTTGCTCAGGAGCCCCAATGCCTTAAACTCTGAGGTAGCACTTCCTCATTCCTTTAGTCTGTATAGACTAAAATAAAATAAAAAAAATTTCCTCGTTTGCGTTTCTTATAATCGTATTTCGACCGCAAAGTAAGCCCTATTTCTTATGTTGCACAGGAAATAAGCATAGTCTCTGTATTTCTGTAGCTTGTGATGGTGGCAGAAATACGAAAGACGATCTTTGCAGATCGGCGATCGCTTTCCAATTACCTCCAGCTTGAGCTGCATCGACTTTAGGTTTTTCTTTGATGCAATTATACAGCCAAATCGTCGGCGTGCTCCGCGCCTTCGCCTGGATGCATGGCATTATCTACTCCCACTATGAGTGATTTGTTTATTTATTCTTAGCAACAGATGTAAATAACAACAACCCCCTGTGCTGTTCAGGTGCAGCGCATAGAGCTCGACATGACAGAGCATACCAAATGAAGATATGCACTACAACTTGTGTACAGACAGATAAGCGGTAAATAATCACAGCTCCACAAACCCCTGCATCCAAAGAGAAAGAAATAAATAAATAAATAAAATTCTCTGGCATCAGCACAGAAATAACACCATTGTAAGACGGCATTGTGTATCGTTCTGGAAGCAGAGCCAGAGCTTGTGCTGACTCGAGAAACTGATTTGGAACCGTTGAACTATTATTACGGGGCAGGTCCCCGGAGACTCGCTGACATTTACAGGGTTCGGGACGTTCGCTCGCCTTCACGGTTAACTGTAGCAGAAATTAGGGTATTTTCATAAAAAAGCGCCATCATTTCACGCTGACTGTGACTAATTTCTGCCAAAGTGCTCAGTAAATCCTGCTAATCACCAACATTTCAGTGATATTTATGCCCCTTTTTTTTTACTTTAATTCAAGCTGGGTTTGTGGTTAAAAGGTCAGCGTTTTAGTAATGACACTCATTATTTGTTAAGCATTAAGCAAGCGCGGAATTCCAGCCGGTTTCCCGTGGCCTTGTAGGTTTCTTTATTTGTAGCAATTCAAACTCGATCCAGACTCATGACCTGAACTGAGTCTCTGTATTGAATGCAATGAGACGCCCTTAATTTCCAGTTCCAGAAAGTGGAATTATACACGCTTCATTTCATTTTGATTTTGGAAAATATATTATGGCCAATGCTTTATACCCGACACGTTTGGAGGTGTTTACCAGTCCTCAGCTGTTTAATTAAAAGTTTAGGCTTCTTTCTAACTGCACTGCAAGACAATTTAAATTAAAACTTAGAATGTCCCCTTAAAAACCCTGTTGTAGACCTCCATTAAAGAAAATAGATACGAAAATTCATGACTTCATCACCCACCCCCATACACACACACACACACACACACACACACACACACACACACACACACAGGTTTTTAGTTAAAAGGTCAGCATTTTAGTAATGGCTCATTATTTGTTAATAAATATATATATATATATATATATATATATATATATATATATATATATATATATATATATATATATATATATATATATATATATATAATGTGTATGTATGTAGTATATGCTGATGAAATAAGCCTCTATTATTATATTATTATTATTATTATTGTTATTATTATTAATATTAGAGGGAGAGAGAGAGAGCACTGTTGAATTAAGATTAAGAAATTAAGATTAATCGCATTTTATTGCACAGGTACGATAAATTAATGCTTTTAATATTAATTTCTTGCTCATTTCAACATTTTTAAATGTGTTTTAATAGTTAATTATGGTTACGTGGCTCCTTTAATAATTCTGTTCCGGTTTTGGTTGCTTTCCATTTAAGCTGGTGATACGTTTAGGTTCCATACAGTAATATAGTGAGGAGCTCATACCTGTTGTGAATGCAAAGCTACTGTAGGAGGCGTAATTCGGGGACATTTAGGAAGTGTGAGTGTTTGCACGTTGCTCAGTGTTTTTTGTTCATTAAAAAGTTCAGACCCGAAAAAACATATTTTCTCTCTTTTATATTCCATCTTAACATTACAATCGGTAAACGCGTCTGAGTAAAGGTCAATGCTGAAATTACTTGGAAAGGCCACGGATTGAAGTTGCTTCTCAAGTGTCTGTTGTTCGGGTCAATATGGAATAAGAATAAGAAAAGATAAGAAAATAATGTACATAAAATATATATGTATACTTTAGGTTAATAGCGAAAACCCAAGTTTCATATACACTATTTATGGACAAAAATAAAAGTGTAACTTATTGGGATCATGTTACAAAAACAATGGGACCGAACTAGTATTAACCAGTTGGTTGGGGGATTGCACAATTTATTCGGACCACGTTATGGCGCCGTTTTCTCACACATCTACGGTGCAAACGTTTCAGCTCTCGCTCGAATGCCTTGCGTATGCCACTGTAGTTAAACCACACTCAAATTTCCATTTTACGCATGAACTGGGCGACGCTCAATATGCTTAGAAAATGTGTAAAATTATTTATTACATATTGATTTTATTCAGACAGTCTAGTGGGGAGGTGAGCGAGGTTAAATGAGTTTGCGTATGCCGGTGTACAAAGCATTCGGGTGAAAGTTGGACGCGTTGATATACACTGTATACTTCGATTTTGTTGTGTTGAAGGTGCAGCGAATAAATTTAGACCTTTTTGTTCGGTGAGGTGGGTACGGTGTAAACGATAGTGAAGATAAGCAAATTAATGAACTAATAAATGAATAACAAATGTAGGATGTGGTAAAAAATAAATAAATAAAAACCATTGAAGGGCACGGTGGCTTAGTGGTTAGCACGTTCTCCTCACACCTCCAGGATCCGGGTTCGATTCCCGTCTCGGCCAAGTGTGTGTGGAGTTTGCATGTTCCCCCCGTGCATCAGGGGGTTTTTCTCTGTGTTCTCTTCTCCGGTCCCCCCCCCCCCCCCCGTCCAAAAACATGCACGGTAGGTTGATTGGCAGCTTGAAAAATTGTCCCTAGTGTATGAATGTGTGAGTGTGTGCGTGCCCTGCGATGGGTTGGCATTCCTTCCAGGGTGTATCCTGCCTTAATGCCCATAGACGCCTGAGATAGGCACAGACTCAACGTGACCCGAGGGAAGATCGGATATAGAGATAGAAGATGAATGAATGAAAACCATTGATTGTCAGCAATAAGACACAACAGGGTTCGCATTTAGAATACAATTGAAATAAATAATATAATTTTTGTGCTCTTTACCCCCCCCTTTACCACCCCTAATTCAATTCTTGTCTTCTAACTCCATCTGAATGGGTCTGAAAGTTGTTGTATATATATATATATATATATATATATATATATATATATATATATATATATATATATATATATATCCCATCAATTTTCCAACAACTGCAGCTTGTAATTCAATTTAATTTTAATTAACGATTCTTTCACAGTATTTTGTTATCGTCTGTTTCCAAAATAGACTTTCCAATGTCAAAGATGCTTCATCCACATAATGGCTATTTAATATTGCAATAATTATTAGTACATTTCTCTAATCGCTGTAGTTTGTTTTCTATGCCTCCTAGTGGTGTAGACATCAGCGTCTGTGTCCAAAAATAGCCGTCATATAGAGAAAATAGCACCGTTGCCTCGGGACTTGTTTATAGCCAGCTGGAGTGCCTTGGCAAAATACCGTCCAGTATTTGGGACATCACAGTGATTAAAAAAAAGGGAATATGGGGTTGAGAATATACTATGCATAAGTAGTTTACAATATTGACGTTGATACGGGATTCGGTTGCTTATGCTTAAGACTATAACGTTCAATAAAATTCAAATGACTACTGCGTAATCGATGCACATAAACCAATTACATGAGGATAGTTGCACTGATAGAAGATATAACTATAGTATGCCATATAATGGTTATAATACTGTGTTGGAGAAAAGCCTGGTTTTATGCTAGTTTCATTTTATTTAAGGATTAAAAAATATTACATTAAATATTGGCTGTAGGAAAGCTTCAGTGTTCAGTGAAGTTCAGTACATTTAAGTGATTAATTATTGGTGTTGGGTTATGTTTCTGTAAAATGTTAATAGAAAAAAAGCAAAGGAATTGACCTCCTTTTACTCCCGGAACAAACCTCAGATATGTAAAAGTTGTTGGTGTCTAAATGCTGTCATTTGTATTAAGTATATTCAGGAATGCATGTATTCCAATACCTCTGGCAAAGGCAATTTATACGACGCTTTTATCCAGAGCGACTTACAATTATATGAAGGTTGATAACTGAGAAGTTTCATGACCTTGCTCAAGGGCCCTATAGCTTGGTGGTGCTGGGATTTGAACCCATGACATTCTCATCAAAAGCCCAACATCTCAACCACCGCTTACTATAAAATAATAACGATAATATTAAAATGCATAATATAAAAAAATATATTAATATTAAAAAATAATATTAAAACCAATAATATTAAACCTTGCCGGTGAAAGAAAATGGAGCATTTATTACATTATTTTAAAATACTTTTGTTGCATAATTGAGTGTATTAATCTTAGACTTTTTAATTATGTGAAATTTTATTCATTTGAACTAAAAATATTACGGACCAATAACACATCACACTTTTGTTTTAAATTGCTTTAAAGTGTCAAACCAAATTTGAAACAAAATACTGTCAACCCCTGCTTATTCGCATGAAATCGTTCGCGGCTTCGGTTATTCACCAATTTATTTATTTATTTTCTTGGAACCTAACCAATAACTTTACTAATAACCAATAACCTAACAAATACCTTGACTAATAACTAATAACCTAACTAATAATCTAACTAACAGCTAATAACTTGATTAATAACTTGACTAATAACCTAGCTAATACCCTGACTAATAAAGTGACTAATAACTTATAACCTATAGGTTATAACTGAATAGCCTATTAGTTATCACTAACAATTTTACTATTTATTCCTGGACTTTCTTCCCTGCAATTATTTTACATGGAAATATTTTTATTGCATTTTAATGCAAAATTATTAAGAACATCGTATGCTAATTTTGTAAAATAAATATTAACATTAGGTCACACATCACTACAGTTTACCAAGTGTAGCTCTCTCAAGTGTTTTTAGTTTTTTTGTCCTTTTTTGACCACGTCGGGCATTCAAGGATTCACACGATTCATAATGTCGGTGGATGAATGTATTTTAAAACAAAATAAAACGTATTTTCAGTCGATTATTTAATGTGTAATTCCACATGCTCTGGTCAGTGGGGATGATCTGGTAGAGGTACATTAAATGATGTACTCTGCTTGGACTGTGTTGAATGTTGTATTTTCGGGCGGTGAATCAAACCTGTGTTTCGTCTCCGTACCCCGTCTTGAATGTTTCACTGAACAGGAACTGCACATTGCAAAGTTATTGTTATCAGAAACTTGAAAATACTTCCACACCGCCGACACAATTGCCCTTTCCTCTGTAACGCCGTGATAATGGCGAGAGCAAAAGTGTCACCTGAGCGGCATATTTTCGGTTTGTATTTTCTGCCTTATTTTTTCAGGCAAAAATAAACGAAACTGGCATTTTTTGGTGGAAAATGAAACAAGTCGGTGCTTCCGTAAAATATATGTGAGTCTAATTTTTGAGTAGCCGATTTCTGTCCAGAAAATATCTCTCTTTCATGCCATTAAATGAGTCTCTGGCTGAAAAACCCTTATCTAGGAGAAAAAAAAAACTATTTCAAGCCACTTTGTTTTTAATAATGCAGAAAGCATACAGTAGATTTGGCGAGGGTGTGGAGTAAGGGTTTTCAAAGCATTACTTTGGCAGAAAGGGAGACTAATTAATAAAAGCATTAATGGAAGGGGGCTTCAGAATTAGGGACATACATTCTAAGTACCTTTTATAGAAATGGTGTAGTTCAGTTTTAGGATGCACCCACCCCAAGCAGACCTAATCTTATAAATGTGCTTCTTATCGTGTACTGGTATCGTGTTATACGTTTCCCTGCTTTTACCTGTGTCCTTTCTCTCTCTATCTCTCTCTCTCTCTCTCTCTCTCTCTCTCTCTCTCTCTCTCTCTCTCCTCTCTCTCTCTCTCTCTCTCTCTCTCTCTCTCTCTCTCTCTCTCTCTCTCTCTCTCGCTTTCCTTATCTCAAAAAATCCACTTCCCTCTACACATCGCTCTGACTTTATTCTCCTTAAATGACACATTTGAAGGTTCATTTGAGAGTAGTGTACTTTTTCATTTCTACATTATTAAATTATGAGATGAATTAAAAAAAAAATATATATATATATATATATATATATATATATGTATATGTGTGTGTGTATGTATGTATGTGTGTATATGTGTATATACACATACATATACATACATATATTTTTTAATTTCTTTATATTTATATATATATATATATATATATATCTATATAGATATATATATATATATATATATATATATATATATAGATATATATATATATATATATATATATATAATAAAAAGGTGAAATTCATATGTAAAATTTACTCTATTATATAGTTGACTTTAAATAGATGATCTACGTTTAAAAGTGATACGTAGTCATAGTACATTGAAACGACAAGGCCTGTGCTTTCTGCGATCCATTGAAAAACGCACAGAATTTCATCTTCCATTTCCAGAAGAAATGTGTTCAGCCATGGATTAGAACATGGGATCTGCAGTGGCAGACCACCCGATTTTCTTTAGGCGAGCTGACATGATGGAGTTATTACGAGTGAAGGATATGTCGCTGACAGAAGTAGCAGTGTGATATGGCGGATGGCATTTCTCTGTCATCCCTGCTTGGCTGGAAAGAGAGAGAGAGACGCTGTCTAGCGCATCGGTCCTTCCGAGACGCCCGGCTCCAAGATGTTTTCTACACGGTTAAACCTCCCATAGGAGCTGCTGACTTGGCTTACCTCTCCGTACAACTTTTCATTCTTTCCGCACTGCTGAAGAAAACAGGATGTTGAAAGGCTCGCGCCGTAGTTCCTAGTTCCATGTGCGAATAACAAGAGTAAGTCGAGGACTGGGAATTTTGGCACTAATGAGGAAGCGAACTCCCAAAAGGATGTAATGAAGGCGAAGTCTCATTAACGGCTTTGACACTTTGCTTGGCGTCCAAATTTAGTCTTGTTCCGCATTGACAGTTTATTAGGGCCGTGCAAAGGATTGTCTGGTCAAATATAAAGTAAAATAAATAAATAAAACCATACGTACATGGGAAAAAAGGCACTTCTTGGAGTACAATCCTGGATCAAATGTATGTCCAATAAAATTATCCCTTTAAATTGTCAGGATGCTGATTCATTACCGTCAGCCTCAAACGCTGGAAAAAGCCTTTCATCACTCTGTCTCCCGCTCTCTCAAGTCTCTCTCTATTTCTCTCCTTCTCTTTCATTTATATGTCAGCACACATCTGACACTCTTTTCAGTAAAATATGACACACTCAAGTAAAATATGGGTGAAGGTTTAGAGTCTAGTATACAGTATGCAATAAAACTGACATTCACTTCATTCAAGCAGAGCCAGAAGAGTGTTTTGGAGCTGCGAACGTTTTTACAATGGCGGTGCCTCCAAAGCATTTTGGAATTCAGCAGTAGACTAAAATCAATTTGAATGTTGTGTTGTGTGTGTGTGTGTGTGTGTGTGTGTGTGTGTGTGTATATGTATATGTATATATATATATCTATATTAATATATATATATATATATATATATATATATATATATATATATATATATGTTGTGTGTGTGTGTGTGTGTGTGTGTGTGTGTGTGTGTATGTATATATATATATATATATATATATATATATATATATATATATATATATATATATATATATATATATTCATTCATTCATTCATCTCTTCTACCGCTTTATCCAATCTTTCCCTCAGGTCACGGGGAGCCTGTGCCTATCTCAGGCGTCTATGGGCATTAAGGCAGGATACACCCTGGATGGAATGCCAACCCATCGCAGGGCACACACACACACACAATCACACACACATTCATACACTAGGGACAATTTTCCAAGGTGCCAATCAACCTACCGTGCATGTTTTTGAACCGGGAGGAAACCGGAGAACCCGGAGAAAAAAAAAACCCCTGAAAAACCCTGAGGCACGGGGAGAACATGCAAATCTCCACACACACATGGCCGAGACGGGAATCGAACCCGGACCCTGGCGGTGTGAGGCGAACGTGCTAACCACTAAACCCCTATTGGTGTGTGTATACACACACACACACACACACACACACACACACACACACACACACACACACACACACACACACACACACACACACACACACACACACACACACACACACACATACACACATACACACACATACACACATACACACATACACACATACACACATACATACATAGCCGGTGTGTGTGGGGGATATCAACAGTTTAAATTATTTAATCGAGATTAATAGCACGATTGTCATGATTTATCTATCAATTTATTTATCATTATCAATGTACCATAAATAAATGTTTGTAATCAGTTACCTAACTGTGACATATATTATAATAATATACATTTCACACAGAATCTCTCCCCTTAATAAAATGAATGATTATTTAATATTTACTGTACTCTGTAAATTATACATTTAACATTATAATGTTAATTAATTGATTGTTAATTTCAATGCTACTTTTTTAGTGGCTTGTTTTAATTGTAAAATATAGGACGTGGCTCCTTTAAGAATTCTGTTCCAGGTTGCTTTTCCATATAAACTGGTGATACGTTTAGGAGGTTATATAGTTATACGGATATATATGTTTAGGTCACAAAAGAGAAATGCGCTTTTGTAATACGGATTTGTGAATGCAATGCGGTCCATACGGTAATATATACTAATATAGTGAGTAGTTCATATCTCATACTCACTCATGTAGTAAAGCATGCAGCATTACTCTCGTGTTAATAAATTATATATATAAATTATTTAATAAATTATATATATATATATATATATATATATATAGGGGCACGGTGGCTTAGTGGTTAGCACGTTCGCCTCACACCGTCAGGATTCGGATTCTATTCCCGTCTCGGTCATGTGTGTGTGGAGTTTGCATGTTCTATCCGTGCCTCAGGGGGTTTTTCTCCGGGTTCTCCGGTTTCCCCCGGTCCAAAAACATGCATGGTAGGTTGATTGGCACCTTGGAAAATTGTCCCTAGTGTATGCATGTGTGTGTGTGCCCTGCGATGGGTTGGCATTCCATCCAGGGTGTATCCTGCCTGAGATAGGCACAGGCTCCCCGTGACCCGAGGGAAGATCGGATAAAAGCGGTAGAGGGTAGAAGATGAATGAATGAATGAATGAATATATATATTATTGCTGTGCAAAAGTTTTAGGCAGGCGTGAAAAATGCTCTAAATAAAGAATATACATAATATATGCATAACATAAATATACATAATAATTGTTTATTTTATATATTTTTGGCAATTTATAAAATGCAACGTGAGCAAACAAAAGAAAAATCCAAAACAAATCAATATTTGGTGCTAGTACCTTTATAAGAAGGAGAAGTAGTGGAAGTGACGGCACGACCCCCACAGAATCCTGATCTCATCATCATGGAGTGTGTGTGGGATTCAGAAGGATGAGACAGAAGAACGTCTACATCCACAGAAGATCTGTGTTTACTTCTCCAAGATGGAACAACCTACCAGCCGAGTTCCTTCATAAACACTGTGTGTAAGTGTACCTAGAAATGCTTTTGTTTTGGAGGTGAAGTGTGTTCACATCAAATATTGATTTGATTTCCATTTCTCTTTTCTTCATTCACTACATTTCATTCCTTGATGAAAGTAAATAATTAACACTTCCATTTTTGCAAGCATTCTTTGTTTACAGCGTTTTTTCACGCCTGCCTAAAACTCTTGCACAGTCCTGTCTGTATGTGTATGTATATATACATATACATTTTGTAAAAGTACACACCTTGATGTTTTGTCTGTGACTGTGGTCCCTTTTTAATCATGCAGCTCTGACCTTGTTTCCTAGTGTTTAATTATTAGAGTACCACTGGCTTCATTTAAAACTCAGCTGGACAGGATGAGTAAATTCTCGGTGGGGGCATGGAGCCAGGCCACAGGCGTACAAAGCCAATCAGATTCTCTTGACACAACATTTGCCTTCTGAAAATATGGAGCGTTTGAGATTTAGGAAGAGAGGCTTGATGAGATGTATATGAACATAATCATATTTTTAAATAACCTGAGAATAAGGGTAACTTGCCAGTGGTTCACATTTATTATTCGATAACTGCGCCAGGTATTTGAGTTCATTGCTTATTAGCGCTATATTCAATACTCTTACGTTCCCATAGATCAGATTCTGTTATGCTTATTATAACATGAAATCTACCTGATTATTAATAAGGAATTGAAATAGCTGTAGTGTAAACATGTAAATAGATCATATTTTGGCTGTTACAGTTACTTAAGCAGACCAAACAGTTGATCTCATTTACAATAAATTATTAGATTAGATTAAATGTCCTGAAAAATCCCAAAAATCTGCTTTTATTTATACAAATAAATACTAATAGGATCCTACCTAACAAATATTAAAGGCTTAAACATATTTTTATACCTGTTGCTGATTAATTCATGATTCTAAATAGTTTAGTTGTGCTCGTGTTCACTAAAGCTTGAAGCAAATGTGCCCTGTCGTGTGACCCCGAGATACTTTTCAGCACAGTTGCAAAGAGCTGATATTTGACTTAATACAGCCAGACTGTACAGGTCAAATAAGTTTTATACCCAAAGTAAACCGTCGTCATCAGTAAGGTCTCACTTTTTAATGCAAAGGTTCATAGTCAAGGATCAAATGGATGTAAATAAAATTGGCCTTTTAAATTTTCAGGATGCCGCTTCTTTACAGTCGGCCTCAAATTCTCAAGTCCTTTCATCACGCTGTCTCGCTTTCTCTCTCTCCCTTTCTCTTCTTCTCTTTCATTTGGCTTTACTTTGTGAATAAAAGTGATCCGAGTTTGCCGCGAAGGCTACAGCAACTTATATTTCTACTCTTTATAACTGTGATGAAAAGCATCTAAGAACACACAAACCGTCACACTGTATGTGGAGATTTTTTGGGGGAGGGAGGAGGGTCTAGGGATGGGGTTGTGTAACTATCCTGCATATGTCAGCATTTCTATCACATAGTACAAGACTTCTTCAATGAGAATGAAAGGGATTATGATGAGAATTGAGTATTATATAGAGAAAATAATAAAATAATGCTATTTTATATATATATATATATATATATATATATATATATATATATATATATATATATATATATATATATATACACTCATGTCGCTACACTACCTTGTGAAATAAGAGAGTATTTCTGGATTTACACGTTATCTTTTAAATAATTATTTGTAATTTTTGTTAAATATGTTCAAATGTGACCAATTTATTTATAGCTTAAACAAAAATGTAAACACTTTTTCATTAATTCATTGTCAATATGCTGTGAACCGGCGTACTGCAGACGACGTTCTGTTGTAAGCATGGTTGTTTTTAGCAAGAAAGACCGTCCGAAACCATGACACTGCTGATACTGTGTTGTTGTTTATTTCATGCTTGAATTTTATTGCTATTGCTCATTAATGTTGAAATGATTATTGTTACAGTATCGTTAAAAGATAGCGTGTAAAATCCTCTGATTTTCACAAGGTAATGTAGTGACAAATGACTCACTAAGTAAATAATTTGTATATCACTTTGTTAAGATTGTTTTAAGATTAACCAACACTTTGGCAACATATATAATGTATGTATATATATATATATATATATGTGTGTGTGTGTGTGTGTGTGTGTATTTATTTACATACATTGTGATTTCAAATCGTGTCAATGCAATACTATGCACTAGAAAAAAGTATGATGCTATACAATTCAATGATTTTTATTTATTTCTATGGTCCAGACAAACATCAAATCATTAATTTATTTAAGTGCTTCCTGATTTCTTACACATGGCCCTTTCATAAGCAGGTGTTTTGTTTTGTTTGTTTGTATCCTGTTCTGTGTTCGGGGTGATGCAACTCTACATGTTGATCAATATATTCTATGTGACACTTGCGCTTGTGTTGTGATGCGTCACATCCACGTAGCAGCAGCGGAGCTAAGAGAACCCCCCCGTGAGAAAGCGTTCGGGAGGAGGAGTCCGTCTGTATAAAAAATATTGCTCACAAACGATTGGTCACTTTTGAAACAAGAGTATTGCGGAATCTCCTAATGATTCGCTATAAATACATTGTTTTGTGTTAGAAAGACCTACCGCATTAGTGCGCATTAGTCAAACTTATTATCCCTAAAATATTATGGTTGGTTGGAAGTCGGAATGTGGCTGTGCAAGTGAGCGCCATGTCCACCTAATAAAGCACAGCAAGCAGGGAAGCCTTTATCTGGGTGAATAATGAGCTCTGGTTATTTAATGCTCTCTGGTGAATAAATATTGGGTACATGGCTGTTTGAGTTGGCTGAACTCTAGGCCGTCCCGAAGATCCCACAGTGGAGACAGATTGTGATTTAGCGCTCCCTACGCCAGCATACAGTTTGAAGTCCTTACAGTACGCCGCCGCCAATGAACGGGACGCCGTGCCGCTGCCGCCGCTATCCGCCCTGACATCTGTTAAAGTATACGATCAGAGGAAGCATGTCTCTAATGGTGGAAGGAGAAAAGGACACCTCCTGCGTCCTCTTAGCTTAATGGACTGCCCAAACAAATGAGCTGTTTCAGCAGTTTGGATGAGGGCGTCTGGTGTTAATGTCTTCGAAGTGCAACATCAATTTAATCTCTTTTAAATGTTGGTTTTGAAAAAAAAAAAAAAGGGACGAGATGAGGAAACGCACGTATCCTTCGCTGAGCGTTTATTAAGGGGTACGGTGTTTCTGCCACACTGTATGAGTGTTGTCCCAGCGAGGCCGCCTCAGCTGTCCGCATTGCCCTTTGTATTGTCAAGCAATTAGAGTCTGTAAAAAGCACAGCTGTTAAGGGGGAAAAAAAAAAGAAATAAAAAGGGGGGGGGGGGGATTGCAAGGCTCTCGGGAGAGGGAGAGAAGGAGGCAGATGATCTCAGCCAGACACTGTCTGTGACATAATAAGTGAGGAGCGTGACTTATCTGGAACGGCTGCCGGTGTTTCTGATGAGAAGGCCGCTGTGATGTGCCAATTTCACCGCTGTATATATAAAAAAAAGTCTCAGCGCGCAGTCAGAGGCATGTACGCCTCGGCTTCAGCAAACAATAAACTATCACAGAGGGAGGGGAAATGCAGAGAGGAGGAGGAGGTGGAGGGAGAACGACTGGAAGAACCTCGATGAATGGTTGAGTCATCGCTTGCTGTCGCTAAATAATCTCCACATCGAGTGAAAATAAGACAAGCGCCATCACTCGCTGTATTCCATAGGTCTCATGTTAGCCTTGACATGACTCTTATTATACTACAGAATGTTCATGGAGGGACAAAAAGAAGGAAAGAAAGGAAAACACTGTCGTTTGAGGCGTGTTAGTGGCTGCGAGATTAAAGCCGCCTGGATTTTTTGAAAGCCTTTTTTTTTTTTTTCTCGGAGCCTGTCGAAAACAACAGAGTGAATCCTGACGACCTTGAGCTGTTTTTTACAGCACGCTGCAGCGTATCGCCATCTTGAGGCTTCCTGATAGAGAGGGAGAACGAAAGAGAGACAGGGACATCTGATCTGAGGTCAGGACGGAATGCATAGTAAACATATTGAGCGACAGATCACATCAACGGACCGGCCACTCCCACAGCTCATAGGGACCCTTTGGATCTGCAAATGGCAGGAGCTGTCTGGGTAAAGACGGGGAATGGGAAGAGAGAGAGAGAGAGAGAGATGGGGGGATGAAATAAAAACAAGAAAACCTGCTTTATTCTTCTTAGGATTGCTTGAAAAATTTGTACGTATCTCTTGAACGCACCATTTATGTGTTTGCATAAGAAATCCAGTGCAAGCAGGGACTTTATTGTTGCCTTGCGATATAAAATAAGTCGACAAGGACAGAACGGACAAAATGGGTTTTTATTTCAGAACAGATTGCGAGCAAACATTTTTCAGGGACCGAACTAGCATTCCAAAAAAAATAAAATAAAAATAACCAAAAAAAACAACATAATTTACCTTAAGCATTCCCTGTATTAAAGAGATCTCGCTTGGCCGTGGCTAATTCTCTGCTAGATCACCTCAGACTCCTTTGATATGGCTGCGGAGAATGAAGATTAATCATAGCTGCCATTTGAAATTGGACACAGGTGGCATGGACGTGTGTGGTGTGTGTGTGTGTGTGTGTGTGTGTGTCGGAGAGAGAAAGAGAGAGGTGAAGTAAGAAAAGGTGGGATTAGAGAGGGGAGGATACTGTAATTAGCTCCATTCCAATTTACCTTTCCATATGGACGATGTTATTTCCATTATTCCTTCCTTCCAAGTCGTCTGTACATGAAAAAAAATCCATTTCAGTGAAAGCATATAGGAAGCTTTTCTTCCTATATGATCCTTATTTAGATCCTTATTTAGTAACATTTCCGCTAATCAACGCTAGCAGTATTTACCTGTATTTATTTAGTATTTGATAGCATTAATGCTAGTATAATTACTAGAAGATACATTTAGTGGGGGGAAAAATAAAGATTATGGAGTTATGTGGGAGATTTTCAGCCACAAAGGTGTCAGGTACTGATGTAGGTGAGGGGACCGGGGTCCCGAGGTGTAGCATTCCACAGGTGTTCAGTAGGGGTCAAGGTCAGAGCCCTGTAGCATGCCATATCTTTATGGAGCTCATTTTTTGTGCACTGGGACTGAGGATATTTTGTGTCATGCTGGAACAGATTTGGGTCTCTTGATTCAAATGTAAGAGAAAATTTACAGACACGATATACAATTGTGTGTCTCAAGCTTTCGAATTAAACTTTTGAATTAAAGTAGAAATACGGTCTGTAAAATATTCTAGTAACAAATCACACTGGGTCACTTCAGTCTGTACTTCAGTGTGTGTGTGTATAAAAAAAAAAAAAAAAATATATATATATATATATATATATATATATATATATATATATATATATATATATATATATACATTCATTCATCTTCTTCTACCGCTTTATCCGATCTTCCCTCGGGTCACGGGGAGCCTGTGTCTATCTCAGGCGTCTATGGGCATTAAGGCAGGATACACCCTGGATGGAACGCCAACCCATCGCAGGGCACACACACACACACACACACATTCATACACTAGGGACAATTTTCCAAGGTGCCAATCAACCTACCGTGCATGTTTTTGGACCGGGGAAACCGGAGGACCCGGAGAAAAACCCCTTGAGGCACGGGGAGAACATGCAAACTCCACACATACATGGCCGAGACGGGAATCGAACCCGGATCCTGGTGGTGTGAGGCGAACGTGCCAACCACTAACGCCACCGTTGCCCCTACTATATATATATATATATCTCACACACACAAATGAATGTGTATGTCAAATACAATTTTCATTTGAAGTAAATGTTCTCTCTTTAAACTTTCCCGCAAATAAAATGATTGGTTTCAAATGTACTTAAGTATCCAAAGTTGTCACATGACTCTCGCTTAATCAACTCCATTTAGATTGATATGTATTACAGTTATCATCAGCACTAAACCTTCTTTTCAACTACTTTAAAAAAATCAAACTGAGCAATTGAGGTCACTGATGTTGAGGCAAGAGTCAGGAGTTTCTTCTAGTACTTATTCCTCTCAAAAATACTCTGCTTGCTGTTGAACTGATCCTGAACTGTATGTTCGTGCTATGTAGACACCACCACGCGGCAATCACAAGTTCAAGCGTAGTGCGCTCCTCCCTGATTGTCGGCTTGCTGCGTGCTTTAGCTTTCCACTTTAGCTTTCCACTCTTTAATAAACTAAATGTATTTGAGTAAAAAATAAGGAAATGTTTAGGAAAAAAAGGTAAAGAATTACATTTACTTAGTTACTGTCCATCACTGATTCTGGAGAAGGATTGTATACAGTATGGATGAAAGTATCAGGTGTCTTTTATCTATACAGTGTATCTATCACTATTATGATGTGGCTCATATAAGAATGCATTGAACGTTGATGCCAAAAGTGTGTGTGTGTGTGTTTTTGTGTGTGTGTGTGTGTGTGTGTGTGTGTGACGCTAAAATCAGCACTGGTAATGTAACACTCAATCATTTTGTACCATGCTTTAATATAAACTCACACTTTCTCAAAATGTTCTCAAACAATGCGTGAATATCCAGAGGCAAAGTCCATTGCACAACAACGCCAAGTCTTGCCAGCCCGCATACTAAAACTTATCCATAATTCACACATGCATAATCGCACCAGTCAGACGATCTATGTGCATGGAAATGCAAAAATAAAATGGAATTGGGAAACTAGGCAATATATAGCAAGAACTAAAACATCATTAGTACATTAAACCAAGGAATGAAACAAACAGGGAAAACAAATTAACACTAATGATGTCACTCGTTCCAGCCTTGGATATTGTCTTATATGTTGTTGAATTGTATGCATACAATCCATTTCATCAGTCACAATGTGGCATAATGACTTTAAAAGACGGTTGTGGGTCTTTAAAAATGTACAATACTGTATATATTCTTTTGTAACATTTGCTAGTTTATCAATAGCTTTTCTCTCAGCCGATTAAATAGTATAGAAGTTATAGTCAGAATAAATTCAAAGCTATTTATCTTCTAAAAGCTACAGACCTGGATAAAATGTTTGCACGTGAATTCCTTCAAGCCCGTAGGCAACATAACTGATGTACGAGGCATTTCTATGCCTGCCTGCATCAATAAAAGATTTGTGCTTCAAAAAAAGAAACTGGTTGCTACGGCTTGTATTTGAGTACTTGTATTTTTTTTAAGTATGTTTTATTAATGATTTATGAAATACAAAAGAGTACGCAATAAATAATTGATCAGGAATACCATTACAATGGAAGGCCTTCTATTAGATATCAAAAGAACCGTCCACGTATTCTTTTCATTCTCATGTAAGGAGTCTCCAGTGTCAGGTTCTAGTGGTTATAGTAAAGACAAAAGCTGGTGAGAGAACAGTTGATTATGGATGCTTTAAAATGAGCAGCTCGGTGGAATTTATGCCAACATTTTCATATTTTTACATACTGATTATAATATGTGGTGATTTGCTGTAATAATACCCTCCACTGTTCCAGGAGGATGTTTTGGAGGATGGTTGTGGACTACATGCGTCTTAGTAAAGTTGTGTAGCGGGATGCCTGGGGTGCAGTCAGTGCTCCGAATCATCCGAAATAAGATATTTTTCACTTTAAAGCAGGCCACAAACCGTCTTCCCTACAAATCCATGTCATGTTATACATATATTGAGCGATCTTTGGCATCCTTTAACCGTTTTCGGGTTTCCTAGTATAATAAGAGGAGAATTTACTGCTACCAAATCTAAAGACATCACATACGACTGACTGGATAAAATGTCAGGTGTCCCAGTATATTCCCAAAAGTGTGTTTTTTTATTTTTTATTTCTATTCATCAGCTAACAACATATAGTAACTATACTGGTTGTGTGTCTTCATGATGTGTCTTCAACGCTTTGTATAATCAATGCCAAAAGTTTTTTTTTAATAGAAAAATGGATCCGTTGTTTATGAAATACATTCGTTGTGGCTGTAGTGCACTTTTACATCCTATTCACATTGGTGCAATGTCATCTCTAGCCTGCTTAAACATGAAATATTTGTCTTTGCCTGTCCAATGAAAACACAATATATCTATTGATCTGATCTACTGATCAATAAACAATAATGTGTGTGTGTATGTATGTATGTAAGTATATATATATATATAATATATATATATATATATATATATATATATATATATATATATATATATATATATGTGTGTGTGTGTGTGTGTATGTATATATAAAATGTCTGTTTCCTTTAATGTTTGTACATGTTTTGTTTTTCTGTATTTCCCCCCCTGTGTAGCCCATGGCCTTCTCTCTTCCAGCTCACTAAGTAGACATGTCACTTTGACGGGTGTTATTTATGGAGATGGCACTGCTGGACTCGCTCGCGGTCTCCAGCGATCCAGCCAGCTGTGTTCTGCACTGGTGCAATCCCAAAAGTCTCTAGTGCATTTACTCAGAGATTATTCAGGCATGTTAATTATTGCACAAATTTTTGGATTCAAAAAGCCCATTTTACACTCCCGCTCCTAGCAGAACGATAATACAAGCGCTTTCTTGAATGAGCACGAGAAGCATATGAGGACGATTATACTTAGCATATTTGAACGGTGGAGGGGAGAGAAAAAAAAAAAAAACAGATAACGCGAAACAAACTGTGACATCCGTTCATATACCATCACACGCCTCATATGCCACGACGTCAGGCGCCTCGGCGTACTGTAGATCTAAACGGAAATAGCATTTGTAACGAGGTATTTTCGAGCTGAAAATTCGTCATGTACTGGTTCAATGCTAGGCAGTGAAGTGCACGGGGTAAAGGCCGCGTTGTGGTGTCGTCGGTTTTGTCCAGCCAAGCTGCAAAACGTAATAACGGATTTCGCCTGGGTGCTGTGAATCCCACGAGCTGTGTGTCGCCCTGAGAAAGGCACTGCTTTGAAGGACAGGGTATAAAATAGCGACTGCACATAGGGGCGCTAAACAATCACTATCACATTCTCCAACATTTTGGTGCGCTGATGTTAATCTCTTATCTGGCACGTCTTTAAATAAATCTAAAAAAAAAAAAAAAAAAACGGTGGATACACCATTTAACTTTCAAGATAATCTGACTGCAGTCCTTCTGATGTGAATAAGAACAGTGACGAGGGGAATCACTATGCTTTAGGAATGGAACCAAGGGACTACTAACATGTCAATGAGTCCTATATTCATTCAAATGAGAAACACTTACAATGGCAAGATTCAAGTAAAAAGACATTAACGCTAATTACGCTTTCAAAAACGAAATACTTCCTCATTAGTCAATATTTTGCTCCTTTTTTCATACATGTAATAGTCTATTATTTTGTGTCAACGAAATTACAATTACACAGCATAGTTACTGCAATAGAGTTAAGGACATCATGAGCTGACATGGCAAACAATTCCTTTCTTTTCTTTTCTTTTTTTTTTACATTTTAATTTATGAAAGGCAGAAGACAAACTCATTTTAAATACAGGAAGAAAAAAAAGAGTAATAAAAGACAGTTGAAGCAATATCACGTTAGTGTGAATAATATGGAGTTTTATTCTCATAGTATGGATATAGTATTGCTTGTGCAATATTAACGATGAACTATTTTTAAATATAATCAACCTCATAAAATATAAAATGCCATTAATGTATTCTTCTTTAATTACACAAACACACTCATGATCAAAACATTGAAATAATTCTTTTAATATTGTCTTTAAAAATCCAACACACTGTTGCACTGATATCAGAATATTCATTCATTCATTCATCTTCTACCGCTTTATCCGATCTTCCCTCGGGTCACGTTGAGTCTGTGCCTATCTCAGGCGTCTATGGGCATTAAGGCAGGATACACCCTGGATGGAATGCCAACCCATCACAGGGCACACACACACACACACATTCATACACTAGGGAAAATTTTCCAAGGTGCCAATCAACCTAACATGCATGTTTTTGGACGGGGAGGAAACCGGAGAACCCGGAGAAAAACCCCCTGAGGCACGGGGAGAACATGCAAACTCCACACACACATGGCCGAGACGGGAATCGAACCCGGACCCTGGAGGTGTGAGGCGAACGTGCTAACTACTAAGCCACCGTGCCCCTATCAGAATAT
Organism: Kryptopterus vitreolus; assembly: GCA_030449085.1. Taxonomy (NCBI): domain Eukaryota; kingdom Metazoa; phylum Chordata; class Actinopteri; order Siluriformes; family Siluridae; genus Kryptopterus; species Kryptopterus vitreolus. The sequence continues at coordinate 6,035,046 of JACRUU010000009.1, read as the reverse complement.
TATATTCGAATATTATTTCTGATTTTAAGTTTTGCTGTATAATTACCCATGCGGTATTATCGGACAGCAAGGTTGTGCAGAACATCATGTGATATTATAATGAGTTTTGACACTTGTGTCATACAGCATGGACTATGCTAGATGATTTCGATGAATTATTTACTGCGCTATATTAGTTGTTGTAAAATGCCTACGATGAATCATGATCAGGCCACAAAGACCTAGAAGTCTGGATATTATGATTTATGACTGTAAGTGTAATAGAATGCATTGGCCAAGAGTTTTAAAGAATACATTTTGTTCTGGTCACCGATGCCACTGTAATGACAGAGTTGTGTTTTTTCTTTTGTGTCCCCTAATCCTAAATGAAAGCGAATAGGCTTTGGCGGTTGACATATTACATCAACAATATGTTGCATCATTAGGTGACTCAGATGTCTACTAAGTCAAGTGTAATGATGTGTTCTGGCCAAGGGTCTATCAGTAAAACATCCCTATTGCAACTGTAAATAATCATAATAATAATAAAATAGTTTAGATTGATGTTTGCAGTTTTACTCATTTAATAGTGAGTAAATAAGAAGTCCTGCTTATGTGATTGCTTAAGCAGCAAAGAAAATTCTATTTACGGAATTACCTTGATATTCACAACAAATTTTACTTTTGAGATGATAGATACAGAACATTGTATTAATAATAATAATAATAATAATAATAATAATAAAAATGAAAATATTTGGTATGCATTACATTATTGTTTAAAAAAAACCTAACTTTATGGTTGTTTTTATTTTAAGTTTGTAATCGATCATATCAGAGTTAATGTATTCTTCGATGGAGACTTAAAGCACTGGGTAAGGGCGTCTGATAAATGCTGTAAATTAAAATTTCATGTCTGATTGGAAACTTGAGAAATGTATAGAAATTGAAGATTTTATAATTTACTATTCAAATATTTCCAGAATTTGTAAATGTCATTACTATTGTCATCCAAAAAAATGCATGTTTTAATTGTAGTCCCATGTGCACATTACATTTACACTTACGATAAACATGTTAGTGACATCATCCATTCACAAAAATCTCCTCTGACTTTGCATCATTGAATAATCATGCAGGTGTGTAATTATGTACCCAGACTTTAATAATGAATACATAATAATCCTGGTTCTTCTGATTATAAGATAAGACATGCAGTGATGGATTGCTTAAGCAGCAAATAAAATTCTCATTACGGATTAACTTTTCATATACAGTTTATACCTATTCATATACAGTTTATGTCATATGTCAGTTTATTCATATATGTTCATATAAGGTTTTGGGGGCACCTATTTCAGTTCAGATATTGTGCTTCTTTACTCTTATGATAAATTGAACTCTTCTGGGAACGCTTTCCAGTAGATTTTAAAGCATGGCTTTGGGAATTTCTTGGCAATTCAGCCATAATTCAGCATTAATGAGGTCAGGCGCTGATGTCGAATAAGGAGGCCTGGGGCCCAGTGTTTGAAATCATCCCAAAAGTGTTCAGTGGGGTTGAGGTCAGGGTTCTGCGCAGGACACTTTCCACTTTAACTTTCTTTCGACAAAGCATGTCTTAATGGACCTTGACTTAGTTCTAGTGCAGGGACATTTTTGAGGCTACAATTATCATACGAATCCTACAAATGGTGTCCAGATGAGAGGTTTTTATTTAAAAAAAAACAAACAAAAATACAAACACATTTGAGTTTCATTAGTTACTAAATATTTTAGTCTTACAATAAAAATACTATGAAAACATTACCGTATAAATATCATTACGTCATTACTATTATACCCCAAAAAACGTTAGTGACATCATCCATTCACAAAAATCTCCTGTGACTTTGCAGGAGCGAATAATAGTGCAGGTGTGTAATGATGAACCTGCTCAGTAAAAGGTTTGTCCATTGTAAATGAAATGAGGGGGGGAAAGGGGGGCATCTGTTTATGCTGACACTTGCTAATTGTATCTCTAATTATTGGCACGCTTTTAATTAAATAATTCTAATTACATCACCTGCAGTGTTGGTTATATGAGGAGCATAATTATACCATAGGGTGGTTAAATACTTAATTACAATTTTGAACATGTCTCAATGAGAGAGTATAAATGAGTATTTATGGGGCTATTTTTTTGTTATTGTTTACACTGTGCAATTTATATACAGTATTATATTGATCTGGAAGTGGAAGTGTTTAGTAGCAGAGGCACCCTGGTCATATCTTTCCCACTTGGGGAGAATGATTCATAGATACAGATGCACATATTGTACACAAATGGCTTTCTCTAGTGAGGGCTGGTCGTGGACTGAGTTACGGTGAGTATGATGTATCGCAGTTGGTTATAACGCTGTCTTTGTAAAGTCTGCAGTTAAGCGACTTTGGAAATAAGACTGATTTGTGTCGGGTATGTTCGGGAAGAGAAACGATGGTAAAAGCGACTGAGCCTGTCTGATCAATAATGTATTTTTGCTCGGGTCTGAAAACATCACTCATTCCGCATCACGGCGCTAACCTATATATATGGCGGTGTAGAAAAGGCTTAGGCAGGTGTGAAGAAATGCTGTGAAGTAAGAATACTTTCGAAAATATATAAAGAAACATTTGAATTGATTATTTCGAACCATTTCTAAAAATTTGAAAGTGAGAGAACAGATGTTTGTGAGCTCTTATTGACGGTCATTTTTTATGCATGTTGGATGTAGCATCATATATAAATTACCGTATTAACATGGGCATTTTAGAATATATTTTGTCATCTATTTATATATGTATTTATCTCAATGAGAGAGAATAAATGAGTATTTATGGGGTTGTTTTTTGTTATTATTTACACTGTGCGATTTATATACAGTATTATATTGACCTGGAATTGGAAGTAGTATATATATATATATATATATATATATATATATATATATATATATATATATATATATATATATATATATATATATATATATAGATAGATAGATAGATAGATAGATAGATAGATAGATAGATAGATATAGATAGATAGATAGATAGATAGATAGATATATATGGATAGATATTATGAATATCTATATAGTATATATATATATATATATATATATATATATATATATATATATATATATATATAGATAGAGAGAGTAGAGAGAGAGAGAGGAGAGAGAGAGAGAGAGAGAGAGAGAGAGAGAGAGAGAGAGAGAGAGATACAGTATTATATTGACCTGGAATTGGAAGTGTATATATATATATATATATATATATATATATATATATATATATATATATATATATATATATATATATATATATATATATATATCGATATATATATATATATAGATATAGATATATATATATATATATATATATATATATATAGATATAGATATATATAGATATAGATAGATATAGATAGATATAGATATATAGATATATAGATATGTATATACATGTGTGTGTGTGTGTGTGTGCGTGTGTGTGTATATATTTTATTATCTACAATTGAAGTGACCCAGTGTGATTTGAGTAATATGTAATATTTTATAATCTGTATTTCTACTTCAAGTACATCATTTGAGTACTTTGTTTAAATTTTACAGGAAAATAAGGAGACGCAGGATTGTATTGAGCGTCTTTTAAATTTGGTCTTAAATATGAACTAGGACACCCAAATCTGGTCCAGCATGACAATATCCCACAGCACAAAATGTCATCTATATGTATATATATGCAATATAAGAATACACTGCAATGAACATCGAATTATTTTGCACATCAAAGGCATGAACTCGCTAACACAGATTCTCCCGAACCCACCCAGACAGGAGGAAAAGTTCTCTAAATATTAGACTTTAATTTTCTCCGAGCAGACTCTGAATAGGTGACCTACTTTTAAATACCAGCATCAATACACACGGCAAGAACAAAAGTTAGGATTCCTTTCTCTCCAGGATTAGTCATTATTCTTCATCAGGTTATTATTTTTTTTTTCCGTCTGTTGGAATCTCTTGCCTTTTTGTTTGCGTGCATGTGTACGATATTACATATGATATTTTTATAAAACACAAAGCTGCATTGTTCAAGGAATAGAGTTCTAAGGAACGAGGATTCAGCTGAAATCAGGGAAGGAATCTTTGCCTCTTAAGCCATGACTAATTTAAGACCAAAGCCTGCAAACACTCAGAAGTAATCCTTCAATCTTCTCCTGCAGTCCACAACTGTTGATGAAAGTCAATGAAGATCAAGGGAGTCCGTCAAGTGCTTTCCAATTTGTCAGACCTAATATAAATGAAAGTCACCCTTCAAAGCGATATTGCATTGTTGTACTCAAAGTTCCTTCTCAACAGGTCAGTCACCATGCTACTAATTTTCCCCCCGGACAACAGCACTGTGTCATTTTTTTTTTCTTTTTTCTTTTTCTTTTTCACTTATAGGTTGAAATCACTATGATTAAAGAAGGCATTTTTCATGCTTTCTGCTTTTAATACGCTCTTTTATCATGTAATTTCTTCCTTTCTTTCTTCCAATCTCCCTTTCTCTCTTATAATTCGCTGTGCAATTATTCACTCGCTTTATACAATTTTGAAAAAAATCTAATATAGTAAACAGATTTGGACCTTCGACATGCAGAGACATGGATGCATTGTATTGTTTTGTTGAGCTCAGCTTTTATTTGAATCCTGTGAATTTATTTAGGTATTTTTTTTTAGATCCAAAATTGGAAGAGTAGCCCAAAGTGGACTGATTAATAGGTTTGAGTTAAAAAAAAATACAAATACAAATTGTGGGCCCTTGTGCAAGGCCCTCAACTGCTTCTATAAATAAGTATAAGTCGCCCTGGATAAAGGCATCTACCAAATGCCATTGATGCAAATGTACTGTACAGTTCTTCCCTCGTCCCTTCTTTGGTATAGAGACATGACAGGAGGCATTGGTCCGTGTAGACTTCTACTGCAACCCAGTGCTGCTGGAGAATATAATGCAGAAAGATCAAATATAGACAGAAAGAATAAATAACTAGGGCTGTCAAAATGAACGTATTAACACAAATTCACTTTAACGACACTAATTTGATTAACGCAGTGGACATCTGCTGATCTACTCCTTCACTCTAGGTTGTGTTGGGGAACGAAAAAAGGACAAATGAATAAAGAAGTCCGTGCCCTTCCCAGATCATTTCAGCCCTTTTACCGCTTGTAATGTTAGGATGGAATATAAAAGAGACAATGTTGTTTATTTACAAAAAAAAAAAAACACAGGAGTCCTCTCACGTTTCCTAAATTTCCCCGAATGACGCCTACGAGCTGTGCATTATATTAGTGTATCACCAGTTTATATGGAAAGCAACCAAAACCGGAACATAATTATTAAAAGAGCCATGTACTGTATTTGACAATTAAAAGAACCACTAAAAAAAAAACATTTTACATTAAAAGGAAAAAGAAATGCATTCATTAGCAAGAAAGTAATATTGAAAGAATACTTTCTAGAGTAAAATAAATATTAAATAATCAATTATTTTATGAGATGGGGAGTGGAGGTGGTGGCTTAGTGGTTAAGGTGTTGGGCTCTGGACCATAAGATCGCCGGTTCAAACCCCACAATCACCAAACTACCACTTGTGGGCCCTTGAGCAAGGCCCTTAACCCTCAATTACTCAGTTGTAAGGTTGTCTGCCAAATGCCATAAATGTAAATAAAATGGAGAGATTAGAGTAATAGAAACCTGAAAGGTATTCGTTTATGGCACATTGAAAACGTGCTATTAATCACGAGTTAACTCGCGGCAATCGTGCAATTAATCCCAATTAAATATTTGAATCTATTATAATCTATTATATAGATTATTAATAGATTATATAGACTATATATTATAATCTATATAATTCTTGTCTAATACCTTTTACCAGTATCATCACTGCTGCTATATTCTTTCTTTTCATACAGGATAAGAGGTTTGAATTATTTGGAGGAATTCGTATTTATTAGTTTCCAATCATGACGTTCTCACTGTTGGTTATTCAAATTCATGCTGGTAGAGTCGAAGACTTCTTTTGATTACATTTGCACATTGGGATACTAGCTGTAAGTGGGGGAGGGGGGGGTTTCCTTTATCTATAATTCTCTCATGTACTTTGTCACTTTTCTCATTAGGTTGATGATGATGTGGTACAGTGCCATCAGCTGCACATAATCAGACGTGGTCCTTTCATGGTTTGCTGTATTAGCATTTTTTAACTTGTTCCCTGTTTTCTAGCAATTGACAGAGACTTTATTAATCTGGGTTCTGACACGGACCCGCAGAGCCCAACTCGTGTATAAACTGTCGCATTAGTCACGATGTGTTACTGGAGCCTCTTGTGTGTGCAAACACACCATCTATGCACAATACATATAAGTCCCATTTTTATAGCGCTCTATGTCTAGTGTCTAGGTGTTTTAGTTCATCACAACCTCATGTTAATCTCGAGAGTAGCTTTGCATCCTTCTAAGACTTATTAGTTTTATCAGGGTTAGAAAAGAAAGTTATGGCTTTACACTTCTCCCGCAAAACAGACTTTCTGTAACAGAATGAAAGACAGGATGGTTGTTCTCTTGCTCTCCTTGCTATGTGTCGCTGTGGGAAATGCCCATACAGGGAATTCCGCCCTTCATGACATCACAAGAACTCCCCCCCAAAAAATATATAAATAAATAAATAAATAAAAAAAGCCGAACATATTTTGCACATCCCTTTTCCACCCTTTATTTTTCTTTAAAAATCATATTTGTCAAAAGAACCTAACTTTGCATTATGCAAATTAGACCCCACCCCCTTTAATTATTGTACCCAAGCCATGATCTTGTGAATTCACTTGCTGTTCTGCACTTACATTTATTTCCAAATGAATCCACTTTAATTGAATTACAAACATGAAAAGTAAATACTGCCTGCTAATAAATATTTGCACCGAGACACAATTGTGGTAATTTGATCATATCTCTCTGTACTGTATACATGGTTGAAGTGTTGATTTTTAGAGGCCGAACACTTTCGGCATTAATTAAACGAGCTTAACAGAAATATCGCTTAATATATTTCTAGAAATGATAAATTACACAAATAATCCAAAAGGATTTAGAAACAGTAAACTCCAAAATAATGTCAGTTGCTGGAAGTCGACAGAATCCAGGTGACACAACATCGGAAATGTCCGTAAAACAAGCATGTAATTCACGTCAGAGGACACAATCGCCAACCCTGACGTTTGACGGACATGACTGGTTAAAATACAGCTAGCTGTGAGGACTGCTGGCTGCTTTTCATGTGGTAATGTAGGGCTGTTCATTTCAAAGCCTCACGACTAATTGGACACGCTAAAATGATAACTGATATTTGTAATCTTTGGATAGTGACTGCTCATCGATCAAAAACTTGAAGTCAGGTGAAATTACAAAAATGATTCATTTACGCAACACAATAGCAGTCGACTAAGGGAGCGAATGGGAAAGTGTAAACACATCGACAGTACCTTATTGAGTTTGAACTTTTTTTTTTTTTGCTACACAAATAAATGCATTTTTGTGTTGTCACTTTTGAAAAACTACTTAATGATAACAGGTTGTCAGCTGATTTATCCTTGTTGTGGAATTTGTATTGAAAGCCAAGGGTTTTAGCCGAAAGCACCCATGACAGCTGAATGGTGAATAACAGGTTTTCTCTGTAATTTAGTATCTTGAAAATTAACTAGCTTTATATATATATATATATATATATAGATATATATATATATATATATATATATATATATATATATATATATATATATATATATATATTCATTCATCGTCTACTGCTTTATCTGATCTTCCCTCGGGTCAGAGGGAGTCTGTGCCTATCTCAGGCGTCTATGAGCATTAAGGCAGGATACACCCTGGATGGAATGCCAACCCATCGCAGGACACACACACTCTCACACACATTCATACAGTAGGGACAATTTTCCAACTTGCCAATCAACCTACCGTGCATGTTTTTGGACCGGGGGGAAACCGGAGAACCCAGAGAAGAAAAAACCCTGAGGCATGGGGAGACCATGCAAACTACACACACACATGGCCGAGGCGGGAATTGAACCCGGACCCTAACGGTGTGAGGCGCACGTGCTTACCACAAATTAAAATATATAGTAACATACGTAACCGCAGCCATCTCTACCTTACTGATGCACAATGGTTGAAATAGATTTCACATTCTTTTATACGACAGGGAAACTTACATAGATAACATTTAACAATAACACTAGACATAGTGTTACATAGCCTACACGTAGTGTTACATAGACTATACATAGTGTTACATAGACTATACGTAGCGTTCCATAGACTAGACTTTTTCAAGAAAAAGAATTCTTGTCTAATTTCCGAAACTGACTGTTTTGACAGTTACAAACATTTATTCAAATGTATATTTGTTAAAAGAAAAATCCAGAGGCTGTGAGCGAGACTAGAGTCTCAATGTGATTACCTGTGTCCTTTATTGCTCCTGATTTCGGTGCTCCTGCCAAAGCCATATACATCCTGTTCATGTATTGGCACCAGCCTTTAATGCATAGCTTAAAGCTCTTCCATTAGTTTTAATTCCTTCACACATATAACGCCCCACTTTGTAATCTATAAAGATAAAAATGGCACAATCGATTGGCCGCGATGTTTACGCAGGGACACTGCCGTATAATGACAGGAGAGACCTTTTTTGTGGTAAGAAATGTAATTGTTTATGTATTACTAGAGTGAAAGCCGTCAGCGAATTAGAATTCTTTCTGCGTTCACAGACAAAGCAAGTGCATAATTTGAGTTGAGGAATTTATATTCTGTCTGAATCTTTCAAATGAAAGTATCAAAAATTAAGTTGTAATAACTAAAAATACTCAGAAACTCGAAAGATATTTTCCTTAAAGCAAAAAAAGAAAGAGAGTTGTTTACACAGTGTGAATGTTTAATAGACCAAATAAAACTGACCTAAAAAAAAAAAAATCGATCAGCCATAACATTAAACAAACTGACATGTGAATTGAATATCATTATCTTGGTGAAATGTCACCTGTCAGTGTGTGGGATACAGTATATTAGGCAGCAAGAGAATATTCAGGCAGGAAATGCGGGAAAGCATAAAGATCTGAATGACTTTGACAAGGCCCATCGTTTGGCTGGGTGACAGGTGACCTCTGTGGCTGGGTGACGGGGTCATCGGTGTGGACAGGCTTATCAGAAGTGAAGCAATGCAAAAAGGAAGCCTGGTATAAAGAATTATACTTTACACCATGTGAAAGCTTGCGCTTGTGTGTGTGTCTGTGTGTGTGGGAGGTGGTAGCCCAGTGGTTAAGGTGTTGGACGGAACCGGAAGATCATGGGTTCAAACCCCACCACCACCAAACTGCCACTAGTGGGCCCTTGAACAAGGCCCTTAACCGTCAATTGCTCAGTTGTAAGTCACTCTGGATAAGGGTGTCTGCCAAATACTGTATACTGTGTGTACTGCGTGTGTGTTCTGTCCATAATAAAGTAAGGCAGGGGTAGGAAGAAATGCAATGCGAACCTAAACATTGTTACAGACCAAATGCATCACTTAATTCCTTGGTATTCTCTAATGGAGAAGGATAACGGCCCTTGCTATTGGTTAAAGAACATCGAGGAGGTTTCCTTATGCGCTACATGTTGAGTTGCAGCGATTTTAATGTACAAATGATGTGCTACTGAGAGTTTATCATATCGCGTGGCTTACCAGCAGTATGTTTACTAAGAGAATTGAAGCAAACATTCCAATCTGCACATGGATCCTTTTAATCGACCTCTCCTTCCAGGCAGTGGGACAGCCAGGCCAGGACACGAAAGGCGGCTCTCTGCCAGCCTGCCTGGTGCACCATGCCAAGTGTGGTTAGTAAATTCCACCTTACTGGGAATGTATAAATCAGTCTTGTGAAATCTGTCCCGCGTGCCAGGGATGCGATTGGACCTGCTGTTTAAAGTCGCAGATAAGACGAGTCTGCACATTTAAGATTTACAAAACAGCAGTAAATGAATGGGTACATATCTTTAGGGCCCTGTGCTGATATACTGTAGAGCCTGTAGGGCCCTGTGCTGATGTACTGTAGAGCCTTTGGGTGACCAGTTGAGGCTTAGATAAATAGGATGACCTCGGGTACCTTGCAGGAACCTGAACAATTCCCATTCACGCTATGGAGCGAGTCTTATTGATGTGTATTTGATAAAGGCCCCACAGCACACAGCGATGGACTACAGTGAAATGATATACCGATGAAATCATTGCTGGAGTGCAAGAAGGGTCTGGTTCTAGATTTGATTTTGTTTAAACACAAGACCTGATATACAGTGGAGCAGTACACCACTGGAAACCGATGTGTACCACCTTATTGTTGGGATGGCAGTGTGATGGCACGGGTAGTACCTTTATTTTAGATCAGATCATATCGTCCAGGTATAATTGTCGCTCCCTCAAACATCATTTCAGCCAAAAAGGCTGATAATGGATGAGGCGGTCTAGGTTCCTTTTTGATTTGCACAGAAACTCAAGGTGGGATTATTTTATAATTATTATTCGTTTGTTCGTTCGTTTGTTCATTCATTCTTCTTCTAGCTCTTTATCCGACTTCTCTCTCGGGTCACGGGGAGCCTGTGCCTATATCAGGTGTCTTCGGGCATCAAGGCAGGACATCATGTATGCAAATGCCAACCCATCACAGGGCACACACACACACTCACATTCACACACCAGAGACAATTTTCTAAGGTGCCAATCAACCTGCCGTGCATGTTTTTGGTCACCCGTGGGGGGGTACAGGGGAAGTACAGGGGAAACTGGAGAATCTGGAGAAAAAACCATCTAAGGCACGGGGAAGGGGAGAACATGCACAACAACCCCCCACCCCCCCCCCCCCCCCAAAAAAGCCCACAAACATCCCTCCCTACCACCGAAAAAACACAACCCCCACCCCAACCCCACAACCCCACACCCCACCCCCAATCCCCCCCCCACCCCCAACCCCACCCCCCCCCCCCCCCCCCCCCCAACCCCCCCCCCGCCCCCCCACCCCCCCCCCCCCCCCCCCCCCCCCCCCCCCCCCCCCACACACACACACACACACATGCCCGAGGCGGGAATCAAACCCTCTCAACCCTGGTGTGAAGAGAATGTGCTAACAACTAAGCTATTGTGCCACTATTATTATTATTAATTAGTATTATTAATAGTAGGAGTATTAGTAGTATTATTTGTATTATTGGTGTTACTCGGTTCACTTTCCTGCAAGACTTGCACATAAAGTTGTTTTCCAGTTTGTCACGAAGCAACCAAAATGCTAAGTGTTAGAATATGTTTCTCTCCTTGTAACCTTTACTGCTTTTTCTGACCCCCAGGTGAACTGTTTTTTTGTGTATAATAGAGGAACTATGTCCTGTTTACGTGCAAACTGCATGCATGTACTCAGACTATGCCTAACCACAACCTTCACACCTGCATCCCCGCTTTTACAAGAGTTAGCTTGAATTCAATGGAAGCTTTCTAACGCACACACACACACACACACACATAGTTGTTTGCATGTAAATGCACCTCCCACGCATACTCTCAGGAACATATATAAACTGTCTGTAACCGTGCGTCTTTGAGGTCCAAGAATAAACCATACTTTGCTTCAGTCGAGTTTGGTGTGTTCTTTGTACTCCCAAGCGCGCTTGTCCTAGTGACTGACTATCCTCCACTCCGGTATACCGAAGGAAACTTAGTTGATCTTACAGCAGATGAACTAGAATTCTTACACTAAGGCATCTGGTGATTTGCACCGGTAGAGACAACACAGCTTGTACAACAGGATGTACTGGTCCCAGTCTGGCTAACCCTGACACCTACTCTGACACCTACTTCCTCCTACTTTTTTCTTTATTCCACAGAATAAAGTTTACTACTGGAAACCAGAGATCTGAGATGGTCAGCAAGATATTGCTGCAAGTGTTTGGAACACAGCTGGTGGCTTCCTTACCCAAAGTGATTCGTAAAAAGAAAAGAAAAGAAAAGAAAGAAAAAAAAAACCAATAGAGCTTTCCGGCTTGGATTGAAGCACATGCTGTTAGAGTTAAAACCTGACAATTTGGGAAGCAAGCACCTGAACTCAGGACCCATTAGTACACTTGAATTGTCGTTGTGATGTAAATTTGCCCTTTACGGTTTTCCGTGGTATATAACACCGTGATTGATATTGGAGCTGTAATACTATATAATTTGTTGAGTAAAGCTGCCTGTTAATTGCCCTAAAATGAATTAAAAGTTAAATAACAAGGTTTAAAAAGAACATTTACATGTGGAGGTTTCTTTCCAAATTTACCGTCTGGAACATTCATTATTCTAATTATTATTTTTAATCTTGCGTAACTTGGTTCTATGACGATAAGGTAACAGGTCATCAGCATATAACATTTTGGATGAAATAACTCCCCTTCTCACACTGTCTGGCTGCTGGAAAGAACATAAAAGCAATTGCCAATGGCTTAATAGCAGGAGAAAAGTAGAGGGCTCAAAGGACACCCGTGTCAAGTGTCACAGTGCAGATAAAATGTTCATTGTTGGTTAAGAAAAGATCCGAGAAATCTTCGTCTCGTAGAAAGAAAGGTGTTAAATGGCAAACCTTTGTCAGGAAACAGTAGATTTAGCACTTGTGTGCAGGACTACAAATATAATGGTGATTAAATCAAACCCTGGAAGGAAAAAAAAAAAGAATTAGTTCTTCAGTATCTGAGGTGCGCATGTATAAAAATAAGGGAATTATGGGGGATTCATGTCCTGCAAAACAAATCTAATCTATCCTCTCTTTCGAATACATCCTGTATTAATTCTGTTAAAGTTAGCAGCAAGAATTAGCCAATAAAAAAAAAGGTTATTTAGATGTGCAGATCTGTTGATAAGTCATTACATTCATCAACTATAATATTGCGTTTTTTCAAATCTTATTCCTTCGCGCCGTCACAGATCTTGCAATAACGGATTTGACTATGAGGCTAAAAAGGCTAGTACAGTGTCAAACATGAAATGTATAATATAAATATTCTTGCTATGAAAAGAAAATGAATTGTAATGCCATTTCTCAAATCGACGGGTTTATTTAATTACTCCTAAAACGTGACTAAATGCTTACTGTCCCAGACCACCACCCCAATCTGTCTTAGTCACCGATTGTCGTTCAGACCAAGTGCTGAGCACCTGTGAACCCGATACCCAATTTTAATGTTTAATACTTACTTTGAATTCCGCTAACCTATATGGAAAAATGCATTAGGACACCTGTATTGTTATGCTGTAATGTTATTGCAAAGCTGAAAGCATGGAATTGTATTTAGAGGCAGTAAAATGAAATGTTCCCCTCCTTTACTGAAGTCAAAGAAAGGAAATAAAGGCTTATTTTTTGGAAAACACCTCTTGTTTTTTGCCCATGAAAGAGCAAAAGTCTTAAAAACCACAATGCTATTAATCCCACTATAAATCCCACTATCTTAAAGTAAGAAAATTCAAAATTTAAACTCCTTTTGAGCTAAATTTTAGGTCATGGATATAAAAAAATAGATCGTTCAAATAGAATGATCATTTTAAATGAAAAATCTTTAGCAAAAATCTTAAATGTTCCATTTGTTTTTGTCAGTGTATATTTATGCCTGTCAGGCAGGTGGGAGCGGAGTGGTTAAGGCATCGGGCTTTGCACTGCAAAATTGTAGGTTCAAATCTTACAGTAGCACCACCTAGCTGACTCTAGTGGGCCCTTGAGCAAGGCCCTTAACCGTCAATTTCTCTCTGGATAACAGTGTGTGCCAAACACCTTATTTGTCCGTACTTGAACTTGTGTTTACAGTATTAAAAGCTTGAAACTGAGCTTATGTCTGGTTTAAAGGATCTAGTAGAATTTATTAGCGACTAGATATTAATACTAGTTTCAAGAATTCTTACCAAAATCAATTTTACTTTGTTATCCACTGGCAGATTTTGCTTAATTTTAATATACTTTAACTAGACTTAAGTGTATCTTGCTTGTTTCCAGAAGATAAACACGAATCTCCACAAGTGGGCAACAAAATCTGGTGGAAAATCTTCCCAGAAGGGTGGAAGGAATTCTAAGGGCAAAAATGGATGCGGCATCTTTCTCTTTCTCTTGCTCTTCTCTTTGATTTTCTGTCTATTTGGTTCGTCCAGACATTTGAATTTGGCTCTGATCGAATATTGGTTTTCTTATGTTGACTACCTGTCTTGGCCCCCGATACAACCAATACAAAGAGCAGTAATAAGGGGCACACTCATACATAGCGCAACACGTAAGCTCTCCTTTATTATAGACACCCTAGGTAAGAGACCTAGGGTGTCTATACAAAAAGGAGTGCGTACCACCCCCTGTATTTAGGTTTGTTAGGGATGAGCAGCATATATAGGTTCTGTTTGCACCAGGTTGCACACGATGCACTTTGTGATTAGGAGGTCTAGTCGTCAGCTCTGTGTTTGGTATCTATATGTTGTGTGATGTGAATAGTATGTTTTATGTAGAACCAAGGTTCTGGGCAAACATCCTCTCATTGTACTGCATCAGCTATATATAGTTGAAATGACAATAAAAACCTCCTGACTTGATTTTTGGTTTACTTGTAGTAGAGTTTATATATTAAACTGGCGAATAAGAAAGAGAATTTTGCATTTTCTTGCGTTCTTTTCTTTAGCCTCGCCCAAGTCAAACCCCCCCCCGTGTTCGACTTGTGACTTGTAAATATGGTATATATCTCATTTTCTCACTTTTGCCTTGAAACAACAAAAGTAAATACACCTCTGCCACATCTTGTCGTGTTGGGTTTTTGTATTAAAGTCTATTGTGAAATAAAGGTTAAACCAGGGGATCATTCTCAGCTTGCAAGACCTACCCTAAATACATAACGGGGACTAAATGGGGGATGAGATGCTCAGAAAGCACATTCTTTACCTATGACCATGTGACACTTGGAAATATCTATAACAGTGGTACGCTTTTTAGAATAAACATTGTTTAGAATATACAGTACAATGTTTGATCGTTTTTACCTCCAAGCATTCAAAGCAATTACCTCATTGAATATTATTTAAAATAATTACCCTTAAGAGAGGTGGGAGCTCAGTGGTTAACGCATTGGCCTCTGGACCAGGAGGTCGCAGGTTCAAATCACACCACTACCACCAAGCTGCCACTAGTGGGCCCTTGAAGAAAGGCCCTTAACCCTCAATTTCTTAGTTGTAAGTCGCTCTGGATACGGGCGTCTGCCAAAATGCTGTACCTGTCAATGTACCTGATGTCTAATTTGAATCAGTACCCAGACTATAGTACGATATTACCTGCAATACTGCTATTCAATCTGTTTGGTGTTTAAACGGGACATTTTTCAGCCTACGAACGCTTTATTTGTGTCTTGTAAATAAAAATGGCGACGCGTCGCACAATCTCTCCGACAGTTTATTCAAAAGATCTAAATCGCAGCCGGGTTGCCTTGAACTGCGGACTGAATTATGCCAAGCTTTGATTCAAATCAGTGCAAACGACTTGGACTCCGCTGAATGGCATTTGTAAAAGGAGGTAAAGTTGTCAGCGCCTCGTGCTATACAAAGCATTTCTTAATTTCGCAGCGTTTTTCATCCTTCAAAGATTTTGCACATCAATAAAGATAGTCGACGAGTAAGAACATGAGCTTTGAGGGCACCCCGGGTGCGTTTAGGGTTTTCTTGTTTTGAATAAAAGGAAAGCGTTAAGTGTGGTCAGCACGTCTTCTCCTCCATTCTCTTCCCAGCTAGGAATTTGGGAATTGTATTCACTATTGTATTACACGTTATTTGAAGTATATTCAAATGCAGCAGGTATTTGAGATGGAAATCTGTTAAAGCTTAGATTACATTGTGCAATTACAGCCGGCGTTTTCTTGTTACACGGATATAAAAATAACCCCGATGTGCATTCGGTAACAGACTGCACTTTTCCAGTCAAATTAAACAATGAAGATGGCTATTATATTCTGGCATAGGTTTGTAACTGTTCAACTGGAAAGCATCAAAATAGTTTCCCATTGCCATAACAGCGTATAAACTTTATGCAGCAGACTGTATGTGTGGCAGTTAGCAATCTAATTAGCCATCTAAAGAGGAATGTAAAGAAAACGACGTGGGGCGAGGTGAAGATTAAGACCAAAGAAAACCCCAGAATGTTTCCAAAGTTTAGGATCATTTCAAACTAAATAGGAAAAGAAAAAAAAAACACTGTAGAGTGGCTGTAGGCCGGGGGGGGGGGGGGCGGGGGGGGGGGGAGGGGGGGGGTGGGGGGGGGGGGGGGGGGGGGGGGGGATTAAGGGCCACATGATAAAACCTGAGCTGCGTTCGAGGGCCGAAGCAACAATACCCTGAGATGAGGTTTAACTATGTTAAACCTGTAAAGTTCACTAAATGATAACATTTTCATCATACTACCGGTAATAAAAAAGAATAAGGATTTTCTCTTACGGTAAAAGATATACCATTGTGGACAAAAGTCAAAAATTTAAGTCATAAACAGGAAAACAATAAATACAAGTATGTTATTGTATTTTTAACATGCACTCAGAATTGCTAAGGAGTTGTTTTCAAGTATAAGTGAATTAATTAACAATGCGAAAATGCTTTAAATTGTACGCCTTGACCTCGTGCATCACCACCAAAGCACAACAAAACAATCTGTGCGCTGTTAAAACGCACCATTCGGTATCAAACTTTAGTTTTTTCCACATGAATTGACATTTTAAAGGTATGTAAATATGCGCTTACCTGCGCGTGCGTTCGTACAGAAATAAAAGGAACGTTATAAAATGCCAGTTAGTGGCTTTTCGAAAGCATCTCTATTTTTTAATTTATTTATTTACATTTCTTATTTATAAGGGACAGGGGCACGGTGGCTTACTGGTTAGCACGTTCGCTTCACACCGCCAGGGTCCGGGTTCGATTCCCGTCTTGGCCATGTGTGTGTGTGGAGTGTTTGCATGTTCTCCCCTCCGTGCGTTGCATGTTCTCCCCGTGCCTCAGGGGGTTTTTTTTTTCTCCGGGTCCGGGATTCTCCGAAAACAGTTTTCATTTACTGGAAAAAACATGCACGGTAGGTTGATTGGCACCGTGGAAAAATGCCTCTAGTGTGTGTGTGTGTGAATGTGAGTGTGTGTGTGTGTCCTGCGTGATGTGGTGTTGGTGCGATGGGTTGGCATTCCATTCAGGGTGTATCCTGCCTTAATGCCCATAGACGCCTGAGATAGGCACAGAATATCGAGGGTAGATTGGATTTGGCGGTGGAAGATCAATGAATGAATTGATTTGCAACTGACCACATGCCAGGCCGGGCAGGAAGAGCTGTAAAATGCCCAGGTCTGCTGTAGAGTCAGGTTTTTTTGTTTTGCTTCTTTATTATTTGGTTTGTCTAATTTTCCTTTGTATGTTTAGTATTGCGCTTTAAAAAATAAATACTTTATTGATTCCTACTTTAGACATTAAAACTGCTCTTACTTTGGTGCTACAAAACCATATTCCAACCCCACCGATCTCAGATCGTGAGTAAATTATTTAGGAAGTCCAATTGTGCCTGCGACAGCGAAGTCAGGCCGAATATTGCCCAGCGTAAACCAGGCTTAACTGCTTATTAAGTCCCTTTTAATTGTAATTTCCTTTGGGCAACATTTAAAGTCAACACACTATCTTGTAAATACAAGTGCTTCAAATTAGCTAGGAAGAAAAAAAAAAAAAAAAAAAACAGTAAGAATTGTGTTCATAATTATGCGGTGGACTGTATCCAATTAGTGTCTATAGCCACATGGACTTTTTTTTTTTTCTTGCTTTATTTACGTATAAATATAAGAACTGGATTAACCATGTTTCTAATTTGTCTGTCAATGGTGCACATTTAATTAAGCCAAGGAAACAATTAATAGTCTTGTGCATTCGAATAAAGTTATAGCTTAATTACAGAAAGTGTACTGGTTTATTATTATTCATTTCCCATCGTTTATGTTTTAGGTGTACTAATGCATGTATTTGTACTGCTATTTTTCTGCTTTTAAATTTCATAACCAGGCCGTTTTGTGAGGAGAGGAACGAGCCGGTTGAATATAAGATGAGAGTAAAGAATGCATACATCCCCCCTGGTGTAAAGAGAAAGAGTCCTGGATGCGGCGCTGACTCGGCGGCGGTAATGAATGGGCAGGCCCTGAATTGCTGGCTGTATTATATTTATCACCGTATGCAGTTCATTTGCTTCAGGGTCAGGACTCAAATTAATTCCTGACTGAACTCAGGAGGGCGCAGGAGGATGGTATTTATGAACAATAGTAGCATATGCTTTGACTGGATGGATGGAGAATGTTGTGACTACGGGTCACCAGATTACTCTCTAATTTTCTGCCTTTTGTTCGCGTAATGATAATGAACTCCACCAGCGAAAGTTCTGCAGCGGCGCGAGTTCCCGGAAAAGTACAGAACAACCGAGTTGTTATTGCGCACTTCATTACATTTCATGACCTCAGTATTATGAGGTTCCAGGTGGCCTTTTCCCGGCAGTTCTGCACTGTTAACGTTCGCCGTTTTCATAAACGTATTGCTGTAAAACCCGAGAATAAAAGTTTGATCTCCAAACTGTTCATAGTACGTATTCTATATAAAATACAACAGGCTGTGTTTGTCACATATATGTTATAGCACAGTGGCATTCTTTCGTCGTATATCCCAGCTCGTTTGGAAGCTAGGGTCGGACATGACACACAGCCCCCCTCTGGGGTTAAGGGCCATGCAGAAGGGCCCAAGAGGTGGGTGATACCGGGCCTCAAATACCAAGGCTTGAACCCCCTCCCTCCTACCCAGGCTCTCAACCAAGATGAATATGGAACTATATATATATATATATATATATATATATATATATATATATATATATATATATATATATAATGTGTGTGTGTGTGTTTTGCATTCAATATCAAACATTTTAATTGATCTTGCAACTTGATCTTTGATCTAATATTGAGATTAAAAAGGTATTACATATATTTCTGATTCTGAAAAAGACACAAATTGAGATAATCAAATTTAATTTCAGTAATTCACATTCAAGGGGCACGGTGGCTTAGTGGTTAGCACGTTCACCTCACACCGCCAGGGTCCGGGTTCGATTCCCGTCTCGGCCATGTGTGTGTGGAGTTTTGCATGTTCTCCCCGTGCCTCAGGGTTTTTTTTTTTTTTCTGGGTTCTTCTCGGTTCTCCGGTTTCCCTCCCCTCGGTCCTAAAAACATGCAGGGTAGGTTGATTGGCACCTTGGAAAATTGTCCCTAGTGGATGAATGTTTGTGTGAATGTGAGTGTGTGTGTGTCCTGCGATGGGTTGGCATTCCATTCAGGGTGTATCCGGCCTTAATGCCCATAGACGCCTGAGATAGTCACAGACTTCCCACAGAGGGAAGATGAATGAATGAATGAATTCACATTCACCACTTTCTAACATTTTCATATCATTTTGATTTCCTATATTGTAAATGCCCTCAAAACATATACATGTACGTGAATAATGGTACTGAATTAAGAATGACTAAACAAACAAAATTCTACAGAAAACCTTTCAAACAAATAACTTTTGTACCCCACCTCCCCAGTCCATTCACAAATTACTATTAGGATGTCATTGCGTTTTTAATAAGTGCAGCAAATAATGAAGGCGTTTCTGTGCATTATTTTAATAAGTATTTGCAGTGGATATTCTCAGTATGGATGTATTATGTAGATATCCACACGGCCATGTTTCAAATTAAAATATGCAATGATCTTATTATTATTATTGTTATTATTTGTTGTTGTAGTTATAATATTCTTGGAAACTAAGCAAAATGTATTCCCAAGGACGCAGCACTCAGCATTTGTTTAGTTGCAGCTGTTATATAAAAGAAGATTTTTGTTTTGCAGTTCACCGAGAGGTTCGGTGGTCTCCACGGGAAGAGCAGTGTTTGTACATTAAAGTACTTGCGTTTGGCTTGCCTTAAAGATCTCTCTGAATTGGGGCTTCAGGGTTAAAAGGAAAAAAAATGGGAAACCTTCCTACTAAACTGTAACCTATAGATTCATAGTTAAAAAAAAAAAAGAAAGCCTTAGGCTATAATGTAAAGCTTATCCCCACCTTCTAGTAGGTGCAACATCTGCTGGAACCAAATGTACCGCATGATTCTGTTTACCATCCTTCTGTGTGGAAAATAAATAAATGAATATGAATGCTTTTTGATTTATTCATGTAGGCATACTAAAAAAAAACAATGCATAGAGTAGTAACAGTAGGGACCATGAGATGGGCGATTTCATATCAATCTATCATCCTCTACAGAGAACTACTGCAAGGTCAAAAGATTTTTCATAAAGAAAAGAAATAAAGCAATGTTAATACAATGTGTTTTTCCTCAGTACTCCAAGGATAGCTACTGGGTGACCATGACCATGAGACTAGAGGAAATGAATGAATGAATAAATGAACGAATGACTTCGTTACATAGTTTATTTAGACATGTGAAGACCGGCCAATAAAAAAAAGAGAGCTGAAGCAGAACAAAACCAGCATGAATATAGCATTTCACATTTTTTTATTGGTTAAAATGCTAATTGGCTGGTGCTGGTGGTGAGCCATATCACTCAGACTGACAGAATGGGATTTCTAGTCATACGTTTTACACACTGCTGGCTATTGGGCATTTTAAGAGTGTAACCCAAATTCTACATATTTAAAACAGTCACTGTCTGCAATATTTCATGACCTGACCCTTTACAAAGCAAATAATATTTACTATGAAAGATTTCATTGTGTGCTATCAGTATTAGAAAGTTGCCATATATTTAATTCTAAAATAAATAAATAAATAAATAAAATCCGTGTATTTGCCCCCTGTGCGTTTCATATGCTCTTACATTCCAATTTTGTCAACACAGATTTTTACCTCCACACCACCAGAGGGCACCCTGGCCATAATATTAGAGCCCCTCTTCAACAATTGCCTGTTTAGCTCACTATATAAAGCACAAGGTCACATGTACATAATTTGATGCCTTGTTTATTTTACCTGTTTATAGGCCTGGTGTTATATTTTGCTCGTGTCTGCTTGCTTATTATGCCTTGACCCGTGCCGGGAATCTGACTGGGCTTTAGATCAGCCTGGGGTTATGTTCGCCCTGATTTATATGCCTGCTCATGGTGCGCTATTTTTGATGGTGGTTTATTAACCTTTAAATGACCTCGGTGTCTTCCACGTTGCGTTAATCAGAATATCGCTCTAATTGATTTTACGAATGAGTTTTGGTTTTCAATGTTCATCACTGGTGGGAAATGATAGAACCTCAACTATGGTGTTCAACCTGGGCATAGTTATTATACTGTAAAGGTCAGTGTAGGTGGTAGAGAACATGTGAGGCATTTTTTTCCCCATTTAAAACGGCGCGCAGCTCTCGGACAGTAAATTGAAAAAATGTGTGCTTTGTGCGTACCAATTCCGGGTCTAATTTGTTGGGCTATGTCGCATTTTCGTTATTCGTGTACGAAATTCTACCATGGCAACATATCAGAAGGAAATTGCTTGCATAATTCAAATCGTTTTTTAATAGAAGGGAAGAATGCACTGATATTAAATGTATGTGATAATGGTCAGGTTTTGCAGTTAGTTGCTAATAACAAGAATCTTTTGAACAATTTTAGTAATAAGAATCCAAATAAGAGAAAAACAACATTTCTGTGACTCTCAAATGTCAGTGTTGTCAGCAGTCAGCAGTTCTACTATAGTATCTATGTATATATATATATATATATATATATATATAATATATATATATATTATATATATATATATATATATATGGATATGTCCTGCAATGGGTTGGCATTCCATCCAGGGTGTATTCTGCCTTAATGCCCATAGACGCCTGAGATAGGCACAGGCTCCCCATGACCCGAGGGAAGATCGGATAAAGCGGTAGAAAATGAATAAATGATTTATATATAAATGACTCCACAATTAGGGGCACGGTGGTTTAGTGGTTAGCACGTTCGCCTCACACCGCCAGGATCCGGGTTCGATTCCCGTCTCGGGAATGTGTGTGTGGAGTTTGCATGTTCTCCCCGTGCCTCAGGGGGTTTTTTTTCCCCGGGTTCTCCGGTTTCCCCCGGTCCAAAAACATGCACGGTAGGTTGATTGGCACCTTGGAAAATTGTCCCTAGTGTATGAATGTGTGCGTGAATGTGTGTGTGTGTGCCCTGCGATGGGTTGGCATTCCATCCAGGGTGTATCCTGCCTTAATGCCCATAGACGCCTGAGATAGGCACAGGCTCCCCGTAACCCGAAGAAGATCGGATAAAGCGGTAGAAGATGAATGAATGAATGAATGAATGAATGACTCCACAATTATCTGTTCTAAACCTACATTCATACTTTTATAGTTTTGAATTCTTTAATCATTGGGTGCTTTATGCTAATGTTTAATTGTTAACAGTGAAACTAAACTTAATACACGAAGACAACGTATTGTTATAAACGTTTTATAGTAATTAGGGTGATTTTAAATTATGCAAATCATCAGAACACCAAAATCAACTTTTTCTTGTTTCCATAGGGAGGTTTTTTGATTGCCAGATGAGTGCATTTTTTAATTAATTACTTTTATTTTATTTTTCAAATAAATGAAATATGTTTCTTGATTTCCAGTGCATGGAGATCTATTGCAAACATTTCATCTAGCACGAATAGCAGTAACTACATTATTTTTACTGTCGAAGTTGATTATGGAAATATCAAACAAATAGATAGATTTCGATGACCTTTTCCCAAAAATCTTTAATTGGGCTACAAAACCAAAAGGTGTGAACATGTGTATCTGGGATATTTTGGGTGCAGTGTGAACACATTCCTGAAGTGAATCCAATTTGAAACCATTTCCGTCCAGTATTAGATTTTTTTCTAATACATAGGTGAGGCGGTGGCAGGAATTTCCACTCGATGTCCAAACAGCTGAGACTCGAGCAATCTTCAAACAAAGATGGACCTTTTTGACAGACCTCGAGAGGCTCTTACATTAGCACTTCTCGTAAAAAAAAAACCAAAACAAAAACACTATTTTCTGACTATTTTCTCTCCCAAACAGAGATTTTGATTGATAGTATTCTCAGTGATACTATAAATATATTAAATATATTCAATTAGGTTTGTTTGTTTTCTCTAGATATGCTAACTAGCCTGTCATTGCTAATCTATGATGCTAAATATTCTTTACTTTATATTTGTACTAATGTAGCATTTTTTTTATAATGTTTGGACATTTAAACCACTTTCAGTGGTTAAACACTGTCAACGGTTGAAAATAAACATGAAGGTTGTCTTTAGGACAACACACCTGAGACAGCAGTAACAGCAGGAGAGCGGAATAACAGTCTTGTGTTGCACATTTCCATCAGGTTCAAAGTAAAAATAGACGGCGTAGTCAGTTGCTATAAAGGTATTCAAAAATGCCTTGTTTTTTGTTTTGTAGCCTATATAGTCTTATTCGAAATGTGTATAAGACATGGCAGATACAAAGCAATAGATAGTTAAAGTTAGAGCAAGGGGTTGAATTAGCAATGCTAGCTTTTTGGTCTCTATGGCAACTAATGAAATCATTCCGGTTAATTAGCATCCGTTTTTAAGATTTTGAATGAATCGGTTGTTCAGGGACTAATGGGGGCCATGTGTATGAGTATTCCGCAGCGATGCTGGTTAAAAAGGTCATGATGAAAATTTGTCGTATTTTTAGACACGTCATGCACCGCATTCGGAAAACTGCAGAACTGTAACGCGCTCCGGAGCTCATCCTGCACGAAGCATTTAGATAAAATCCTCTCTAAGGAGACATAAAAGTTGCAAAGATTTCTCATTATTAATTCACCCTGAATAATCTTAATAGATTTTATTAAGCTTGACATGTTGCAGATGAATTCTGCGCTCGTGGCCATCAATTTCCTCCGAATTTTCCCAAAAGCCTCATAGTGAGGGTGAGCTGGCAGCCACTTTATCAACATGGTCACTTTCAGATTGCTCTGCATAACCACGCGGAATGATAATTGACATTTCCTACAGCGCATATGCTGTATCTCCCACTACCTCCCAAAATATCTATAATTTCAACTTGGAAAGTGGTCAAAATGAATCATATTTTTTGCGCAGTGACACTTCCGTAAGCATAGTCTGAAACGTATTTGTGTTCAGGTGAAGGACTTGCACCGTTAAAATAAACTCGGGAAAGCTAAGACTCAATTACTGCCGATTTGGACAGTGGAAATTCTAAATGATGACCTAGTTTACTTTTTCAAATTGCATCCGACCCTAAGGTTAAATAAGGATTTGTGTATATATATATATATATATATATATATATATATATATATATATATATATATATATATATATATATATATATATATATGAGAGAGAGAGAGAGAGATAGGGATAGATAGATAGATGTCAATCAATCAATATTATATATATATATATATATATATATATATATATATATATAATATGTAATTGTGTGATTGATGTCTGTCTATCTATCTATCTATCTATCTATCTATCTATCTATCTATCTATCTATATCTATATATATATATATATATATATACACACAGGTAGCATTTAGACCACATCTGTCACAGCTGGCTACATTGCTCCACTTCTTCCATTGAAATATTTAGGGCAGTTCCTAACATGTCTGCATTCCCTGGCAATATCGGCTGCAATTCCTAGGTGAGTTTATGGGAAACCATGTATATCCGTCTAATTAATGGATAAATGGTAGTCTGGGCATGCATGAAAGCAGTGTTAAAAAAAAAACCTGACAAATAAGATAAATGTCATATTTCTATTAATAAAGACTGCAGTCCGTTGTTTTCTCTCGCCTAATAGGGCCTGACTGAATCAATAATGAACTGATCTGTTTAAGCGGGGAAAACTGCTGAATTATTTATAGTTAAGTTCATTCAGAAGTGAAGTTCAGGAATCCTGGTATAGACGGCTACGTCAGTGATCCTGCATAATTGTCTCCCCTGCAATTACAAAAATAGCCTGCAGCATCAAATCCAAGCATAATTTTTTTTTTTGCATTTAGCTTGTGGGGCCTCGTGGGTGATGAGTGAAAGCCTCTGTTTTCATCGCTTAGCTCAATTTGAGTTTTTTTTTTTTCTCCCTTTTGCACACAGCAATTTCTTTGTCTCACAACGGTCATATCAAGCTCAGTGACTGTGTGTACACAAATTCTTTCCCCTTGGCATCTGTGTTGTTCACCTGAGCCTATCCACATGCCTTTATCTTCCACACAAACACAGTGAGGACGAGACTAAATGATTGAACTGTTACTTATATCTGTGACGCAAGTTAGTTTCAGGATGGTAAAACATGGTATTGTGTTACACATCTCCATTCCTGATCTTGGGGTGTGGGGGGGTATTTCATAATACCATGAAAAAGCAAAGTAATCTCATAGGATATTAGCAAGCTTGCTGAATGATAAATATATTCTGTACCTACTTGCGTTTTTGTTGCTG
Organism: Kryptopterus vitreolus; assembly: GCA_030449085.1. NCBI lineage: Eukaryota > Metazoa > Chordata > Actinopteri > Siluriformes > Siluridae > Kryptopterus > Kryptopterus vitreolus. The sequence goes on along the minus strand of JACRUU010000009.1, from coordinate 6,009,384 downwards.
GTATAATTATGAAAGGGTTTTTTTTTCCTCCTCCTCTTCTGCATTTAATTTTGATTAGTGTGTCTCCAACGAGGGAATTTACAACATTAATTAACCGAATGCAACTCTGGCTTGCTTAGGTCAGCCGAAGTATAAGGAGAAGTCTTAGAATTAGTCCCAGCATCATTGGACCATTTGGTAGATCTGTATATATTTTAATTAAGTCTTATCACACACAATTTCCTCTCTAGCCCCCCCTGTTCGTTGTCGTAAAAAAAAAAAAAAAAGAGGAATGACCTGTGGAAAATGAAGAGATAACCTGGTTAATCCAACTGAAGGCATTTTATTGTAATATCATTCACAGTCATGAAGCTGCCTTTAATGCGAGTCTGCTTTGAAACTTTAATGAACACATTATATGAATATGCAGGACGATAGAAGCTAATGACAAGCTGATATTCACTATTACAGTGAAGGTGCAGAGAAGCAGATTATTATTGTTTCCAAAAAAAAAAAAAAGTGATAACGACCTCCCAAATTTTAATTGACTATAAAAACTTAATTAATGGATTAGAAAGAACCGATGACTTACAAGGTAAACAGATTAAAGTTATATACATATCAGATCACTGGTCACTGAATGGATGCAAGTGCAGAAAAAGGTTCTAAAAGACTGACAAATCGCAGCTGAAGAGCCAAATGACCGTGAAACATAAACGTGAGACAATGCATGCTGTGAAGGCTGAGATGTGTGTGTGTGTGTGTGTGTGTGTGTATATGTATGTGTGTGTATAGATAGAGATATGTATAGAGAGAGATAGAGATAGATATGTGTGTAGATATAGATATATGTGTGTATATAGATAGATAGATAGATAGATAGAGAGAGAGAGATAGATAGATAGTAGATAGATATAGATAGTTATGTGAGCGCTTAACCTGGTGATAATAAACATAGGATCCAGATGCATAATCTTGTGCACTGGTGTGTGTGTGTATATATATATATATATATATATATATATATATATATATATACACACACAATATTTAATAGTATACTCTGTTGAAGTTACTCATTAATCTTATACTTGCATGCCTAGAAACTGGCACGGGTAAAATGGGCTTCATTTGTCATCTGGATGTGAACACATTTATTCGGAATTCATTCACTCCTGCATTTATTGTCAGCTGCTGATATTGGCACAAATCTTCTTTTTCTTTTTTTGTCCTCTTTTCTGGATTTCTGTCGCCATAGTGCACAGTCTTCGGCTTGGTTAGGATTGAGCTTGGTGATGCGGAGGTCCTTGTTCATCGTTGCTTGGGCCTCCCATTTAGTCGTTTCACTTTTATTTTCAACTCGTAGGACATTTTTGGTACCGTCGACTCGTCAGCAAGGAGAACGTAGCCATACTAGCAAAGCCACGATTGACGCAGCTTGTTCGCTCATGGTGGCTATGCCATTCTTATTGCGGACATTACCATAAGAGTAAACCTATATGAAAAATCAGTGAGGGTTTCAGGAGCAAAGACAGCACTGGGACATTTGTAGGTTAGTCCAAGCTCAAAAACGTCAGGGTGGCTACTCTCAACATTGGTTCACTGACAGGAAAGTCCGCAGAAGAACACACACGTAGATGTCTGTGCACTCCAAGAGAAATGCTGGAGTAGGTAGAAGTCAAGGGATACTGGTAGTGGCTGCAAAATCATCTACCATTGCTCTGACCAAATACAGCGTCTCAATCGTGGTGTCGGAGCGACTCATGAAAGTCACCCTCATTTTGGGCGATGCCAAAGTCCACCTCCACTCAGCATATGCTCCCCAAATCACCACTTATAGTGGTGAAAAATAGGGTTTCTGATCACATGATGTTTATCCTAGGTGACATAAACATATTGGGCACGACAGGCGAGCATTTGCTCTTCAAACAAATCAGTGAGACTTGGTTGAACATTAGTCCCTTTTTTTTTGCCATTGGATGCCCTTCATCAGAACATTTTTGAGAACCATGCTGTTTTTGCGCCGACCCACTCGTCTAGTCATCGCAAATTGACCTTTGTGCGAGGTCCTTTTCCATTTCCCATCCGCTTCCAGCCGACTTCAGGAACACAGTGCTGCCTCTATATTCACCTCATGCCAAACGTTAATCAGATAATCGATGCTGCTTGCGTAAAAAATCCCTTATTGGTCTTAATGGCACTGCTGATCCATGTTATATAGTACAAGCTATATCCCTGGTCACCATATACTCTATTTTCTTTTATAAACGAGTACTCCACCTGTCCTCTGAGCTCCTCAACTAGAGGACCG